>VZRJ01008538.1:110839-254938 GCA_013397565.1 Ptilonorhynchus violaceus
TTTCCTTTCCTTTCCTTTCCTTTCCTTTCCTTTCCTTTCCTTTCCTTTCCTTTCCTTTCCTTTCCTTTCCTTTCCTTTCCTTTCCCTTTCCTTTCCCTTTCCTTCCTTCTTTCCTTCCTTCTTTCATTCCTTCTTTCCTCCCTCCCTCCCTCTTCCGCTTTAATTCATCTCTTTCTTCTTTTTCACCTTTCCCCTTCTTTCAAAACCCACTGTCATGTGCTTATGTAGAAGGTTGGGAATTAACATACCAATTTCCATGCCAAGTGTATAATTTAGGTTTTGTGGACCCTATGACTTGTTCCTTTCAACTGCGATCATTTACGAATCTTGGGTGCTCCCATTCCCTTAAGGGTGGGGCACCACGCTATTCAGTACACTGTTGTATTTAAAACAGCTTAATGATATTTAACAGTAATTACTCTTTTTTTTTCAGTGTTTTAATTAATTTTGATTTCAAATAGGTGACCACATCTTTAGAACTCTGGAAGAAATTAAGAAATTAAGTAGAATTTTTTCAGAAATTTTCGTATCTGTCTTTAACTCATGATACCAGAAGACCTACTAACATCTTATTCTTTCTCATGCACTTCAAATGAAACAGGTTAAATATTTAAGGAAGATATTCTAAATTAACACAAGTAGTAGAGGAGACATGTTGAGGATGAAACATTGTGTGTCATTCCAGTGGTGTGGCTTCTAGCCCTATTCTTTGTGTATTTTTAATGAAAATGTTATGGAAAAAGTTAAAAGTCGTGGTTTGTTACTGCATCCTTTTGCCTTTTACTTGGCTGTTCATTGCAGCAGACTGCTGGAAGCCAGAGATTTCTTGCTGCACGGGAGAGAGTTTCTGGGTCATGGAAAAGATGACACTGACTTCATGCCAGTTAATACACTAGAAGGAAAAGTGCTGAGTACATAATTAACAACTGGAAGGTGATATTGGAATAAGCAGAAAAAACCTGGCTGATGTTTTAGAATATTGTTTTTAACTTATACAGCAGTTAAAGATAGCATAGGTAGGACCATTTTGGCTGGAAGCGAAATGAGGGGGTCTCCAGTTCAGCAAGGTCAGGTGTGAGATCAGTTCATGTTGCTCAAGGGTTTATCCAGTTGGCTTAATGAGATCTGGAAAAACCTCCACGAGTGGGGGCTACACAGGCTCTCTGAGCAGCCTGTTCAATTAGTGGGGAAAAGATTCAGCTTATGATCATTGTTCATCCCCCCGCCAAGCACTGTTCTTATCAGGTCCCATCCTTCACCAGTCCTCCACCCCCCCAAAACTGGCCCTTCTGCAGGCAGATCAAGTCCATCAGCCTCTGCTCACAAGGCTGGTGCTCCAGTCTTAGTCAGCTTGGTGGCCCCATAATGAGTTGACTACAGTTTGTATATGTCCCTTCTATACTGGGAGACCAAAAGTGGATACAGTATTTTAGATGTGGTGTAATAAGTGCTGAATAATGGAGGATAATCACTTCTCTCAGTCTATGGGTTAGGCTTTAATCTCTAATTCTCTATGAAACCTGACTATGGGCTGATATCAGGCTTTTTGCTTTCAGGGTTTTAATAACTAGTGTAAAAGGAAGATGTAAAATGCAATATTAAAAAACAAAGTAAGCTTGAATTTTGACACTGAAAATATGTAGAGTTGAATGTTGTTATTTGATTCATTCCTATAGCAATGCATGAGGTTTTCCAATATACTACTGATTTACTTTAATACTTTAAATTGCTGTGTACCAGCTATTGTTTTCTTTTTTTATTCTTTTTTTTTTCCCTCCTTCTGGGAATTTCCTGTTCCTGTTTTTTACACCCAATATTTACTTCTATTTATCTCCCAGTGGTGATTTTCTTACCATATGAGTATTCCACTCCTGAATATTTGGGAAAAAACCCTAGTATACACATTGAAATGAATATTTAATGTAGTTTTTATCAGCATTTATTACTTCTCTTTTTGTGGGAATGCACAGAGATGCGGAAACAAATATTAATTAAAACAAGAAAGCCAAGGAAAAAATCCATCTAGAGCAGAAATAAATAGAAGTTTTGTTTTGATTACATTAGAGTGGATGCTTTCAGATGCTAACCTGTGCTAGTTGAGTTTTGTATCCAAGGCTGACAGGGGGAGCTCTTCTGCAAGCAGCTGTACACGTGGAGCGTCTTCCAAACCTGACTTTCCCACCATCAGGGAGCAGATGGATCCCTGAGGAAAAGGTCACTTCAAACATGTTACATTTTTTTAATCCTGACCCATCTTAATTGCTTGCCCGGAGGGTGCTTGCTTGAAGTATTGTCAGCTCCCAGTATGCAAGTGTCATTTTTTTCAGATATTTTGAATTTTCTGTTTGTTTGTTGGTTTTTTTTTCTCCAAAGAGGCCAGCTTCTGGAAATAAGTGTTTACAAAAGAGAGAAAAACTTCATGCTTACATTTACAAGATTTATTTTTTTTTTCAATAAATCATTTGAAAAAAGCTCAACTCTTTCCCACAAGAAAAGATTTTGACATTTCCACAGATTTTTTTTAAAGTTATTTGTGTGGGAAATGTTTATTTTAAAGAGGGTAAAAATAATTTGCAAACTAATTAAGCCTTTAAATAAGAATTGAAATATAAAAAATCCTGCAGGCATGGGAGAACACAGGAGAGAGGAGAAAAAAGGAGATGCTTTTCTTGTTAATGTAACAGTGCTCCGTTTCCATCCAATGAGAGGACACAAGAGAATCAGTAGGTACCTGACATAGCCATTTTATATCATCCTTTCATCCTTATTGTTATTCGGGCAGAACACTCAACTTAAGTGTTATTAGACTTAAAATATATGGTTATCCCCAAAGTATAGGTACAGGTGCTCAAATATTGACAATAAAATTGAAACAGATTTCCTCAGCTAGTGAGCCAAAAGCAAGCAAACAGAAAATGTGATACTAATACACAGTAAAAGCCATGTTAAGAAACATGGATGGTCCTCCCAAAATGGCTGTACATAACTTGGAATATGAATAGCAGAAATGAAACTGAGTTGTATGATCTCATTGCACAGGTGGATAATGCTAAAATGGATGCACATTTCTTTATTTATATCAAATCGTAGTCCTATGAAGCCAGATTGAAAATGTGAGGAAAATTATTTTAGGAGGAACAAGGAGAACAATGAAGTAATATCCAGCAGAGGTAAAAAGCCACTATATTTAATAAATTTGAATGGAATATAAAAATGCAGATCAATGAAGAAAGAGTGAAGGTGTAAAGCTGTGTTAGCAAATATACAAAAAAGAAAATATTTCCAGTGGATCCTAGAGCGAGGAAGAAGAAACCATCAGCTTGCGCATAATATTCCACTTGGTGGTGAAGGTGTCCAGGAGCTCACAATTCACTGTAATACCCCTTCATCACCATGATCAGAATGAAACCACCAATCTTAGAACACAGAGAAGGGCAAAGGTGAGCATAATAAAAGGAAAGGGGTAGAAACTAAGGGTCTATGTAATAATTTGGACCATGTTGTTATTCTTTTTCTGTAACAATTTGATGTGAACTGGTAGTGGCTAAACTCTTAAGATTTCAAATATAAGAATTATAACAACTATTCTTGGCTTTATCTAAACTACCGTGCATATACAGATTGCCTGGGTATGTGTCTGAGGAATACTTTGTGCACAAATGCTTCTGATGTATCCACTATAAATTAAAACAGCCAAGGGTAACCAACAGAGAAAAGCCTAATTTTTATTTTTTTTAAAGCTAAAGTGCCTTAACTTCACCTTTGCTCATCTCCATCAGCCATCCAAACTGCATATCCTAAGTCTCTACTTGTCTCTAGGAAATAAAAACTTGTATGCCCCAAGGTCAGGATATAGGGACCTTATTTTTTTAGGACTACACCTATGTAGGAATGGCGTGCAAATTTTTTAGTATCTAGGGAAAGAGATGAGACAAACAGCCACAACCAGGTCATGTTTCTCATTTTTGACTCTGGTGGGGTTACACGACCTCCCACAGTTGCCTTTAATTGAGTGTCCAGCTTCCACGTGTGATCACTATCCCTATGCCTTGGCACATCCTTAGTGGACTGACACTTTTGAAGGAGCTGTGTGATGTTGGAAAAAGGAATGGTATTTATAGATCTTTGGGGAACAGAGCAGTTCTGAGAATGCTTAGAAACTGCAGCAAAACCCTGAGCTGTTCTGCTGAGGATAAAATTACATTTCTAAACTGCTGGTGAGTCCCATCAGATGATAGCAGGTTCCAAGAAGACCTCAAAAGGCATATTTCAGACAAAGGCATTCTAAATTTCTATCCCAACTATGCAGCTATGCTGCCGCAATTCAAACATAAAAAAAATAAAACTTTCTAGAACTAGAAAAAGCAGCTGAATTACTTAACATGAAAGTTGAATCATTTTAGGCACAGATCCAGCATGAAAAATGTTAGTTTGAATGTTTAGACACAGATATAAAATCTTTAAAACAGGAAGTCAACTGTATGAAAAACATATCCAATTATTAAAAGTACAGGAAAATTATTTTAGGAGTATAAAATTGCAAATAACAAAACCATTTCAAATGCGTCTAAAATATCTGACACTGCAGTCAGAAGTAGGGGGGTTGTGTTTCTCACTGAAATGACAAAAATCACCACATAAAGCTTGTGTAGCAAAGTCAACTATAAAATAAGCTTTTGAATCTCAAGTGCAATTTTAATTGTAATCCATCTTCCCATCCAACTATAAAGGCATAACTATTTTTAATATATGTCTAGAAGTAGCTGAATCGTCTCAGATAGTTCAGGCTGTCTGTATTCAATGGATAAGACTGATGAGACTGTGTTGCCCTAACTATCCTCTCTCCAATGTCTGCATAAGGAACGGAGAAATTTACTTGGGCTGACTGTTGCACTAGTACTTGTAAAATTCAATCACAAGTTTAGTAGATACACACCCTACTTGATTAAAAAAAAAGCACACATATATCACCAAAGATGACTGAATCCATCTTCAATTTAACATTGCAGAGTTTCTTAATTGGCTGGCATATTCATTCCTTCATGCATCCCAGAAAACAGACACTATTTAACATTATATGGTTAATTTTAAAAATGTCATCGCATCCTTTGAAGCAATAGAGAATGAAAAATCCAGTCTGACATCTGTAATATGTGCTCCTGATCATTTCTGGAATGTTCAGGTTTTTTATATACTACAGAATCATGGAATGGTTTGCATACCACATCCATAATATTTGCAAATCCATTTGTATAACATATTTTTGCACTTATTTTGTAATATATGGGATTATGACTTCATTGTTAAAGGAATAAAATAGGATAAAATAGGAATCTTGAACAAGTATTCATATTGAGGTTGTCAGAATCTCAGTTTATTTAAAAAAATAGGGGATCCAAGACATCAGATTAATGTTTCCTATAAATTTGTACTACATTTTAAAATTATCTGTTTGCTTACTTTGTCTTATTCAAATACTGATTTATTTGAATTTCAGATTAGCGGACGTACTAAAGCTAGTTATTCAGCTGGCAGATTGGCATATGAGAATCTACTTTGCATATGAATAAATGTAATTACCAATTTTCATCCAAATCTAAATTTATTATCTCAATTCTAACCAGCTTTTATACATATGCATTACTTTTTAATTTCTGATATCATTATAATTTAATTTCTCCTCCTTCCCATCCAAAAATAGTCTATAGTCATTCCAAGTGCTGGAAATAATGTTAAGTCTTTGAGAGCTGCAATACATATACATCAGTACAGGCTGGGGGCTGACCTGCTGGGAAGCAGCTCTGTGGAGAAGGGCCTGGGGGTCCTGGTGGACAACAAACTGTCCATGAGCCAGCAGTGTCCTTATGGCCAAGGTCAATGGTATCCTGGGCAGCATTAGGAACATCATGGCCAGCAGGTCAAGGGAGGTGATCCTGCCCCTCTACTCAGCCCAGGTGAGGAACACCTGGACTGCTGTGTCCAGTTCTGGGTTCCTCAGGACAAGAGAGACCTGGAGATCCTGGAGAGGGTCCAGAAGAGGGTGACAAAGATGATTAAGGGACTGAAGCATCTCTCTTATAAGGACAGGTCGAAGGAGTTGGGCGTGTTCAACCTAGAAAAGAGATGATTGAGAGGGGACCACATCAATATTTATAAGAATTTGAAGGAAAGGTGTCAAGAGAATGGAGCCAGGCTTTTCTCAGTGGTGCCAAGCAATAGGACAAGAGGCAACAGGCAGAAACAGATGCACAGGAAGTTCCACCTCAGCGTGAGGAAGAACTTCTTTACTGTGCAGTTACCATGCACTGGAACAGATTGTCCAGAGAGGTTGTGGAGTTTCCCTCACTGGAGATATTCAAGAACCATCTGGACTCAGTGCTATGCCATGTGCTCTGGGATGATCCTGCTTGAGCAGGGATGTTGGAACCAGATGACCCACTGTGGACCCTTCCAACCTTACCCACTCTGTGATTTTGTGATTCTGTGATATGACCACATTAAAGTAGTCCCACAAAATAAAAAACATGTATTAGCAGCTTGAGATACAATGCTAGTTTAGGTCTCTCTATCTCTGGGATATCCAACAGCTCAAAGCGGAGAGAATGCTTCTGAACAGAATGCGGAATTTTTTTCCTTGTGAGTGAGATATAGTCAGGTGGTTTCTGCTTTCAGGTCTTCATACTGCTTGATTGATACAATATGTCCATGATGCAAACTGATCAAACTTTTAAAAAGTCAAGTTTATTGGCAACTGTGTGCCATAGTGATAAAAGTATCAATACTTTGTCCTTGCCTTTCATAGTCTTAGGCCAAGAACAATTTGTCTGAACTAGTGAAAATGACTGAGTGCAATTGTGATAAAACTGGTTTATTATTTTTAATAAAACAAACACACGTTTAATTCACAGTTTGTTTTTTTTTCCAAGATGTTAATATAAGCCCTCACAGGAACTGGTTATCTGGGTTGTTTTTATTTGTTTGTTTTAAATAGCATAGAATTCTTTGATAACTTTACTTCCTTACCAAAGAAGGAGTAGTATATCTATTTTCATTTGATTTCAAGACCCTAAATAATAAGTGATAAATGGGACAATATGCATTCATTGTGGGCAGCAGGCTGACATGTAGAATACATTATTATACCTTGGAGAGATGGTTTCTGTGTGATAACAATATTTTAATTTCTTTGATGTAAGATAGACTCAGTTTAAGTTGCACTCCAGAACCTACTACCTCTCTTGAGACCCATTTTAAATTATGAACTGCTTTGCCATCAGTATGTAAAAAATGAGGACAAGATTCAAGCTCTTATGGCACATTATTTTTGGACTTGTCCTACTCTGGAGCTATCCTTTTCACAAATACCTGTATGTAACTTCCAAAAATATTTAGTGTTCATTGCTTTTGTAGACCTCATATTTCTACTTGAAGCTATGGCATAATTATGTATTTTCTGCTTCACAGTGATAAGGTCATTTTGTTACCCTTAATAAATATTTTACTATTGATGCATTCTTAGGAAAGGAACAGGCAAGCCCAAATGCACTCAATTTATTGCTATGCAAAAAAATCACACTATTTCTAGTTCTACCCATTGCGTTCTACCCAGAGCTGAGTCCTTATATATGCTTGCATTAGCACCAATCCTGTGAACGCTGATGTGGGGCACTTTAGCCTAGCCTGTAGTACAAACTCCAGCCACACTCTGCTGCCCAAACGTAGCTTGTGAGTGCTCACATTGTAGGATGGCTACAGGATAGGCAAATTCTGGCTGTTTCTTGTCTCGTCAACTGAGTCCGTCTGTTTCTAAAATTCCTGCTTTCAGCCAATTTAACCCCTTCTGTAGGTGGGCCTTCTTTCTCTCCATTCTAGATTATTTCTTGGTCCCAAATTCCCACTGCTGAGAAGTTATAATTTGAATTTTCCCATCAAGCAGTAAACAACCAGTCTAGCTTAGCGAAATAATAAATCAGCTGATCTGTTGTCATAGGGTTTCATATTGCCAATTTTGTCTATGCCTAGAGACAAAATTGTCAATCCATTTAAAGAATAAACTTTGCCAAATTTAAAACATTAAACTGCTGTTTGTAACATCTAAATCTCTGTTACACCACCACACTCAGTTTTAGATGATGGCAGGAGGTCAGCAAATCAACAGCACCCAGGCAGTGCATATGCCACATCTGTAAAGGGTTGAGGTTTTCTGATTCCACAACTTAGGCATGGACCAGAAAAGGAGAAATGACAAACTGCCTAACACTAGGACACCATTGGAAAAGATGGAAGAAATCTTCATCCTGAGACTCCTGGAATTCCAGCTCTGACAGTTTTTCATATGTTCCAATCCTTTTAAGATCAAGTCCAGATCTGACTTCTGTGGCCAATTAATAATATTCTGGCAAAAATAAAGCAAATAAATTATGAGATTCTAGCATGTCAGCAAAATAGTTTGGATTTTGTCCTTAAAAGGTAGTGCAAGCTCTTGCCCTAGGTCCATCCCTAACCAAGAGGTATCTTTAGTCTTGACTTAGATTTTATATTCCCTTGGCTTTTTACATTCATTCCCTATTCTTCTGCCTATTCTCTATTCAGGCTGATGCACACTATGTCATTGTTAACTCTGCTGTACTCATCTCTGAGATCATTCAGATCCCCTGTGATACTATTCCTGCCCTCTAGCCTTGCATCTCATTCCCTGACAGCTCACCCAAACTGCAAGTCTTCAAAATTAAAAGGGATTCTTGGTAAAAGTAGCAGAGGAACTGTCACAACAAGCACAGCATCATCATGCTACTGTCAGTACATAATAATACAATACATAAATGGTAGGCACACACAATCCCAATAATATTTTAATATATATTTGTGATAAAAGAAAGCTACTTCTGAAAATGAGCAATTTTTATTCCGGTGACAAGCATATCTTTCTGAATTTTCAGGAATGTTTTCTTCCATTCCTCTGGGAACAACTCTAAAATACCAAACAACCAATCAAAAATACAAAACACACAAACATATTATATTATATTACAGGAACATTTTGCGAGTTTATTTTAGTGAATTTAATCCAAATAGTCAGCACAATGTATAAAGTCCCAGACTCGAGTTTTTCTTCTTCTGCTACCGAGGCATGTTTGAGTTTCTCAATAATCTGTCAAAAAATCCAAATGGATTAAAAGTTACAGTTTAAAGGTGCTGAATTCATCAAAACTTTTTTTGAAAATTATGTAAAGTAGTCAATGAAATACATATATAATTCTAGTGATGGTGAAAAGACTCCATGAGTTAGCTTTCCACTCCAGATCTCAGAGAAGCTTTTTATATATCAGAGGTAATTGCTGTATAACACATAGAACTTAGTGCCAAGAGAGACCAGGTGTTGTAGCTGTAGGGGGAAAAAGAACCCCAAAACAGTCTCTCTGATGAAGGTCATACTGGATCATAAGTTAATGATAGTAAATAAAGACCTAACTGACATTTTATACTCCTTCAAATGTCTGGAGTCTCAGACGTTTTGAGTAAGTTTATCACTATTCACTGGTCAGAAAATCCAAAAGATGATAGCGCCATTCAGTTCATGTCCAAAGTGCCACAGAAGCACATATGAAAAAATGTTATCTCTGTCTCACTTAAGGAGGAGCTGATTCTTGAAGGGTCTGTTGTGTGGCATGTCAAACAAGAGTTATATAAAGGATGTTTAAAAAAATCCATAATTATGCTTGTAACTATTGTATGCTTGTAGCTATTTAACTTGTGCTTGCACATTCAATGACTGACAAATTATTTAAGTAGTTCTCCTGATACATTTTATAATCTGATTTTAATAGGAAAGAACACAGGTTACTTACTCTTCTCCTCTTATATTCATATTTTATTCTAGTATCTGGAAATATTGTGAAACATGGAAGGTAGACTTGTAAACTGTAGGACGTGAGAGTACTTTCCTAGCTGCCTTCTGTTTTAAAAGTCCAATATGACTGGACTTAAATAATTTCTTCTTTAAGTGTTCATTTATTGTGCAGCTTTGTCAATGTGTCTTAATTCCTCATTCCTCCATGCTTTAGTATTATTTTGAAATACTAAAGAAGTTAAAGCTATATTAGTATTCATTGCTATCATATTTTTCATGAAAACTTGATCTTTAAATTGTTAAATATTATTGGAAAATCACTACTGCTAGCAAAAGGTCTGCAGTATCTTGAAAGATTACAACCTAAACATACACTAATATGACAAATTCAGTTGTGATTATTATTCTTATAAGACTAAATTTTCTATGTCATTCATGCAGAAAAGCCACGAGTAGACAGAAGCATGTGAACAGTTCTGTTCTCCTTTGGCAGAGTTCTAAGTGTCCAGTATCTTTCTCTGTATGCTAGAAAGTGCAAAGGATGGTTCTTGCTGACTTTCTCTGTCTTTGCTGAAGGAAATCCAATCTAGTAAACCTTTTGGGTAAATGCACACAAGGGATTCACAAGGGCATAGCTCTCATCTGAAGGAAGACTGTGCGTGGTCATATGATTTTTGTAGAAGGACATCCTGTGGCCAACATATCACCACAAAGAGTGTGTGCCAGGTAATAACAGGGCCTGTCAGAAAGCAAAATTCCATGAATAAATATAATCTCAGCAGTAGCTCAGTAGTTGTAGCACATAATCCCACACTCCAATTACTGAAGCAGAATAAAAAACCCTGCAAATGCAGGCATCAGCAGGGCACAGGAAATGGGAGCTGAGCAGAACCCATGGGCACAGATGAAGATTGTTCAAGTCCACAAAGGATTGCAACACAGAGTGTACCAGAAGCAATACTAAAGCTTTGTGTTGTTTCCTCGTGAAATTTTGACAATTCTTTAAGCTTTACTGAAGCTTAAAATTGCATACTTATGGTCTCAATACGTGCAATATGCTATTGACTGCCATTTCACTGTCGTCATATTTAAATCTGTTCACACAGATAGTGTGAACCAGTAATGAGGTCTTAGGTAACCCAAAATGATGCACACATGTAGAGTGTGTGCATCAATAGCTTTCTGCAGAAATCTAGAAACATGAAAAACAAACAAAAAACCCACCCTGGCAGAAAGTCTGAGAACATGCACAGCTCACTGTGAGCTTGGCTACTGTGCCTGCCACTGCTGGTACTGATATTATTGCCTGGCATTATATAACACCTCTCTGTCTTCCATGCTATGTAGTTTTTGGATTGAGTTCCTGATCATGGTATGTGAGTGTCACATCATTTCCACTGTGTGTAACCTGCAAGTATTCTGGAATATATACACTCAGACTACTGAGTGTATAACACCTTCAGATTCTCCTGGCATCTTCTGGCTGCAAGTCTTGCCCCCATAGCACTCCAACTCTGCCCATGTAACAAGAGCATAACACAACTGATGATGAACCTTGCACCAGGCTGAATAATTGAAACAAAGCCTGAGATGACAAAAACTTTCATGCCAAGCTTTAAAGGAAGCTAACGGAAAGTCACATAGACTCTGTTCTTAAAAGCAACATCAGTGAAATAATGAAAGAAATGCATGTCTCATCAGCAACTTGTAATTCCATGATGAATAAGCTTTTCCAGGCCACCCATTGGAGGAGGACTACTAAGAAATGTAACGTGAGAGCAAGTGCAAGACTAGTAATGATTCCTGGATCAAGTTGCTAAGATTTTCACTACAGTAATAATAAATTCCTGTGTTTATGTATAAGGTGTTTCTTTTTTTACATAACAAAATATTTAGTATAAGAAAACTGCTCTTTGGTAATAGATCCTGGCCAAACTGTGCCTGGAAAATTGGAAAGTGCTGCTGACAAGGCCAAGGATGATGATTGTCCTCTACTCCTAAGCTTTTATTACATAGCTTTTGGATTACTATCTGTCATATTTTTGAAAGAACAGAGCCAACACCTTACCCCTGAATACCCACTACCTTGAGATAACATCCTCCCAAAGGAATATGAAAGATCAAGTTTCAAAACATTTTTACAGAAAATATGAACAATTTCTTTCTTCTCAAAATTCCTTTAGTCCTTTGATTATAGAGCAGAATAAGTCTGCCAGAGGCCTATGCCAAGATATCTCAGAACAGACAGCCTGATAGTCACCCTGCACCTCTGTGTTAGGCTTCAGCTCACAGAGAAATGTAGATTTTTAATATCTCCTCAAACAGCCAAACATGTGCTATATAGTTGCAGATGGAAGGATCTTTTCTGAGTCTAGCACCTGGGGAGCACTTATCTTGAGATTTTCTCTCCAGAGAGGTCTCAGCTGAAATTTCCATCATCTTGTTACCTTAAACAATTTGGTTCACATCCACCAAACAGGCAAGTACCTATTGAGTTAGTGATAACTAACATACATCTTGAAAGATGTCACAGGTGCCAAAGTAGTAGACTTAGGCACCTAATGAAGCAGAAAGACTAATTATCTTGCATGATCTGGGATGAAGGGACAAAGTTAATGCTGCTGTCTTTCAACGTCTGTCTTAAATATCAGCCAATTGACTACAGTACAGCACTGAATAACACAAATCACTTAGCACTAAGTTATTTTCTTTACATTTGCAAGCCTGGGGTGACAGGATTAAGTAAATACAATATATTTTGTATGACATTTTTCTCATATAAATGATTACATTATTGTAATTTTTATTCATGCTCTGGGGCTATTCTGCTTGCTTGCCAGGACCATAAACATATCCCCTTGTTTTTTTCTTTTTTTTCCTGTGCTGTAGCAAACAATCCCAGCTCAGGCATCTACTCAATTGGACTGTATTGAGTCTATTGGGCCACTATTGATCCCAGTTAATTTTTTTTTTTCCCAGAAAGAAATTCTTGCTGAAGCAACTTCCCCTATTTTTGCAAACAGCTTACACCAGGAATTAGGAATCATAGCATCATATTAAGAATTTTTTTAGTTAAAATGCAGATGTTTTCCTTGTGATTTATATCTGGGTGATAAACGTGTTTTAAATAAATTAAATTCAATTTATATCTGAGTAATGTGACTCATTATCTTTTCTTTGAAAATCCTTGAATTTCTACCAAATCAAACCACCCCAGCTTGAGTAAGTAAAATTAATTAATAAATTTCAGTCTAATAAATATTATCTGGTGAGAAATAGGCTATAGAAGGCTTTTACCTTCCGATTCTCTCCCCTACATCCCACCAGGGGAAAATGAGCAAGTGTCTGCATGGTGCTTAGTTACCTGCTTTTGTTTAAACCATGACAGTTTTTGGTTTTATTTTTAAATTTTTGTAACTCTAAGATTTCATGGGTCTATCTTGCAAGGAACTTTTATTCAGAATAATTATAATTTGTTAGGCAATGAGTTTTAAAAAGAGATCCATAGTTTCAATTCTGTTGTTTTCTTTGCAGAAAATCAGCTAAGTTTTACCTAAAGACACATGAACAGTTTCTTTAAAATCATCCATGGGTATAAATTAGTCATGGAAAATGTCCTGTTATACCTGTTGCAAAATGGTATTACACTGCATGAATGCATAATCTGAGCTGATTTTGTCCTGTAAGAACCTAGTCCTGTAGGTTTTTGTTTCCACTGGCTGAGTCTGAAAATATATCTGGATTCTTTTCTCACAGGAAATTGAAGAATCAAAGACCAAGAAGTTCCTGAAAACAGACCTCAAAATGACCCTACAGTTCTCCATCGCATAATCAGTATTTGCAAATGTGCTTTGAGCATTCTCATGTCTTTGGGAACATGAAGTACAGATGTAGAGGTGAAAAAATCACAGCCTAGTGTAGCTGAGAGCACAGAAACTCACACAGGGCAATTTCTACCAGTGGCTCAAGTCACTAGACTGATAAAGATATTCCTTTGCTGTTGCATTGCATTGTTGGCCAGAGAGCAACCAGCAGTCCTGCTTCTGCTTACTGTCACTCCTGATACATCATTTCCTCTTGCTTATAACAGAAAGGTGGCCGCACAGCTCCATCCACACCACTGCTTCATTCAGATTTCACTTATTTGTACAGTGCCTAGGGCAGTCAGTGGAGCCCCATTCTCAATCACATGTTAATAAATAAATAAATAAAGTCATATTCTTTCATATTTATAACTGTGTCAAGTACTCCTAGCAACTGAATAGAATTTTAAAATCATTATTTATTGTTTGTGTTATAGCAGCAGCAAACAATATCCCTCATGCAGTATGAGGTGTCAAGCACTCTGCAAATAACATGCAGTGCTGGACTTGATAAAATTTTTGGAGGATTCAGAATAAGTGAAAGAAAAATACATAGAGCAAAATGATAATGAAGTTATGCAATGAGAAAATATTGTTATTTGTGACAAATTATGACTTGTTAGGTATAGCAGCCATTATTAGAATGATTGTTTATGGGGATTTTAAACTCTTGTGCCCTGTATTTGCAGAAAGCAAATTTGGAATGTTGTATTTTGATTATGATAATCAAATTTCCCACAGAGTTCATTAGTTACAAAGTCAGCTCATCAGAGAACAGAAGAAGTACATAAAAACACACACAGCAGGCATTTCAGAGTTTGATTTGCAACTTTTTTGTGGAGTAATCATGTATTTCAGAAATAAGCACCCCAAATTCTAGAAATTTTACCATCTTCTTTTAAAGAAAAACTGGTTACACGTGATCAATATTTTTCTCATTTGCATTTGTTTTCTCAAGTGTTTAATAAATAAAGTTGAAAAGGTAAGGCTGAATTGAATTTTCATCTCAGATACTCTGTGAGGCTTATTTGCATATTTGTTTTTCCTTAAAAAACAACACATCAATTCAATACTTAGTCTAAATTTTTGATTATTCCCTATGGAACTGAAAGAGATGGTTGTGCCTGTTGCAGAAGACTCTCTATATGAACTGATAATGTGCTATTCATTCAACCATTTATTTACCTGAATCTGTTTGATATAGCCACCATCTCCCAATTTTGTAAACAAATTAATGTCTGACTTTAATTTTCTCTTAGTATGCATTTCCTTTTTTATGCAAACAAGGACATTTATCATTATTAATTTTAATGAATGGGATTTATATTTCATTTAGAATAATGTAAATATTTATCTGATTATTTTTTAAAGTCTCTAAAGAGAATTTTTAAAGCAGATTTTAGTGGCAAGTCTGATGCAAACTTGTTGGAAGACACTGTATTATACTTCTGGAAATACAGCATGAACAGTTATTATTCTTAAATTATTTACAAGATGAACTATTTCTGGCCTTCCATTACTCTGAGCCATCTAGTCTGGAAATTTCTGGTGTCCTTTTTGATAATACACTAGAACATTCAAATGTTCTAATGGAATTTACCTACACACAGTATTTTTATTTTTGGAGGGGTTTTTTAAAGTTTTTTTAAAGTTGATTCTTGTCAGTTGGAAAGCTCTCAATGAACCCATATTTTATCAGGTGCTGAACATGGCTGACAAATTCCTTTCCAAGTTACTAACTTCACAAAACAGTGCTGTAAGTGGAGCACTGCCCTCATCACACTTGAAAAACACAAGTTCAATGAAATTGTTTTAACTTTATTAAATTATTCCAGATGGTTAAACTGAGATTGTTCTGTTTTATCCTTGAAATCTCCTGGTACCTGTGGTAACAGTTGTGCTATATAGCCATTTAATTCATCAGAAAATGTTGTAACACAAGCATTGCCAACATTTTTGACTGTTGTAAAGAATATAATTAATTATTTTCATTTTACAGTATAAGTGGGAATATGCTTTCCAATATGCAGACAAACAGAATTCTTGCTTATGAATAGTTGATGCTTTGCAAGAATGGATAAACCCAGTAGAACACTAAAAGAATTTATTTTTTCATTTAGAAACTGGAATAATGGGTGGAATAGATAGCCTTGAAAATGTTTTATCCCTGATGAATACAAAAATTCATTCTTTAAATCAGAATTACTGATTTTATCTTTTCTTTTTCCCCCAGCTATTGTATTTTAGCTGTGGGAGGACATGCAAACACAAGCCAAACAGCAAAACTCATAAACAAGTAGATTACAATATTATTTTTCTTGAAACATTCAATGACTCCTGTATTTTGGTTTTCCTTAAATTTCACTGTAAAATCCTATGTTTATGAACAAGTTTGAGATCCCCACAAGAAAATACTCTATCAGGGCATTATTTACAATCCCAGAGCCTTAGAAGTGCTCTCTCTTCCACAGGTGGTTTCTCCTCAATAAGAGTGAACTCTACCAAATAATTTTAAAACACATCACAGCACCAGATTTTAAGTAGAAATCTTCACTGGAGTCAATTTCTGATATAAAAAATGATTATATTATTTGGTTTTTGTCACTAAGGCAAAAGGAATTTTTCTAGGACTTTAAAGAACAGATCTGGATCCTGATGTAACAAATAAATGGAGATTAGAGTGAGTAAATAGGTTAACAGGGCTAATGGAAACCTTTCTTCAAACGGTGCAGTTCCAATTATTTCAACAGATTTGTGCTAATCTGTTGCAGCTGATCGTTATTTGGATAGGGCAAGTGGCAATGAGTGCAAGTTGTACTGTGCAAAGTTTCATGCTGATAAAAGAAGCATATTTTTTACAGTGAGAACAATCAATCACTGGAAGAACTTCCTTAGGGATGTGGGGAATTCACCATGTGGTGAACCCCTGTTCAAGAGGTGACTGAAACGGGTGTTGGATAGTCTCATCTAGACTCCCTTTCTCTTGAGATGTCAGACCAGATGATCATTCAAGGGCTATTGTATGTTTGTGTGATCTTGTACAAAAGTAATTGTGCTTCTCAGCTGCATGTAATTCTGGAATGTAGAATTTTTATTACACTTATTATTAGCATGGTAAAACATAGATCTACTTTGATGAAGCTCTCCGATGGTAAAATTATTGTGTATGTGCTTTCAAAATTGAAAGAAAATATTGTATGACATTTACCTTAATGAATTTAGATTTGGCCTTCTACGTTAGTGGGTTTGGTTCTATCCTGTAGTCACTTCTCAAGAGCAGAAAATTCCTGAAACCACTGGAAGATTGTCTAAATAACGGCAGTCCCACTGCAGTTCAGTCTGCCATGTCTCCTGCTTTCTTCTCTGTTTCTATATTTAATGTAAACGGTCTTGCTGTGACCAGTGTCATTAGGTCAAGGTATTGGCAATGTCCTTTGGTTAACTAGCTTATTTCAATTCCAGACTTTTTGTTGCTAAACAGAATACTCTAGTTTTATTAGTACTCCAAAGAAGCTTACTATTGGGGAAATACAAAAGTATTTTCACTTACACTAAAGCTAAAACATTCAAACATATTCACACAGAGGTGATGCAACCTGGCTAAGCACGAGTTATTGCAAACAAACAAGCCCATGGTCAATTTTGCACTATGTAATGAATTTCTTAAAATTTCTCAGTTGTGTAAGAACACTAGTATTTTTTTAAAATTACTGTATACTGTGCATTCACTTGTCACACTTAATCCAGCAGGAAAAAAAGCTATTCCACTTTGTCCATTGCTTTTTTTAGCGTGTAATTTGTCACTGACTCTCTTTACAATGAAAGAGCAAAGTGTCACCTTAAATTTGTCTGTGATGATATTAAAAATAAATCACTCTTATAGAAATTTTATATATCACTAAGCCACATTTTTGGTCTTTGTATATTCATAATTCCTTGCCAAGCCATGAAGACTCTGCTGAAGTCCAGAGAATTCAAGACCTGTCATAATGCCAGAACTAGAGTGCCATTTGTTCATTGATAATTCTGTTTTGAAGGTCTTTCAGTGGGAGAAAGGTTGAAAGGTGAAGTCTGTTTTTTCACACAGAGTAAGATGGGAGCTGGGATTCTCTGTGTTTTTATATAAATCCATATATCTAATTTGTCTAGATCTAGATCTAGATCTAGATAGATATACACAGAGAGAGAAAATGTGAAGTTTCTGTTTCTAAACTTTTCAACTAGGAAAAAATGGCTCTGAATCTCAACGTCATTGACACCCCTTTAGCTTCACCTTTGCCCAGTCTCAAGAGTGAGAATATTAATTATTACTCTCATACAGTCTGAAAACGCATGCATTGAAACACAAAGAGTAAAGGAGGAGTGCAGTTTTTCCTATGGATAAAATAGAAAATGTATTTGTCTGTGCCATCATTTATCTATCATACAATCAAATACTTTTCTCATGATTGCTTACATGACATACTCCTGCCACAAGAGAAATATGAAACATAAAATCCACATACAGAATGGATTCCCAAAGACAATAAAGATGACTGTATGATGATGGAACAATGCTATTTGCCCTATCACATTATAACCATAAGTCATTTTCACTTTCGGATGACAAACACTACCCAGATGCCATCTGAGAAATACATTTTCTCTACAGCAGCATCTGGTGCATTGGCAGACTCTTCAGGCAGTTGCATTGACATCTTCTGCACTGCCTGTACCTCTCTAATATCATTATGTTGATAATTTGTCTGGGTTACTGAGCCCTTCTGTTAAAACCTTCATTTTATGTGTTTTGTTCTAAATAATTTGTTCAATATATTAATTTATTAATTAGCTAATTGTTGTACACAGGATGCCATCTTTATAATCACTCATGGTAAAAATCAGTGATTACACATTTCTGCACGGTGTCCAATATGATTCTTGTGTGAATCAGTGTAAGAACTAAAGTCCTAATAAATTCTCTATGGGGGAGTGAATTTTAAGAGAAGTTAAAACACCAGTTTTCGTCTTTAAAAGATAATTCAAATGTAAGTACCTGTCATAGGAAAGCCGTCTCTTTAAATGGATTACACTTTAAGGATAAGATTACAACAATTACCACGGGTAGTTGTGATTACAGCACTGAACTACTGTAGTACTGACAGTAACTAAGAAGTGAAAACAAATAAAACAAAACAGAACAAAAAGACTAAAAGGAATCAGAAATAAGTAAGACTATCATAAAGAAAATTTATGGATTTAAATGAAATATCCACCCAACTTTGTCTCCTGTCTCTAGAAGTAGCAAAAAACTAGATGCCTGTGGAAGAGTATAAGAATGACACAAGCACAAGTATTTTCCCCAGGCACATCCTAAGTTGCTCAGGAATTTCTGAAATTTGAGAATATTTCTAAGTAGTCAACAATTCTCAACAAATTTCTCCTTCACAGATAACGTGAACTCTTTTTTGTACTTCAGCATCAATGATTTGCAAATATGATCCATTTCACAACATTTCTAGCAGCTACAGCAGACTGCGTAACACATTTTCTGATGTGATTCTATAATTAAGGTATACAAAAAGGAAAAAAAGGTGATAAAATAATAGCTTCTCAAGTGTGTGGGCATTGGGGAAGTTAGACATCAAATGAAAATAACATGCAGTCTAACTATAGCAATCTGTTGATACAGTAATCCACTATGAAGATCATCATAATCTAAATCCAAAACCCACTATCGCTACAAATATTTTCATATTTGCTATTTATTCCTATCTAAATAAAAATGAGTTAAAGTTTAGTAAAATCATACTTTGGAATACATGATCAATCACAGATTTATAGAATCAGAGAATATCATGGGTTAAAAGGCTCACAAGGATCACCAGAATCCAGTTTCTGGCCCTGCACAGCACCATCCCCAAGAGTCACACTATGTGCCTAAGAGCATTGTCCAAACACTTCTTGAACTCTGTCAGGCTTGGTGCTGTGACCACTTCCTTGGGGAGCCTGTTCCAGTGCCCAGCCACTCTCTGAGTGATGAACCTTTTTCCTAATATCCAACCTATACCTCCCCTGAAAGTTTCTTGCCATTCCCTTCTGTCCTACTATAGGTCACCAGAGAGAAGAGATTGGTGCCTGCCCCTCCACTTCCCTTCACAAGGAAGCTGAAGACTCTAATGAGGTCTTCCCTCAGTCTCCTCTTCTTCAGGCTGAAGAAACAAAGTGACCTCAGTCATTCTTCATGCAGCTTCCCCTGAAGGCCCTTCACCATCTTCACAGCCTCCTCTCTGGATAATCTCTAATAGCTTTATATCCTTTTTATACTGTGGTGCCCTGTCTCAGTTTTGAGACAAATTTAAGAGAGCTCTCTCTGGACTGAGTCCTTCTCTCCAAAAGGGCTCCAAAAATCCCTTTCCACCAATAGGGAATGAATACTAATAGAGGAAAGTGAAAAAATACTGGTTTATGAACAAACAGACTGCCCACCCATAAGGCCAGGGGAAAAAAAGTAAATAACTGTTAAACATTAAACCATCAGAATCCACTTCCCCACATGCACACACAGAACAAAGAGCCAAAAAATGTCCAGAGAATGGGGCCAGTGCTGGAGGAAATACCCCTTTCCCGACATGTGATCCGAGATGGCGCTGGCTCTCACACTGAGGGAAACAGAACTCTGATGGAGGAGTTCCAGCAGCAGGGGAAAACCCCAGTGGCTACCTAGTGTCGACCTCTTCTCCGATGGCAGTCACAGCAGATGAAACAGCTGGGCTGGAGCCTTTGGTGTGGTCTTTCTCCCCGGCTTGGCTCCCTGGGGCTTGGGGCTGGAACAGAGCAGCTTCACTTCCCACCAGTCCCGCTCCTGCCAATCTCGGAGCAGCAGCTGTTCAGTTCCCCCCTGGCAGCCAAAAAATCGCTACTCCAGTTTCTCCAAGTCAGGGAAGGGAAAAGTTTTTTGCTTGGCCAAAGAACAAGTCAGCCAAGCAGAGAAAACTACATTGCACAGAGCCACGGAAAGCCTGGGCAGCGAGACTTGAAATCTGCCCAGCCCAGCAAAAGCAAGAAGCCTCCCCCCTCCTCAGGCCCTGCCCCCACGCTCCTCGGGTCTCCGGCTTTAACAGTACAGGAACCATTTTTGGGCACAAGCAGAGGATCATACAATAGACTATCATAATAAGTCACTCCAAGACATGCCCCAAACTGTTCACAGGATTCGAGGCAAGGCTGCACCAATGCAGAGTAGAAGAGGAAATATGAAAGTAGGAAATATGGAAATATTTAGGTTTAAGAAATAATGGAAAGTAGCCTAAGCTGGAAACTATCTATCTTCCTTTTCTTCTTTTTTTTGTTAAACATCTTAGTGTGTTTGATGTAACACTTGCATAACCTACTCTTGAAAAGAAAGAGATTCCTCTTTGCTTTTTATTTATTAAATAATTAAAAAAATAATGTTTTAAAATACTTTCGATTATTACTTTGTGCCTGGTCTGTATATTTGTTTGGAAATGCATAATTCTGCTTTCAGAGACACCTCTCTTTGGCCTGTAAATACACACATTTTGGGGACAGACATCAAGGATTTATGGCTTGATATTGTGTAATAAGTAGTATTATATAACACAATACAACAAATAATTTTTTGCATATGTGCAAAAAGAAATGGATCATTAACTTATTTCTGAAATATGCTGACTATATTACTGTGAATTGAAGTAACTGGACAAGATAAATAAGTGAATTTAGCAAAGTTCGTTCACCATTTCTTTGAGTCTCTTCTACTCTTGTCACCATCCAATTTTTTTTTTCACAAGCTCCCCTTATCCACCAACTGTTCCTTTGTCACTTCTACTGTCTTTCTCATACATTTCATTTTTAATGTTTCTTCAAAATTTATTCCAACCCCAGACTAAAGCTGAAGCTGTACATCATTTAACCTGTAAGTTACTATGTCTGTGTGTTATAAACTGTAAACTTTATTCACCACTAATACCCTCAAATATGTTTTTTATATTATTTCTGAGCACATTCATCTTTCTTTTCATAAATTTAGAAAGCAGCACATGAACTTGTAATTCCTAGGGATGCAAAATTCCCATGAAAGACAATATCTGTTATGAACAAGTAACATTTTCAAGATCAGGCCCACAATGTGTATATAAGAACCTTTTGATGTAATTTACTATCACTTTTCCTCATTCTTTTCACACAATATCTGTCATTCATTACCTACTAGAGATAATATATCAGACTCTTACTTTATTTGCTCTCTGTTCCGTGTCCTGTGGCTAATATGGAAGACATTACACATAGACTGATCTTTGGATAGTAGTAGCAGTAGCATTGCACTGCTAAATTGGTGTATTTTAGAAGCGATTACAGGAATGTTAGCAATAGCAGCTTGTTCAGAAAATGGTACAGTAGACACACAGTCTGTGGCTGAATTTTAGGAAGAAGACTGTGATTTTATAGAAGGAGACTAATACTACCTAATGTTAAAGAAAATGAGCTGGAAAATTTCCATTTAAAGGTAATATTTTCTTGTTTTGTTTGGGTTTAACTTGTTTTATCCTCATTTTACTTGCTTTCTTCTGAACCACTTTACACCAGCTGTAAAGAATCAAATAGAAAATTCTTCACTTGTTCAAACTTTATCTATATGACGTATGCTTTATTCAAACTATTGCCATTGCTACTACTACCATTGCTACTATCTGTCCTTATCATAGAATCACCGAATGGTTTGGGTTGGAAGGGACATTGAAGATCATATAGTTGCAACGCCTCCACCATGGGCAGGGATACCAGTACTAGATGAGTTTACTCAGGACTCCGTCCAACCTGTACTTAAACAATTCCAGGGATGGAGCAGCCACAACTTCTCTGGGTAGCCTTGTTTCAGTGTCAACAACAACAACAATAACATTAGTAGTAGTGGTAGTAGTAATAATAATAATAATAATAATAATAATGATGTTGTTGTTCAAAATTGTTTTAACACAGCAACATTTGGAACCAAATTAATTACAAAACTGGTTGCTCTCTCAAGTCTAGTATTCTTTCGGGTAGCTGGGGAAAATGCAATCTTTAAATTATCTACCTACTGTGAACCTTATCATAAAAAGTGATATCCTGTCATTTGTTTGTGCTCATGTTATAGACGGAGAACAGAATTTAAACTCTCCTCAGCAGCTGAAGGAGGTCATAGGTTGGACTTGATGATCTCAGAGGTCTTTTCCAACCTAGCTGATTTTGTAATTCTATGATTCTTAATTAGAAAATGACAAAACCAGAGCGATTAAGCAAAAACATGAAGGGAAATTATATTGAAAGGATGAGATAAAATTATCGGGCTTTTTGTTGCACAAGTCTGTCTCTGTTTTGAGACAAATTTAAGAGAAAAACTCTTTGTACTGAGTCTTTCTCTCCAAAAAGATTCCAAAAATCCCCTTTCCACCAATAGGGAATGAATACTGAGACAGAAGTGAAAAAAATTTAATAGGTTTATTAACAAACAGAATGCCTGCCCACCAGTGTTAAGCACTCAACCATCAGAACCCACTTACCCACACACACAGAGAAACAAAAACTGAAAGAAAATGTCCAGAGAGTGGGGGCAGTGTGGGAGGAATACACTTTTCCCAATACATGGTCCAAAAATGGCACCAGCTTTCCATGCGGAGGGGCAGTAGACCCCCCACCCCCACGGAGCAGTCCTGTAGCAGAGAAAAATTCCAGTGGCTACCGGGTGTTGACTTTTTTTCCCTCCCAAGGCAGTCACAGCAGGCGAAAAACAGCTGGGCTGGAGTGTTCTGGTGTGCTTTCTCTCCTCGACTTGGCTTCCTGGGGCTTGGGGCTGGGCGGAGCGGCTCCACTCTTGGTGATCCTTCTCCTGCTAATTTCAGAGCAGCAGCCTGTTCAGTTCAGCTCCCAACAGCCAAAGAAGTGCTGCTCCAGCTTCTCCAATCAAGGGAAAAAGGAAAAGTGTTTTGCTTGGGCCAAAAACCAAGTCAGCCAAGCAGAGAAACCACATAGTCCAGCACCATGGGAAAAACCACGCTGCCGGGCAGGGCTCTGGCAGGGGAGGCCCCAGTCTTGACTCTTGGGCAGCAGCCACCATGCACCACAAGGCAGGCAGGTGTGTGGCAGAAAACAGCTCCGGTCTCGTCTCTCTGCACATGCAGCAGCCACATTCCCGATCTCAGAAACGGAAGAGAGGGAGCAACCTCCCAGCCCCCCAAACCGGAAGAGAGAGAGAGCAACTCCTGGCCCCATCCCGTGCTAGGAATTTGGCCAGGCTCACGTACTTGCTGGCTTGGGAGGTTGGTGGGGTTAGAAAGAGAAAATAACAATTTTTGGGCATAAGCAGAGGATCATTGAATAGATTATCATAATAGATCACTCCAGGACAAAGTCTTTTAGGTATACTCTGCAGCAACAAGCTATACTTTTATTATAAATGGGTAGGGAGGTGTTACTAATGGAGTAAATAACCAGTTTAATAGAGTTGGTTGCCTTTGCCCTTGTAGAATGGTTATACAGTGGAAAAAAAAGAATTAAGAACATAGTTATGACATGTTTATAGCCTTGATGCATTGTTCTTGAAGTTATAAAGATCTAACACACAAAAATGTTCTATCCTTCTATATCTTTTATTCAAGAATTTATATTAGAGCAGACATTTATCCATATTTGAAGAAACATTGAAATTATAAGCTTTTCTTATTTTTTTGAAGCAAGTGGTAAAAAAATGTAATTTGTTTTCTTCTGAGACATCATATTAATAGAGCATCAAATGTACCTCAAATAGCACTGAATTCAATTTATTACTGCCAGCTATGGCCATTTCATTAACTAGATAATTTTTTTTTCCTAAGGAAAGAAATAATGGAGAGAGACACTATTGGATACTTATTAATTTCACTCTACTACTAGTAAAAAGAAACCAGTGGTGGAACATAGTTATCCTAAGGTGTATGACACCATAATTCTAGCAGAAGAATTAACCTATAGCAGTTACTGAAAAAATTTCATTTACACCCACAGAATTATTATAAAGCTGTGAATACACCTGATTTTCACCAAAATTTCTTGGTTTCTAGCTAAGATTTAGATTGCTTCTTTATTAAAAAAAAAAAAAAGAAAATTTGTTTCTTACTATCACAAAAACAATACTGAAGGAGATTTTGGTAGAAATGTAAAGAATTATCCACTGATTTTTGATTTGCATAAACAAAACGAAGGGTTACATATACTTTATTATCAAATGAGCCAAAGCTATTGCGTTACTATGGTTTAAAGAATTATCATGCATCAGCTAAGCTCTAATAGCTACTTGCCTCAATTATACTACTTCAGTTCTGAAGTAATTTTCTTTATCTTGAAGCACCATTATATTGAGTCAGTGAGCAGCAGTACTAGAATATATTAAAGAAATCATCTTTTGCCATATGACCAAAGAGTTAATAAACTGGAAATGGCACAAGAAATCATTCTTGAGTATTAATATTCATAAAGCAGATATAAGAACTTCTGTGCACCTAAACATTTAGTTTATTTATAGAAAAAGATTTGTAGTTGATTATATTTACAAAATAAAAGGACAGAAATTTGCTGAGAGAAAAAAACATTGAATGCATCCAATCACTTTCCATGTGAGTAAACATACTTTTAAAATTAACAAATCTGGAAAAGTGAAAAGTGATCACTGTAGAGATGGATCCATTAAATTAAGATGTGCATTATATTTTTTTACCAACAGCAATAAAAATTGACAAATTTTTACGGTGGAGTAACTTTGTCTAATCATCATGAAGTAGGTCTATTCCTTTTGATATTCCTTTAAAGGCATATCCTTTTGTCCTGGTTTTGAGACAAATTTAAGAGAGAGATTCTTTGGACTGAGTCTTTCTCTCCAAAAGCATTCCAAAAATCCCCTTTCCACCAATAGGGAATGAATACCAATAGATGAAAGTGAAAAAAAAATATTAAAGGGTTTATTGACAAAAAAAATACCCACTCACCAGGCAAGGGAAAACAAAAAGTAAGTAACTGTTAAGCACTAAACCTTCAGAACCCACTTCCCCCTCCACACACACAGAAACAAAAACCCAAAAAGTGTCCGGAGAGTGGAGGCAATGCAGGAGAAATACACCTTTCCCAACATGTGGTCCAAAGATGGCAGCTTCCATGTGGAGGGGCAGCAGATCTCCCACCCCCATGGAGCAGTCCTGTAGCAGAGAAAAATTCCAGTGGCTCACTGGTGTTGACCTTTTTCCCTCTGAGGGCAACCACAGCAGATGAAAACAGCTGGGCTGGAGCCTTCTTGTATGCTTTCTCTCCCCAGCTTGGCTTCCCAGGGCTTGGGGCTGGGTGTGGAGCCAGTCCACTTTCAGTGATCCCTCTTCTGCTGGTTTCGGAGCAGCAACCTGCTCAGCTCAGTTCCTGGCAATCAAAAAAATGCTGCTCCAGATCCTCCGATCAAGGGAAAAAGGAAAAGTGTTTTACCTGGGCCAAACCCCAAGTTAGCCAGCAGAGAAGTCACGCAGCTCAGCGTCGCGGGAGAAAAAACCACGCTGCAGTGCAGGGCTCCGTCGAGGGCGGCCCCAGTCTTGACTCTCGGGCAGCGGCTGCCACGGCAGAACACAGCAGGGCAGCGGGTCCAGTAGAAAAACCACTCTGGTCTCCTGTCCTTGCAAACACAGCTGACACATTTCCCGATCCCAAAACCAGAAGAAAGGGTGGGACTTCCTGCCTCCCAAACCGGAAGAGAGCAAATCTCCTCCTGGCCTCGCCCCGAACCAGAAGAGATCGGCTAACATCCTGGTCCTCCGAACCAGGAGAGAGCGAGCAACATTCTGGTCCTCCGAACCCTGCTAGGATCTCGGCTGGGCCCACACACCCACCACCTCGGGGGGTGGGGGAGAGAGAAAACAACAGCAATCTTTGGGCATAAGCAGAGGATCATGGAATAGATCATCATAATGGATCACTCCAGGATGCCTTTCAAAAGAGGGATGGTTTACAACCCTTCTGTTCCCCTCTTCCCTCTGAAGGAAAAACTACAATTATGTGAAGTGTACCTATTATCCTCTCTTTCATGCAGGGAGAAAATCTTTTGCTGAGCAATGATTTATTAAGTGTAGGCTCCCCAAAACCACAATGACATTTTAGTTCAAGTATGATTTATGAGTGCCAACATTTTTGGAAAGCTTCCTAAATTTCATAGTTTGTTCATTTCTACAACATCTGCATATTGCCCCTACTTTTTAAAATGAGTATTCCAGTAAGCTATTACAGCACACTTAGATTAAATTGCTTTCTCTTTAAAATTATTATTTTTTTTTTTTAATTTGGTAAAGGCTTTGATACTTATATTTGCTGAAAACCCAAAGTGATAAAGGAAGCATTTTCTGGACTGTATTGAAAGAATAGATTAAAACTGGAGATAGATAAAGCTCAGGTACTGAATGTGTTTCTTGCCTCAGCAAAGGGATGCAAAGGAAAAACTTCTCCTACAAAGTGTCCCTGGCCCTTGTGTTAAAAGGCAGGATTCAAGGAAGAGATCTGCTGCCAGTGAATGAGGTGTGAGTCAAGGATAACTTCAGAGAACTTGAGCAATGTAAGTCTATGGATGGACACCTTATATCCAAAGATGATGAGAGCTGGTCAGTGTCATAACAAGGCAACTAGCATTTTGAAAAGTTATTTATATCAGGGGAATCTCCAATTAGTGGAAGAATGCAAATGTCTCACCTATCTACTAAAAATCTTGAAGAGACAATTTAGAGGACTACAGGCTGGTCAGCCTCACCACAGTCCCCCAAAAAATGAAGGAATCAATCCTTTTGAAATTTCTGGGCTCTTGGAAAAGAAAAAACTGGTTAGGAATATCCATCATGAACTTATCAAGAACAAATCATTCCTGACAAATTCAATTGCTTTCTAGGTATGCCTGGATCTGTAGAAAAGAGGAGGGCATTGGATGCCATTTTCTTAGCCTTTAGGATGCCTATTGCCACTCTTTCCCAACAGCATTCTTGTGTCCATACAGGAATGTTGTTTGGATGCATGGACAACCGGATAGGAAAAGGAAAAAGGAAAAAAAAAAACAAAAGGAAAGTATTAGAACTATTGGACTCAGCGTAATGGTTAATGGGTGAAACTATACCTAAATGCTGATAACAAGGGCAGTGCCACAGAGGTCTGTCCTGGAACTGATCCCATTTAATGTCTTTGCAAAAGAATGAGAGGAGTGTCAGTGTGCCCTTATCAAGTTTGCAGATGACACCAAAGTGGTAGGTGGACTAGTCACCGTGCTCAAGGAAAGGAGTGCCATCGAGGATGATCTAGGCTGGATGAGTGGATCAACAGGAGCCACGGGTTGTCCTCAGTGAGACATCCTGTGCCTGGCAAGAAACAATCCCTGACAGCATTACAGGGTAGGGTCTGATGGCCTGGGAAGCAGACCTTCTCAAAAGGCCCTGGGCACCTCGCCAGACAGCAAGCTGATCATGGCCCAGCAGTGTGCACTGGCAGCAAAGAGAGCCAAGAGCCTCCTGCGCTGTGTTAACAGAAGTGCAGCCATTTCATCAAGGGAAATTATTGGTTTTCTTTAGTCAGCTCTCATTAGACTGCATCTAGAATGCTCTGTCTAATTTTTGGTTGCAAACAGAAAGAAATCAATAACCTAGGGAGAGTATAGTGAAAAGCCACTATGCTGGTCAGGGTGCTTTCCCTGTGAGGAGAGGCTGATTCAGTGTGGAGAAGGGATGACTATGGGGAAACCTCGTGGAAGCCATTAAACATCTATGGGAAGATCATCAAGATCGGAAAGTATCCTTGCAGGGGTTCCTGATGGAACAGAGGCAATAGGCATAAGTTAAAAGAACAAGGCATCAGACTGTATATAAAAACTTCTAAGTAGTGATCACAGGCAAGTAATGAGCACAGTCACAAATTAATACAGCTTGTCTAGAGAGTTTGTGCAGTCTCCAGCCCTGAGCATCCTTGTCTGACTTTATGGCTGACCTTGCTTTGAGGTAGAGATGGGACTAACAGTCTCTCATGGTCTATGTCACCCCTAATTATTGTATGATTCTCTAAATTTCCATGGAAAAGATTACAGAAATGCTGTAATACTCACGTTACTGTCAGGAATGAAAACTGTCCTTCACTTCTGGTACTACATAAAAGTACTCTCAAAGCTGGTGTGTATGAAGTCTTAACTGCCCTGAACAGCCTCACATGCGAGGGCCTTGGGTCCCAGCCTGAGTTATTTCATAGGTGAAATGTAGTTTCCTTATATATTGCCTTTTTAAGATTATTTCCATGGGCTGCAGAACAGCAGTAGTGAAATATAATTTCAAGTTCTTTACCAGTGATTTCTACCTTCTTCAGTGGATATGACGAACTCACACTTCAAATTCAGAGCAGCTTCATAAAAAGTGAAGAACGGAGATAATGTTTAGCTAATTCAAATAGCTTATGTTATATGAATAGCTACCTTCACTTTTCTTCTCATAATTACCTCTGTTACCTTCAATCAGGTTTACAAAGAAAAAGGCAGAATTAATGAGATTGTTCTTTTGCACATTTAAAAATCTTCCACCAAATGTGCATTATACTTTCCTAATGACCTAATAAGAAATTCAGTGTTTAAGCTCTACTATCTTTCTTTCTTTATCATACCGAACTGTTAGTGCTTTGATAGAAAAATGCTTGATGAATTTGAAGTATGTTATGCTTTGAATATAGAAGTGCTTATATTTCAGTTAGAAGACAACCAAAGGACAGTAACTGAAATAAATAACTCAAAATTTTATGGCAGTAAAGAAACCAGTATACAGTACTCATATGGGGGTCCAAATAGTGAGTAGAATGTGAGAAAAACCCACAGTATGCATAGGCTTGCTTGTACTGTGCCTGTGACAGCATGATTCTGCTCTACATCTGCCACACTTGGATGTGTCAAAGGCAGAGATTGGCTTTAAGCATAGAGCATTTGAATAATTAAACTTTCAGTGAAATATATTTGAAGATTTTAGATAGGGTTCAATAGTGTAGATGAGGATTATAAATTTAGAATTCATTCAGCCATTTACATAGATTTTTTAAAAACAATGATGTTTTGGTGTTTAGCTCTTCAAGAGGTTTGGAATAGGACTGAAGAGGATAACACATTTTCAGGAAAATGGATCTTTCCCTTACTAGTGTAAGAAAGGAGTCACTGAATGCTCTGATAATTAGCCTGGTATATATGTGAAGAGAAACAAAGGGTGACATTTGCATTTATGATCTTAATCTGTCTTCACTGTAATTTTGCTCTCTTCAAGAAAAGAAGGTTAAAAGCAAAGGAGAAAAAAACCCAGCAATTTTCGTGCTTATTATCCAATATCCATAGAGTTAAATAATTTGAAATATTTTTAAATCTGAGCAACAGTGTCCAGAGGTTGTCTCTGTGAACACTGAAAAGAAAAAACGTCAAGTTTCTTCAGAACTGTGAAGAAATGTTTCTTTCTCTCAGCAAGTGAAGTTACTACCCAGAAAAGCCTCACATGAGAACATGCTCAAAGTCTCAGTAAATAGGTAGGGATAGGTTGTTGACCTTTTTAAAGGCAGAGTAGAGAGGACTTTGACTAGAGATAAATATTTTTCTGAAAATTCGTATAAAGTCACACTGGACTCTCCTTTGGTACTTCTATTAAGAGTATGGCTGTAGAACAAGATGCGAAAAAATGTTATTCTCTGTTAATGGCACATCAGTTGGTAGGAGGAAATTATAAAGTTATATAGAAAATACTTCAAAATTTTATTGTGTGCATTTAAAAATTACTGTTTAAAATTATTGGTATGATAGTTCTTATTTGAGTATAAAGACCACCAAATCCAATGTGTGCAAAGTACAAAATAGTGATTTCTAGCTGAAAAAGGCAAGGTAAACTTCCTACTGTGCCTAAAGCCAGCAAGGCACTCATTTATAGCTGATTTTGTGGTGTTTCTGCTTGGGGAAGATTGGCATCTTGTTCAACTATAGGCAGCATGTTCACTCCTTGATCACAAATGAAGGGATAATTTCAGTCTCGTCAACACATGACCTTATAATAATCTGACTCCTATTATACCTGTTTCCAAGATAGCATCACAGATGTTTTCTGTTAAAATTAGTGCGTAGTTTTTTGGTTTTTCCCCTTTCCTTTCTCTACTTTGCGTGCAAGTCTTCATTACCTACACATCACATGGTGCCTTAAAGAAAAAGGGCTGATCCTGACCCTTAAACAGACTTTTACTGATTTTTTGGCTGCTTTTACCTTTTTTGTCAATAAAATAAAGGTAGAGTTGCTACCAAAAAAAATAAATTATCTGTTTTCATTTTTGCAGTTGGATATTTTTAGACAAGATGGCTATTTCACTGGAAGTAGGTTAACTTCTTGTATTTTCTTTTCATATGGCAGAATCAAGAATTGGGGAGCTTCCAGTACAGAGCAGCAGCCAAGCAACTAGAGAAGTTTTATCGTTGATCACTCCAACTGCAACCATAAAAGCCAAACACTAAAATTTGTCACATAGAAAATAAAGTGATGTTAACATGAGGCAGAGGTGCTATGTAATATTTGGGCTTCACAGCCATTTTTCAAGATGGACAAGACCTTAGTCAGTGTTTTAATAAAGACTGTTAACCTGAATTCCCAGAGTAGGAATATTATTATCAAAAAAAGATTTATTGCCAATAAATGCTATTGGCAACTACAAATCAACTCTAGGTAAAACAAACAAGAAACCCAACAAAAATTTGCTATTAATAACAGAAAATGAAACTAAGCAACTAAGTTGTACAGAGCAATGAAATTGGTTACATTAGAAACAATTGAATATATATAAAGGCAGTAATTTTGAAAAGATGCTTCTGTGGGAAAGAATTAAAAACATCTTTTGTACACTTACATTGGTATATTCAGTATGTATTATGATTTTTTTTTAGGATATTTTGTCTGGATATCATTTGAAATTGTTAAGGGTTACTGAGTCTGAAAGTAACTCTGTTGCAACATGAAGCTGGTGCAATCATGTGGGAAATTCCAAAAGATTACCCAAATACATCTTTAGGATATATCTGTAAACGTGTGTCTTATAAGAAATTATTACGGTAACTTTCAGGAACATTTTAACATCTTTTCAAATAAAAAAAACAGAGAGTAAGCTGAAATATCTCATAATTGTACCAGAATCCTTGACGTTAGCGTTTGAAAGTTGCACGTAAACTCTATGGAATTTAGCCAATTGTTGATGTTGCTTTCCCTGAAAGCAGACCTTCCAGACAGCAGTTTGGAAAGTAATTTACATTATTTTATTCTGAATGTTAATGGAATAGCTTGAAGGTTTTGTCCATGCAAGTCTTTTACAAAGGCTATTTGAAAAGATAGTAAAATAAGTAAGTTTTTCCATTGGGAAACAGATGAGCATCTTTCAAATTTCCACTAGGAAGTTAGCATTTGATTATTCTGAAATATGTAATTATATTGTGATTTGACACTCCATGTAATACCACCTAGTAAAAATATAAAATGGCATAGAATGATTTTAAATGGAAAGTTAAAACCATTATTGGTTTAATGCAGCAGATGTTCTGACAGATCTGTATATTTGAAATGGTGGCTAACTGCTAGCATATAACTCCCCCTGGTCTGGATATCGAATACAAATGTATATAGTGAGAAGTCAGCCCACCTTTCCTTTTACCAAGCTGTTCTTTTTTATGATTGCACATTCATTTGTACAGATAGAAAATTTCGTAAGCCAGGGTGATATAATCAAAGTGGTATCATTTTGTTCCTTTCAATTTTATTATAAAGTCAATAAAATCTTCAAAACTTACATGGGGAAAAAAACCATCAAACTCTGTAGAACTGAAAACAGAAAGTAAGTAATTTTGACTGCAGTTACTCAAGTAGAGAAGCACTTCCACTATATTTTTTTCACTGTCTTGGCTTCATGCTATGATCTCCTCAGATATTTAATGTTCTCCATTTCATTTTCTCCAGCCTGAAGGTCATTCTGCTGGTCAAACCTAGCAGGTATCCTGCCTCTGCTTATACACTGTCACCCAACAGTGACCCTTACTATGTGCCCTGCAATGGGAGAAAGATCTGTGTAGGAAACAGAGAAGTAAAAGCTGAATGTAGCCTTGATTTATAACCTTGGAAGAAGCCTGGGTTAGCTTAATTAGCAGTTTATGGCTTTAAGCAGAGGGTTACAGCTCTGTGTTTTCATAGTGATAAGCAAGAAGCAAGTTTTGGGTGCTTTGGTGAAGGGTTTTAACTTTATACTTTAAGTTAAGTTATAGTTTAAGTTAAGAATTTAGATGTTACAGTAGAAGTGTCCATGAGTACGTGACATGAGTGATTCGTGAAAATACTGCCGCATTGCAGGTGGCAGGTCCAGCTAAGATAGGTCAGAAAGTCAAAACAATAGTCGTCTCACTACCCTATTGGTTTAAGACACTATAAATTCTTGTTCAATACTGAGTCCTGGGACATTTGCCATTTTTACAATGTATTGTTGAAATCTCACGCCGCTCTAAGACTGTCGTTTGTTTGTTATTTTAACAATAAATTGTAAAACTTGCTTCTGTCCGGCCTCTCTGATAAGAACGTCCGACGGGAGGCCCGGAGTGTCAGAGGAGCACTCCTGTAGTAAGATTTAAGAGGATTGGTACTCCCTACAGATCTGCTGTAGAACTTAGGCACTTATTAATAAATGTTAACAGTGTTTAGGTAGTCCAAATATAGTTATATTGTATAACTAGGACTAAGAGACAAGGGAATGAGAGCCAGAATGTGCAGCATTTTGAGTTTACACTGCGCCAAGCAGTATATATATATATAACAGTATAAATATGAACTATAGTTATTATCTACAGGATTTTATATCCAATCTACACATTCCACACTGGATTTCTACAAAGGAAATATCCTGCAACAAGAATAACTCAATACTTTTTGAAATAGATGAGACTGTCACTATTTAGCTCAAAAGATTTTAAATAAGGAACTATACAAGAGTTCCAAAGAAATGCAATAAACTATAGATTCTCAGAGGTTTGAAGATGTTTTTTACAATTTCCTTTAAAGTTTCGTGTTTCTGAGATAAATAAAAAGTAGTAAATATCAATTTTAACATTCATGTAGAATTATGGATTTCAGCCTCATCCTTTTTTTCCTGCTTCAGTTGCTGATAACCCCTTAAAAAGAAGGATAAGACAGTTTGTGCCTTTGTAAAAATAGTTTAGTTTCTTGTCAGTACTATTATTCTTAATCAGAGTTATAACCTATCCGTATAAAGCTATTCTCAGGCAGTATGGGTCAGGAGGGTATTTTGTTGCCACAGTGGTAAACTAATATTCACCAAATTTTCCTAATTCTTAAACTGAGTAACCCATGATACTTATTTCTCCTTTTAGCAGCTTTGCATTTCAAAAGTTTAGTTTGGGTTTCTAATTTTCACAATCCATTTTCTGCTCTAAGATTTTTTTGATGTTTTGTATTGAATTCAATAAAGTTTAATTTTCATTTTCTGAAAATGTATTTCAACATGACAAGAATACTAGACATTTTATTTGAGACTATAGTAATATTCTAATAGTAAAGTAAGTAATATGGAGTATAGTTGGTTTTTTTCAGCTGTCTTTCTGTCTGCCTTACTGCTCCCTCTCCAGTCTTTCAGTACTTCAGAGATATTCACCCATTCTTTTAATATTTTTTTTACTAGTATGTCATTCTTAAAAAAAAAAACCAAGGTCCTTTGATAAAAATCCTTTTTCAAAGTTTCTGAATCAATATAATTTTGTCTATATTTTCAATATAAATTTTTTTGCTAACAATTCTCTTTCAAAAAAAGTCCCGCCCATTGGTATGTTCTGTAGTTATGTACTCTTTGATGACACAGAGTGACAGTGCAGGCATTTGATCAAACTGAATTCTTGCCTTGGCCATCTGATGAATTCCATATAATGTACCAAAAAGAAAAAAAAATAGTGCAAATAAAAGTTTTTAAAAATTAGAGGTAAGAAATTGCGATACCTTTCCTAGACAGGAAAGCGGCATAGTTAAAGTAGCTGTATAAATTCCAACCCTATATAAGCCTGAGCTGTGTTTTACTTACATCCTGAAGACATGCCAATCAAATAATTTAATAACATTTATTTCCTTAAATTGATTAGCCAAAGGAAAGTTGAACAACAGGAAGTATTTTGCAGATTAATTTCAGATGATAAAGAAATGCATGGCAGAGTTCAGCTTTGAAGATTAAATATGTTTGATGGCCATTATCTACCACAGCTACCAGTATGTTTTGAAAAATTCTAAACCAAACACAAAATAAGAAATTAGTTTTAGTTTTATTTGACATTTCCTTCATTTGGAAGTGGACAGGGTGGAAGGAACGAGAGTGTTTGTGTTTCTCATTCTACAAGGGAGAATATAATCCTCTATTTTGTCAGAATGCAGCTTATTATTTGAAGACTATTTAAAGTGATCTCAAGAAAATGCCAAATACACAGCCAATTCTACTGAGTTTGTAAACCAAAATAAATTGGTACCTCAAGCCAACCTGCAAAGATAGATCTACAAGTCTTAGAAAATATACCTTGTTCCTCATTAAGATGAAGGTTTGCCTCTGACATCAGAGTAGGGCAGGATCGCACCATTTCTTTTGTCAAGAGGTGTGCAGTGGAGCTATAATACCTCATTTTCATAGAATTAAAGAACGATTGAGGTTGAAAGACACTTCAGGAGGGCATCTTGTTCAATCTCTCTGCTCAAGCAGGGCCACCTAGAGTAGGCTGCCCAGGATAACATTGAAATGGCTTTTGAATATCCTCAAGGAGCCAATACAGCCTCACTGGGCAACCCATTCAGTCACTCTCAAAATTTTCTGATGTCCAAAGGGAACCTTTTGTGTTTCAATTTGTGCCTGGTGCCTCTTGTCCTGTCACTGGACACCACTGAGAAGAACTGTTGTCTTTGCAGAATCCCTTTAGGAATTTATATATATTGATAAGATCCGCAGAGCCTTCTCTTCTCCAGGCTGAACAGTCCCAGTTCTCTCAGCCTTTCCACATGTGAGACATCCTCTAGTCCCTTCATTGTCTTAGAATGATGAAGTACTTAGCACTTTTGTTTGATTCTCTTTTTAAACCATGAGAAGGTCATATACACAAACACATCCAAATGAGTGGAAATCTTAGTTTGCCTCTGACTCTCAGGAGAGTCTACTGTAACCCCAAGTTGTTACATTACATACAGCTTAAAATTTTCTAGGGCAATTAATACCGCTGATAAAGATTTGACTGTGAATTCAAGGAAAAGTATATATGATTATGATTAGTATGGGCAAGTGAGGCAGCAGACTGGAATTTTCCATTGTGTCTAGGCGCTCCTGTCTCTGTGTTTGTAACTTATTTACAACTCTTAGATGATAAAAACTGTGTAGGCTATAATTTTGTTCACTAGAAAAGTTCCCACAGTTTTATTTGGGAGCTTCCAGACAGCATGATATCTTATTGAAACTCACATCAATAACATGTAAACAAGCAAGATCCAAAATACCATTCATAATTGATTTACTTTAAAATAAAGTAATAATTTTTTTTTTTTTCTGTACATGTACTTTTCTCCCACGTTCTGAGACAGTGATAATGACAAGAATTCAAAGCTATGTTTCATGGAATAAAAAAAACTTGCCATCCGGCTATTCTTTAATTGCTTAATTTCTGGTACAGTTTCATCCCAGGTCAGCTGGCACTATCCTAAATTCCAGGACTTGTTTAGGGCATAAATTAGCCAGGAATTCCCAAAATATATTCTGGAGAAGATTGTCTTGATTTGCGTGGGAAGAGTTTGACTCAAGAACAGGTCATGGTACCTCTTAATTTACTGATACAGGCATAGCCCTAAAAATAGAACTGATCTCACCTGTCCAAAATCACTGGTGGCTTCAGAGATGAGTCCTTTTCCCTGTCCAAAAGTGAAGCAAATTCTTATGCAATATCCTCCTGGTGAAAAGAATTCTTTACATCTGAGAAAATCTTATAAGAGCCCCAAAGACCATACTATTGGTGAACTTTTCCCTGGCATGCAGCATGCCATACTATGGCTGGAGATCTATTCAGTTTGACTCAATTTAGGATTCCAAGCATCTGAAAATACCTAAGATTACAACTATCCCTGGTTACGTGGGACATGGAGAAAGTTGAGGTACTCAACAATGTTTTTGCCTCAGTCTTCACCAGTAAGTGCTCCAACCACACCACCCAAGGCACAGAAGGAAAAAGGAAGGGACTAGCCTGCCAGAATGTAGAACTATAGGAGGAGATTAGGTCTGAGAACATCTAAAGAACTGGAAGGTACACAAATCCATGGGACTTGATTATGCATCGGTGGTCCTGAGAAAAGTGGGGAATGAACTTGCTAAGCCATTAACCATCATATTTGAGAAGTCATGGCAGTCTGGTGAAGTTCCCACTGGCTGGAGAAAGAGAAATATAACTCTCATTTTTAAAAAGGGAAAAAGAAAGATACAGGGAACTACAGGCCAGTCAGCCTTGCTTCTATGCCCAGCAAGATCATAGAGCAGATCCCCCCGGATCTTCCATGCGAAGGCACACAGAAAATTAGGAGGTGATTGGTGACAGCTGGCATGGCTTCATGCTAAGAGAAAAGCATGCCTGACAAATATGGTGACCTTCTAAGATGGGGTTACAGTGATGGTAGATAACGAAAGAGCAACAGACGTCATTTACCTGGTCTTATGCAAAGCATTTGATGCTTTCCTGCATGACATTCTTGTCTCTAAGCTGGAGATACATGGGTTTGACAAATGGATCATTTGGTGATAAAAGGAATTGGCTGGATGGTGTCACTCAATGGCTCGATGTCCAAGCGGAAGACAGCGATGAGTGGCATTCCTTACATTTTGTGCCTGTTTAACACCTTTGTTGGTGACATGGGCAGTGGGATTGAGTGCGCCCTCAGCAAAAACAGTGTGGCCAGCAGGTCACCAAAGGTGATTCTTCTCCTTTACTCTTCCCTCGTGAGACTCTCCCTGGAATTCTGTGTCCAGCTCTGGGGCCCCTAACATAAGAAGGAATTGGACATTTTGGATCGAGTCCTGAGGAGGGACAAGAAGATCATCAAACAGCTGGAACATCTCTCCTATGAAAATATGCTGAAAGAGGTGAGATTGCTTAATGTAAAAAAGAGAAGGCTTCGGGAAAACCTTCTAACAGCTTTCCAGTATGTTATAGGGGCCTACAAGAGAGTTGGAGAGGGTCTTTTACAAGAACAAGTAGTGATAGGACAAGGGGTAATGGCTTTAAACTGAGGGTAGGTTTAGATTGGATATTAGAAAAAATTCTTTACTGTGAGGGTGGTGAGGCACTGGCACAGGTTGCCCAGAGAAGTTGTGGATAACCCATCCCTGGAAGTGTCAAGGCCAGATTGGATAGGGCTTTGAGCAACCTGGTCTAGACGAAGGTGTCCCTGCCCATGGTACAGGGGGTGGAATGAGATGATCTTTAAGGTCGCTTCCAACCCCAAACATCCTATGATTCTATGATATTATTATTATCTACCCTTTTTTTCTTTATAATATTTGCTTCAATAAATGGTATTTAAATGAATACAGAGTCTGAATGCCATTTTTACTGAGGTCATCATGAACATGAACACTGAACAATAGTTTTAAGCCTTATCTCTGGATTTGGTCAGCTGCACTTGATTGGTCTACAGCAATGTATATTCATTGTAATGTGATAGTAAGATGCAAGTTTATGAACAAAAAAGTTAATGTCTAAGATACTGTTTAATGGCTCCACATCAAATATGTATTTTTGGCTGTAGTCACATTTTTTCCAATTACATGTCAAAAGAAAGTACTTTGTATGAAACTCCTCATATTCTTTTGTCATTGTACTGCAGTTAAATGACTTAATTCGACCAACTATATGATAGTTATTTATAGATTTGAGTGGCTATTAAGGATTCATTTATAAGTTGTGAATAATAACAGCCTTGTGAGAATTAGCCTACAATATTGCTCTATGAATATGTATGCATTATTGTAATATTCATCCTTCTCAAGGCTTGAGAGGGGGAATGATACCAATAAAGCACACAGTAAGTGCTAAATTCACAAAAGGTTATTTTTGCAATTTCTGTGTAAATAGATTTCTCTCTGCGGAGAAAATGTGTGGAATAAGGATGGAAGAGGGAATGCAAACTATCTGTTCATGACTAATGTCCTCAGGTCAAAGGCTTTTTAGAGTAATTACCTTCACAGTTTCAGGGCAGCAGTCAGCTCTTGGCAATGTTAATGGAAATATTCCCACAGACTGGAAACTGGGAATCTGGGTGGTGGGTTCTCCTCAAAATTGAGGTGGATTTTACATTGGTAAATCTATATTTCAATAAATTTCACAGACTCAATTTGGATTTTTATTTTGTGTCAGTTTTTTGAAGAATAATAAGTGACAAATATATTTGATGCATAACCAAGTTCAAATATACGTATGGTTAAGAGGGCCTGAATTTATTTGTGTGTGTGTGTGTGTGTGTGTGTGTGTGTATGAATAAGGGGAGTGTAACTCTACAAGAGAAAAGTTGTTCCTGGAAGGGCAGTTAATTCTTTTTGTATTAGCTAGCTCTAGATGATGTGATCACCAGAAATTCTTGTCTTAAATGAAAATTATTAAAAGTGGTAAATGTAAATTATACTATTGCATTTAGTAACTCAACATTGTTTATTTTCTTCCCCGTCTGTCATTCAACCTTAAAGCTTTAAGGATCCTGATATTTATCAGAAATATTATCACTTTCAATTTATGTGTGCTGAATCTCTTGGAATTACACGTTCTCAGATTTTGACTCTGACATTGTAGCCTGAATTAGCTCTCCTCATTTTCCAAAGTAGAATTGGAACTCTACTACTCTATTTGTGTTTAAATAATCCATTGGTAATTTGTTTGTTCCTTTTAAAACCCAATGCTCCTTGGCAGTCTCGATTCTTCCATAGGGCAGTCCTATCTAACTTTTGTCTTCAAAAAAACCAGTTTCTGGTTTACATGACTTCAATCAGTCCTTCCTGGGCTTCCTCCACTTAGCTGTCTTTTGAAAATATCCATCTTTAAAGGATGCACTAAGCTATGTCAGTGCTGTGGGATAATCTATTTAAGACTATTTTACAATTGTGGCCACATTACAGTACCATATAAGACTATTATGATGGATAAAGCTGAGATTATGAATAAGCTACCAAATTCCAGTATATCTAAATCTAGCCAAGTGTCATAGAGTTGCTCAGATGTATTGCTGAAAGACAGAAATATCCATTAACTATTTCTATTCTATATTCAGACTGAAGCAGGGCTATGTTTACATGGCTTTGAGAGACGTCTCTAGTGTCAAAGAGCAAAGAGTATGTTTCATGAATATAGGAGATCTATTTCAGGTCTGAAGGGTTGGAAGTGCTGTATTCAGTATTTTAAGAATGTTTTGGCAATATATTTTATTCACTGGAAATTATTTTTAAGAATGTATGAAAGTATCAGAAGACTGAAAATTAAGAAGATGATATTCAAAAGGGATTGTGGGAATGAACTTGGTAACTGTATGGTGAGTAGGTCATCACTGATAGTGGGTTAACAGATGAGAAAGTCATAAATTTGTCAAAAGAATTCACATAAACATATAAGAGCGAGACATATAGGATATCTAAAACATTAACCATAAACTCTCATGAACACATTTTTATTGTACGGGACATGAGAGTGTCAGTACTTGACTGGAACTAGAAAACAGGGGGAAGAATATTAATCAATCATTGCTTTAACTACACCACTGTGCTATGTTTACAATGGTAGATCTGGAGTAGAATTGATGTTAGAAATATTTGCCTGTAAAAATTCTTAGCAAAATCTGAGAAGATGATTGAATTTTGAAGAATTTAATAAAACTTCTGATATGGACAGTACAATGGTAGATAAAATTCCCAGTTGAAAATGGCAAGGCCACTCATTAATTGTGCTAGAACAAAACCTTACAAAGCTGTGTCTGTACAAAATCCATTTGTTGTAGGCTCGTAATTGTTTTGCTTTGTTTTATTTTAATGAAGAGATTATTGAGAACTTATTCCAGGAAAAAGTTCTATTGCCCAGAAATGGAATGGAGATGAAATTAAGACCACATTGAATTAGTGGGAATATCACTGTTTTTCCTCTACCTTTTTCTGAAAATAAATGATGCTGTATACTGTCACGTAAAAGAGGCCTAACCAGACAAGCCATTGGTTTGAATCACAGTAAGCCTCCGTTCTCATATTCATGTAGTAATCTTTTCCCTACCTTTAACCAATGTTTTGACTACCTAATTATCCTTTATTATCTCCTGCTACTTTGCTTCATTGTTAGCGTAGTAAATTGGGAAACAAAAAATAGTTGATAAATACACAAAAAATAAGATTGCATAATACTTTTTTTTCTTACTAGTAGTCTTGACATTCCCAATTATCACAGTTGACATATTAATTCAAGGGAATAAAACAAAAACAAACACAAGGCACTTCCCTCTACCAGTTTTACAGGATAGTTACAGAATGCATCTGTGAGGCCATATGGATATTCTTTTTTCATTAGTTACATGCTATGAACTCAAAAACCTGTAAATATGTCTGAAAAAAATTTAGATAATAGACACAGCTAAAATAGCAGGTGTCACCCAAGACAAGCTAATAGCTGTGAAACTACAAGTATATTAAAAAGGCACTCAGTACGGGTAAACATGAATGATATTGAAAACTAGACCATAAAATATCAGAGCAAAAAGCAGAGGAAAATATTTTGTTAATTTAAGTCCACTTAATAGTTCAGGTTGCTTCCTAGGCAGAAACAGATTGCACTAATACAGTGAACAAAAGTACTATTACCAACCTTGTCACAGCCATTTATCATTTTCAACCATCTGCAAACCATTTAGCCATCTGCCTCTCCAGGTCCATGGATATAAAAAATGGAAACACAGTAATACAAACATTTAATAAAGTTAAATATCTTGAGGAAAAAATATGCATTACATGTAGAGTGTCTGTTGGTCTCAGTTTGGTGTTTTTTCTTAATTTTGTATCTTTAAAGAGAATTTCTAGAAGACATACAAAACCACTACTGGAAAAATTCTGTTAGACCTAACCCTACTACAACAGAAGCAGTGCCTTGGGCTCAGCCTGAACTTAGGGTTAGGAACCAGGTTCAGAAAAAAAAAAGAGCTACATGTGCAAAACACAGCTGTCAAGGCACTTTGAAAGAGAACAGCAGGCTTCCAAAGAGCCCTGATCACGTGAGATTCTCCCCTGGGACCGTGGCTGAGGGCTTTGGCTAAAGCACAAAGGACATATCAGGGTTTGAGTTAGGGTTGAGAGAAAAAGAAAGCCTCTCTTTTTCTTGTTGCAAGTTCTCTTGAGTAACTTTTTGACTTGTCCTTATTAATGCTAGCGATCCACTATCTGCTGTTCTTTCACCTTTCTGTTTATTTATTTGGGTAGTATTTTCCAGCACAGCAACACTTTTTCTTTTGAGAGTCTATGCTGTTAGTCTCATATGGTTTTTCCTCATTCTCATGCACCCATACACTTAGATTTTGTTTAATGTGATGCATGGGAAGTATGTAACTCTAGTCTTTGAGTCACATTCTCTCTGCTTCCTTTACATGTCTTGTTTGTGTTCTGTGGCTTATTCTAAAGAAACTAAAGCACAAATCTCAACTGAGGAGATAGTAATTTCCATACTTGGCTATCTAATAATATTGTGAACAGAAGCTTAACAGCTGATCACTTTTAATCCTGATTAACATACTTCAATCAATGCTAATAAAATCATAAAGACTTGTTGTGTCCCCTGAAATAAAAGCTGAAAGGGTTGAAGAATTGAAACACCCTGATAATAAGAAGATATACTGGCGGAATAATCTTGCATAGGTATTATAAAATAATAACTTTTCTGTATAGTGTCTGAAATACTATGAGAAAAAGTATCTCATTGGTCCACAGTTCTCTCCACCCTCCCTCTTTAGTAATTGGCTGTAAAGTTCCTCCCCGCCTTCTTCCCTCCCCTAAGCCCCGTGGTGATTGGTTGCTGGTCCCCTGAGCGCGTGACTTTAAAAAACCAAGTACCTTCCTGGTACGGCTCTCTTTCGCCTCCTGTCCCCTTCGTAGCTGAATAAAAAAACTCCTTGGACTATGGAATGCAGTGCATGAGAGCCTTCCTACCTCTTTATTTCTGGATTTGTGGCTGGGCATTCCGGGTGTGAGAATATCTCCGTGCTAGCAACTGCACAGGTGGTATCCTTCGCAGGTTGGTTGAATTTACCCCCAGAACTGCTTCTTCTCAAAGGAGGTTTTGGGATAAACCGCGAAAGGAATCTGCCCAGGAGAAACCCCCCGGCAGCCATTAAAGACTCACAATCAATAGTGAATCTATGGTGCTCTGTATGGAAAGTCTATTGAAATAGAGGTAAAGCACAATATCAACAAAAGATCATCATCTTCATAATCTTTATCACTGTCGCTTGCTCTAGTGGGGAGAGCTCCTAGTGGTTAATGCTTATGTGGGATCATGTTTCTCCTCTCCCAAACAGGCCACCTGGGAAGAATGATTCCATTTCTGTTTCCTCTGTTTCCCTGTCTGTCTCCCCTTCTCTCTGTTAATTTTGTGGTTTGGGTTTTTTTTTTTTTGATTTTGGAGTAACTTTCATCATCAAGTTGATGTATGCTGTTGGCTATAGTCTCCATTAACAGAATTCTGCACACAAGCCTGTTGCAGTCTCCTTTGTGTAGCAGGAGAGAAATGGTCTTCAAGAACATTTTCCTCTGGGCAATAGTTAGGTGTTTTCTAAAGGTTAGCAGAAAAGTTAGAGTTAGGTTTGACAAAAAGAAGACTAATAGAGTGAGTGGGAGTGGAGGTTAAACTGTGCTTTTAAACTAAAGCTTTGAAAGCTTTTCTAAAGGTTTTAGTATTATTTCTCACATATGTAGACTTTCACACTTATGTTTTCCCTACTTTCAGCCAGCTAAAGGGCTTAATATTTTTTCCAAGTTTTGTATAATTTTTCATGTGTTACGAATGGAATATGTGGGTTAAATCAGTTCCTGCCTTTTGCTCAGGCCTCTGGCAGCAGGCAGTCGCGTTATCAAGGATGGCGAGCACTCCAAGACCCACTCTCATTCATAAGTTCTTTAATAATGGCTGATTCGGTCTGTTATAGAATGAATTATTTATTAACAGACACAAAATAGACATAAGACTTAAAACAGACTATTACTACACAGGGATAAAACAAAACAGATATTAATAAACACTGTGCCACCGTCAGTAATAGGTTTAAATATACCAGTTGCTAACTACACAGAGTAAACACTGTGCCACCATCAGTAATAGGTTTGAATATACCAATTGCTAACTACACAGGGTAACACAACACTGTGCCACCATCAGTAATAGCCTCAAATATGCCAATTGCTAACTACACAGGGTAACAAAAGTTTCACTAGTGAGTTATACAGTGCACAATATAGGTTAATACAATGACTAGCCAAGGAACAGTAAAGATTAGAAGCTCATATGACTTACCAAACCTGAATGGTATGGTGTGCTGAGGCTTCTTTCACTCAACTTCCAGAAGAGAAGAATTACTCAAAGCCAGTGTCCCAGCTTGAGGGGTCCAAATCCTCTCACACTTTGAGGTGCATAGATGATTTTTTCCAACTTGTGTGTGTTGGAGTGAATCTTTTATACCTTGTAAAGTATGGTGTCTACGAGCCATAAAAATATCAGCATAATCTCTCCTTACAGCAGTTGTTCACTGTCATATCAGCCTGGTGTCAATGCATCTGCGAGGCCATGGAAAAGGGAGAGGTCTTTCTGGTTTATGCAAGAGCAGATAACCTTCTTGACCTGGGGGGCTGCCTCGCCACATCATGTTCCTTAGATAACTGCTTTTTAAACTCAGTGTCTGGTGTCTGGGAGAGAAACAGTATTATATTCGCTACCGTGTCTCCTAAAATCTTTATGTTTCTGAACTACAGTAGCTTAATCGAGTATCTATTAAGTTATTAGAAATGTGGTGTTGATTTTATGAGTGCATATATAATTTTCTATGCAAACTATTAATGCAGAATCATAGAATCATAGTATGGGATCTTCAAGATCATCTTTCCAATGTATAGGGACACCTGTCACTTGACCAGGTTCCTCACAGCTCTGTCCAGCCTGGTCTTGAACACTTCCAGGGATGGGGCATCCACAGCTTTTCTGGGCAACCAGTTCCAGTGCATCAGTAGTCTCACAGTAAAGAATTTTTTCCTCATATCTGCTGTAAACCTAGTCTCTTTCAATTTGAAGCCATTCCCTTTTGTCCTACATGCCCTTGTAAAAAGTCTCTCTCCATCTTTGTTGTAGGCTCCCTTCAGGTACTGGAAGACTGCAATTAGATCAACCCTGAAGCCTTCTCTTCTCCAGGCTGAACAAACCAAATTCTCTCAGCCTTTCCATGTATGAGAGGTGCTCCATCCTTCTAATCATCTTGGTGGCCTCCTCTGGACTTATTCCAACAGGTCCATGTTTTTCTTGTACTGAGGACCCCAGAGCTGAAGGTGGTACTTGAGGTGGAGACTACACCAGAGTGGTGTAAAGCAGTGGAATCACCTCCCTCAACCTCCTGGCCATGCTGCTTTTGATGCAGGAGATGTTTGGCTTTTTAGGCTGCAAGTGCACATTGCTGTCTCATGTCCAGTCTCTTAATCAACAGCATTCCCAAGTCCTTCTCAGTAGGGCTGCTCTCAATATGTTCATCCCTCAGCCTGGGTTGTTACTCGGGTTTTCCCCAAATGAGGTGCAGCACCTTGTACTTGGTTTTCTTAAACCTCATGCGATTCACATGGACCCACTTCTTGAACTTGTTCAGGTCCCTCTGGATGGCATCTCATCCTTCAGGTGTGCGAACTGCACCACTCATCTTGGTGTCATCTGCAAATTTGCTGAGGGTGCACGTGATCCCTTTGTGTAACAAATGAAGATGTTAAATAACACTGGTCCCAGTACTGACCCCTGAGGGACACTCTGTGTCATGGATTCCCATTGGCATTCTGAGATGTTGACCACTGCCCTATGGATGTGACTGTGCAATCACCTTCTTATCCGTTTAACAGTCCACTCATTGAGCCCATTTTTCTCCATCTTAGAGAGAAGGATGTTATGGGGGACTGTGTCAAAGGCTTTACAGAAGTTCAGACAAATGACATCTGTAGTGCTTCCCTTGTCCACTGATGCAGTCACTCCATCACAGAAGGCCATTAGGTTGGTCAGGCAGGACTTGCTCTTGGTGAATCCCTGCTGGGTGTTTTGGATCACCTCCCAGTCCTCTGTGTGCCTTAGTATAGCTTCTAGCCACACTGTTGCCTTTTTCCGCCTAAAATTAGAAGCTGGATGATGTTAAGAGAATAAGGAAAGTGGTTACCTTTATTGTAGGTCCTCCAAGGGTACAAAATGCGTGCCAAAGTCTGTTCCCAGCAGAGCACGTTCATCCCCCCCAATGGACTCTGACATTTTTATAAATTTAGCAAATTAACATAATTGACCAAAATCTCCCAATCAGAAATACAGTTAATGAGGTAATTCCCGCCTTGGTTTGGCCTCCTACTGAAGCCCCCCTTAAATTTCTAGCTTTACTGTTGTTTATGCCTTTAGGGTACACGGGACAGAGAAATGTCCCTGGTTCCCAGAACACTAGCATTGATAAGGTGATTCAGGAATCTTGTTTTGTCTAAAGTGTTGGGAAACTACTAGCTAAGAATCTACATGGTTACACGGTAAAAGGCTACAGGACTACTAATATATAAAAAGTAAAAAAGCAAAAATCTCTTTGGCATCAATGCAACAGGAAGTCATTATTAAAATGCCATCTCTTAGGATTTTTTTTTCATATTTACAGAAACACTGATTTTCAATACTATGACAAGTTCTATTTTCTCCTTTTTTTTCCGTTGTAAGTTTGAAATTAGAGTTTACTTTCTTAAAGGTCTGGATAAATGCTAACATGATGTATTTCTGAAACTTTCCAATAATATATTCTCACCCAGAACGGTCTTATTCATTTATATTCAGACCTTTGAAAAAAGTCCGCTATTTGGAGAATATCAGCATAGTGTATGGACCTAAGTATAAGGCTTTTATTTCTTATCTTCATGGACAGCATATTTTATTTTTTCCTCCTGTAGTTAGAATCTTACAGGAGTCCTCTAAAATGAAACAAAGCCATAAATCAAAGACTGTAATAATGTACTTAATGGAAACTTATAGTGATGCCTTATTTATGTTTGAAAATACAGGCTGAGGCTGAAATAAGAGGGTAAAAAGTAAAAATTTATTAAAAGGATTTGGAGAAAACAAAGGTTTCCCAGGGACAGCCCCGGGACCCCTGCTGTGCAGGCTTTGGGCCCAATCCTGCCGAGCGGGGTTCCAGCAAGTGTAAGTTATACAAAGGTAAAAGGGTACCAAAAGGGTAAAAAGCCCCGAAGGTGTTCGTGCTTCTACTATTATAGGGGTTACATAGTTTTGAAAATATTCTCCAATGAAAAGCAGAATTTTGTTCCACTATTCCTTGTGGCAGGTTTCTATTGGAAGATCTCTGCTTACTTCAGTAGCTTATCGAATCTAACTCTGGAATGCCTAAAGGCCAATAACTTGGCTCTGTTTTGTCTATAGGAAAGGGATACAAAGTTGTAGGATAGAGGTTATAGGATTATAGGGGTACTAATATATAAAAGTATAAAACTAAAATGCTACTAGTCTAAAAAGCATAAAAGCAAAAAAATCTCTCTGGCATCAGTAGCATCCTGCTCTTTTCTGTGTATATCAACAATGACTCAAGGTGTTGGATTATATGTAGGGACAAGGTCACCTTTTCCACACAGCAGTATAGATCCCCACAGAAATAACTTAAGACAATTACACCTTTTTTAATCAAGAACTATTTATAATCAGAATTAAGTTCTCCTTCATACAAAATAAAGATTAACGAATGTAAAGACTGGCAGCATGCAGAATAGTGACATCCTGAGAAATTTGTCAGACCTTTATCAGAAATTTATCAGGGGCTTTGGAGCTTTGAATAACAAAATTTAGCACAGGATGAAAAATCTTAATTCTACAAATACTCTATGGAAAAGTTTCATCAAAAGGTAATTTTGGTTATGCAAGTGAATAAATGACAAGTCTGAATAAAGAATTATCAGTTTTTTGAATGCCAATGTTGAATTCAGGTCTGTTACAGGAGAATATAGCACAGGTCTTGTGGTAATAATAGAATCTATACAGTCTTTACATTAATTCCTCTTTAACTGTCTCTAAAAGTTGATGGGAATCTTGCATTCAGAAAGACATGTGTGATTTTACTTATACAACAGTATAAGTACTTTCCGGGACAACTGTATTCCTATGTCTTAGGAAAAGAAGTGGGCATTTAGTTTTCAGTGTAATAATTGTATAAAATTTACCTAAATATTTTTGAGATTGACATCCATCTGGGATTTTTTACTTGTTATTTTCTGTCATTGTTTTTTGTCATTTCACTTACTTGCTTCAATATTTTATAATAAATTTAATTAGCTATTTTACTAAATGCTACATTCTTTTCGAAGTTGTTTGCTTTATTTAGTTGTTAATAAATTGTCTTACAAATCTGTGTTTATGTAGTTATTAGTAGAGCTATTACTAGTTGATTTATTCATTATGTGTGAGTAGGGAATGGTAAGATTCCAAGACCATTGTACATTAGTACACAAAGCAAGACAAAGCTAATTACTGATCATGTTGCTGCAAGGTAAATTATTTTCCTTTTAATTTCTTTATTAAAACACCCAAGGTGTGTTTTACCATAAAACATGCACTAGACAGTTACCTAGAAGAAGCATATTAATCTGCTTTCAAAAAATGCAGAAACATTTTGTTATGGCAGAGAAATTTATTTTGGTTAGTTTAGTGATGAGACAATTTGAAACAATTTTCTGAGGTACTGGTTTGATGCCCTTAGTCATACAGATCCATTCATTCACTGAACAGATTATACTGAGATTACTTATGAAGAACAATGCTATTTAAAAGCTTGTTATGCCTTAGTCATACATGAAGCTTTTTTGAGCTTTGCAGCTTTTCCACTCATGAAGTCATTTATTCAAGCAAGATGGTAGTTTGAGTACATCACAAAATCACTTTTTCTTGTTCAGTCTTAAGTCATTAGGAAGCCACATATTACTGTTTCATCTGATGATTTCAACTCACTGCTGTGCACAATAAGATTCTCCACTCTCCAGAGAAGACCTTTTTTAAATAATAAATAAATTATAACTTAGGTTTGTATCACTGTGTTAGCAACCTGTCACATTATTTCTTACCAAAGCAATTTGTGTGATATCTGCAGCCTTTGCTGGATATTTAACATATTTTTTTAATTAGAAAATTAAATATTACACAATGCTCCATAAAAAACTAGTTTTTGTTTGGATTCTTAGTTCTCTGCTTCTGCAGATTAGTTCAGTAAAGCACAGAATCCTATGAATAAATCTCAAAATGGCAGAGGGAACCTTAATTCTCCCTAATATTAGGAGATTCTCTATGATGAAAGATGAATGCGCTCACTTGAAATTGTCATCTATATTGTATAACACAAAATTGTTACTTCCGATTATTCACAACTAGGGTCTTTCTCCTTTTGCATTCACCATAAAGAGTAAAACTAACAGAAATTAATTCACTGAACCATTTTTGTAGAATGATCAGTGATTTCATAACTTGCTTAAGGAAGGCCAGAAAAAAAAGAGAAATTATCATAAGAAGAAATGATGGTAAAAATTATAATAGAAATTTAAAAGATTTCTATTATAAATATACATATTATACATTATACTTTATATCTATTATACATATCTCTTTTAAGATATGTTCTTTCAAAAGTTTATTTAAAAAATCTTGCAATGTCTCTATAGATACTAGAAAATCCAGCATTGTGGTGTTTTGATAGCTATTCTATACAAAATTGTGTACTTTGTTCACCCATTCTGAGCATCTGTTTACACAAAACTGGCTGGTAACTTTCCCATCTGTTTAAGCAAATTCAGTGATAATAATAGTAATAACAGTAACAATTATAATGAGATAACATTGCAGGGATTTATCATTGTAACTGAGCATTCTAAAATTCTCCAAACAAAATTACTCAAAACAGTCTATAATCTATTTCTTTTACTTAGCCCTCTAACCATACCTGACTACAGTCAGTCAGTTTGGTGTGAAAAATAGAGGGAGGGAAAAAAAGGAATGCTGCTGTTCTCTATATTTTTCCTGATCTGCAGTTCAAATTTTTTGGGAATGGGAGAAGGAGGAAGGGAAATTTGCAAAGATTTGTTTGTGACAGAAAAATTTGTTTAATATGACACCACTGGCATTCTAATACGTATGGAACAGAAAACTATAAAAATTTCAAATTTCCTTGAAGAAACAAGTATTTGGGTTATTTGCTCCAGAAAGAAGGTTTAGAACCGTGCTACATTCTAATCAACATAATTGATAAAGAATTAATGAAGAAATATTGTCAAGATATCTCAGTGTAAATCTTTACTGTTTTCCAAGGACTCCTGCTTAATACATTCTCTGGTTTTAAAAATTTTCAAAAATTTTGTGGTAAAATTTCTACTTACGTTATTCTCTTTCAATGTTCTCAGACAAAAGGGTGCAGTTGATCTCCAATGATAAATTTATTTTTTACTGTCACAGTAGGCAAAGATTTTCCTGATATCTTAAATTATGAAATTGTTTAGATACCTCTCTGCAAGGGATGGCAAACCATTTGATCAGCAAAGCCACCAGCTGCTTGAGAGTAATTCATTTTTATCTGATACATCTCCAGAACAATGCAAAATTGTCTTTTTTAAATGTACATATTTATTGAAATAAAAGATAATTCTTGATATATTCAGTACAAATAAATGCTCGTTGTATTATTTTATCCACTATTTTGTAAAGCAGCTGTTTTGCTATGAGGACATGAATTAAATTATAAAGTTTCATACTTCTGAGTTAGGAAAAATTCATACCTGTAGCCCTGTCAACAGTTTGTTTTTTTTTTTTTAATGGTACTTTTTACTATAATAATTAAAGTAATCTTGTTCTTGGACAGAATTTAGTGGCCATATAATTTCCAGTAATTTGAACTTAGACATATAATTCTTTCATCTCACTAATTATTCCTCTATTTTAAAAGACAAACATTTGCAACAGCTATACCTTTTGTCATCCCATAACCGCCAACTTTTTTGCCTGAAGTACCTTCTCTGTCCAATTAATCCCTTTCTTTGCTTTTCCCTCTGTTTTCTCCAGTTTCCTAGTTTTTCAGATGTGATCCAGAAATGAATGCAGAATGTGCCAAATCAACATGAGGCAGTACAGTTCTGTTAACCAGGATAGGACATTTGTTCATGCAACCAGAAATTTATTCTTCATGAATTTCTGCAGCAGACATTATTTTTGTTTATCTTCTTTCTTTGTACAGGCAAAAAAATTCATCTATCTATGCTCTCTGAACTTTTTAGTTTTTCCTCTAATCTTATAAAACACTGTGGGTGGTCAGCATCATTCTTCAGTTGCCACTAAGGAAGAAGTCAAGAGGAGTGGAGATGCTGTTATGAAGGTTCAGAGCTTGCAGGATCACGCCTACATGAAGCAAAACAAAAGATCTGTCTTCTCAGAAAAGGTTACTCTGTGAAGGAGGATTAAAAAAACAAAACAAAACTCACAAAAACTCCACAGCCTTCTGTCTCATAAGTTAAAGCTATGGTAATGATTTACCATGAATATTTTAATCTATTCTAAGCAAAAACAATGTATCCTTCCATTGTTTTTTTGCTTTTCTGGAAGCAGAGTTTGTTTGTTTCAAAATGTTAAAATTCTCCGAGTGTTAAATAAAAATCTTAAGGTAGAATACTGAAAAAAAGACAATATATGCTTTGCCCTGTGTGTTCTCTGGTCAGTTCACTACCTAGAGACCATTAGCAAAGAGCAATGCAGACACTTCCAAAGTTCTGCATACTGCATCAGCCTTTGCTGTACACATATGTTAGTCTTTCCAGGAAAGCCTTTGTCACCGTGCCATCTGCTCAGTGGGCCATGGGATTTAACTGCAAGAGCTGATAGAAGTGTTCCATACACAGTGCAAGTAAGACGTGTGGGTTTTCCCCACTGAGGGATATCAGAGATTCATGATTTCTACCTGATGACTCTTCAGCTGTTCTTCAGTAGTGAGATCTGCCAAGAGGTTCATTTGTCTTGGAGAAAATCAAACACTCAAACAGCCATCTAAACACAGCCCGAGTGTTTCCTAAAGTGGTGCATATGTAGGCTTCTAGTTAAATAGGTAAAATATCATTTTTTTTGTCAGGGACACAAGGAACTTGTGCTGCAAGATAATCCACATATAAAACAGGAAAAAAAAACCATCTCCAGTCAATAATATGTGGGGTTTTTTGACTCTTAGACCTGTAAACGAATACCACATGAGATGGTTTAACTGCATCTATTTTGTTTCTAATCTGATTTGATGTAATTATTTATGGCAAAAATCTTACTGTTTAAATGTATTTCCTCAACACTCTTTCCTAATTTATAGGCTGTAAAATGTGGTAAAGTGATTGTGGCTGATTTATCTTCCTGATGGCAGCAGCAAGGAAATTTATGTTCCGCCTGCACTCACATCAAACATGTACAATTCTGTGATGCCCTACATATAATGCCAAAGTTAAATAAGACATTATAATAAGATGTTGCCTACATATAGTGTCAAAGTTAAATAAGACAAGAACATCTTCTTCAGAATGTTTGATTTTACCGTGTCAGATGAGCCCTAACACTTTAGTTTTTAGGAAAAAAAACTTCTTTTTTCCTAAAAGCAAATGTTCTCAATTATTTAGAAAAACATTCCATATATAGTGTGTGGAAGCCTCTCTCTCTCTAGGACTATGTCTAACTTATGTACTTGTTTTCATATAATGTTAACCAGTTTCCACATGCTACCAACTCAGGAGCAAAATAAGAATCTGGGTGATGGGAATAGACAGAGGTACACTATAGTCATAACAGTAAAATGATGGAAAGAAATTTGTCAGTTTGCCATGGTTTGTTTGTGTTTCAGTTGTTTTTTTTTTTCTTCTTACTTCAGCTTTTCTATAGTGTTCCCTCTTGCCTACTTCTGCAGATTCCCCTAAAGCTTAATGTTGCATGCCTTAAATAAACATGCAAGTATACTGCCTAGATGGAATAACAGTGAAGGCTATTATTTTGTGAGGCTGAAAAAATAGCTCTAAATATTTTTATCATTTCCAAGTATGTTTACTAGTGACAGTTTGGAATAACAAGGTGAGAAAGTAGGAGGAATCAAGTGTTTAAGTTTTAAGATTTAGTTTTTATTTCTCATTATTCAACCCTAATTTGATTGGTAATAGACTGAATTAATTTTCTCTGAGTCAAGTCTGTTTTCTTTGTTATGGCATTTGGGGAACAATCCCTCCCTGTACTCATCTCAACCCACGAACTTTTAGTTATATCTTCTCTCCCCAGCCCAGCTGAGGAATGGAGCGATACAATGGCTTTGGTGGGCACCTGACATCCATACAAGGTCAACCCACCACACATGATTTTCCTGTACATGCCACAAATTGATAATCTCCATGACTTTCCCCTGCACTAAGGTCAGACTTTCAGGCCTATACTTCTCTGTATCCTCCTTCCAGCCCCTCTTGTAGATGGCTGCCACATTTTTTAACCTCCAGTCAACTGAGACCTCCCCATTTAGATAGGTGAATTATTAAAAATGGCTCACTGAGCACTTTCGACACCTTCCTCAGTACCTTTGGGTGAATTCCATCTAGTCTAAGTTGTGTAGCTGGTCAGTGACCATTTCTTCTTGGACTATGGGAGCTTCATTCTGCTCTACATCTCTGTCTTCCAGGTCAGGAGGCCGGGTACCCCAAGAACAACTGGTCTTACTATAAGAGACTGAGGCAAAGATGACATTAAATACCTCAGCATTTTCCTCAGCTTTTGTCACTGGGTTTCCCTGTGCATCCAATAAAGCTTGAAGATTCTCCTTTGCCCTGTTTTTCTGGTTAATTTATTTACAGAAATTTTTTTTTACTTTTGCAGTAGTAGTCAGATTAAATCCTAATTCTTTGGCCTTTCTAATTTTCTCCCTACATAATCTTATGATATCTTTCCATTCCTGCTGAGTTGCATTTCCTTGGATTCTTTCCAGGAAATGGTCAAACAAAGAAGATAGCAACTTAAATGCCTTTAGCCCTTAATTTACTCTCTTTTCCTTACTACATGGCTCCACTTTTTCAAGGTGGAAATAGAGGGTCACATTTACAGCTGAAGAAGTAACTTAGAATGGCATGACAAGAGAGACAGCTATTCACTTGTTATATTAATAACAAAGTGTGAATGAGAAAGAATAAAAAGAGCTCAGCTAATCCAGTATAAAAGATTTGTTTCCTTATTTCCAGTAAACAAACTCTGTGATGCACTCAGCAACCTTGCCCCTGACTTCTTCTCTACCTGAATGCACTATCATTCCCCTGTGACTTTTTCAGAAACATGGAAAAAAAATAGTTGGAAGGATCCTTTGGAAGTCACCTAGACTAAGACTTACATAAACTATGGCCAGTTAAATCAAGTTGCTTATGGATGTGTCCAGTCGATTCCTGAATCATCTCCAGAGATGGATGGAGATTCTACAAACTCTATGGGCAGACTTTAAGGATATATGATCACCCCTGTAGTAAAAATATTTCCCAAATAAATGGATTTGCTTTTATAATAAAAATTGATTATATTTGTAGTGGATGAGGGAAGAGTACTAATGGCATTTATCTAAACTTCAGTAAGTCTTCAAAGTCTCCCCAAATATTCCTGTATCTAAGTTAGGACATTATGGTCTGAATGGGTGGATAACTACACGAGTTAAAAAAAATTTTTTTGGAAGGTCAGGATCAAAGGAGAGTGTTTAACCTAATCAAGGGGTCTGGTGGTGTTCATAGATCTATTCAGGAACCTGTCCTGTTTAATATCCATATCAATGATCCAGAGGAATTGACAGACTGAATTCTCAGCAAATTTGCAAATGACAATTTGTGAGTGAGAGAACAGCAAATCCTGCTGAGGGCAGTGCTGCCATCCAAAAGGACCTGATACACAATTACAGGAACCTTATGAAATTCATCAAGAACAAATAGGAGATCTCTCACCTGAAAAAGACATTCCTCTGGCTACAGTACCAGCTGGAGACTAACAGCAGGGGGGAAATCTCTTCTGAAAAGCCTCTGGGAGTTGCAGCAAGCAGCAACTAATCAGTGTGTCCCTCAGCAGAGAGCCAAAGAAATCCTGGCGTGAGTTAATAGTAATAACAACAGTGGATTGAGGGATTTCCTTTTTACTCAAGATTTGTTAGGCATCACCTAGAATGCTGTGGCCAGTTTAGAGACTTCCAAGATAAGAAAGGTGTTCATAAATTGGCTTGGCCACCAAGATGGTTGGGGGCCACAAAATTTGTTTTGTGAGGACTCAGGGACCTGGCTTTATTTAACCAAGAGAAAAGACAACTTTGCAGGGAGGACTTAATGGCAGTCTTCCAAATACCTGCAAAGACGGCCTCAAGAAGACAGTGTCAAAATCTTTGCATCAATACATGTCAGGAAGACAAGAAGCAACAGCTAAAATTCATTAGCAACTCCACTTTTATACAGAGAGAAACTTTCCCCCAGTGAGGACAATCAGGATGTAAAAGAGGTTAAAAGAAAGAGAGGTTAAAAGAAGGAAAGGTTAAAAGTGGTTAAAAGAAAGGTGCAGTTTCCATTCATCAAGGTTTTTAAGACCCAATTGGATGGTTACCTGAGAAACCTTAGATAAAGCTTCTGAGGTTCCTTCCAGCCCCAATTACTCTATGATAATATAAACTTGTGATTCTATGATTGAGAATGAACTACTTCAATAGTCTGAAATTTTTTCCTACCCAATTGTCATATTCCTGGCTATAATAACTGCAGCTTTCCATTATTATACAATAGTTAAGAAAAGTCTGAACTTGAAGTTTTAAAAATTGATTAGAAAGAAATACTGAGACTTTTATATGTATATTTTAGTTCTGAGAATGTATAATTTTGTTTCTACATCTAACATGCATTATATAGACGCATCTTCTCAAGAGCGAACATTTTCACAAAACCATTTCTTCCCTCCAGAATTTGTTGCTCAGTCAAAATACAAATATTTCACAAAGACAGTTTAAATGCCAGTACAATACTGCCAGAAAACTTTTAGTTTTATATAGTACTTAGAGAGTCTCAGCATCCAGAGTCTAGAAGTCAAGGGCTGGAGGTATTTGTGGACAGCAAGCATTCTCAGGAGAGTAAAATGCAGATTGTGAATCTAGCTGGACACATCTCTCCTCTTAAACTGTGAAAAAGTCTGTGAAATTTCAAAACCTGCCACAGAATGGAATGAAGTGGTTTTTTACTGACTTTCATGGATCTTTTTATGACGAGGAAACAGAACTGACAATCTGCTCTCCTTTACGATTGGTATTACTGTATCACTTACAACTGCTGTATGGACCTTCTAGAATTCTTTCATCTTATTCATGCTGCACAACAGCACAGAATCATGGAATCATCTAGGTTGGAAAGACTCTTAAGGCCATCAAGTCCAACAGCCGATGTGTTATCTGTTCACTCTCTAATGTATCAGCTAGGAAAATATTTGGCTGATAATACTTTTTTAAAATGGGTTTATTTTTAGTTTTTCACCTTTTGTGCTTGCTAAGGAAGCAGCAGTTAAAAGCACTGTAAAGAAGTGAATTCTTTATCATTAAGCATCATATTCTGCCAATTTCATATATGGAGAGGAAGAAAATTTTGTTATGTTTTCTGATAACCTAGTCCTGATATGTTGAAGAGTGGAAAAGAATAGATAAAGGAAGGTATGTAGCACATGACTTTTTGTTGCATCATATTTCTGCACTGCATAAGAGTAAGGTTCAGATCTCTTGTATCTTTCTCGTATCTAAGGTTAGTTGAGAAAATAAAGCTAGCAATGCCAGGGTCATACCCACATAGGCAAGTATCCAGGTCTCACCCTCAGAGGTAACAAGAACTATGATAAAGGATGGAGTTTCACATAGCTGGCTGTTTTTATTGAGGTATAATGAAACTATTATAATTTTTAGAATGGAAGAATAGAGTTAAAACATGAAGCATAGAATTATGTTACTACACTAAAAGGATCATTAAAAGCTTTTAAGATATTTTAAAATATGAGGCTATTAATTTTTCAGATCACTGTAGATGTCTATTAATGTTATGGCATTTGTTACAGTTGCTTTTTCTATTAACATGAAATGTAATGTTACTTGAGACAATGGATACTCTTATTACTGTTATGGATCAATATATGGCAAGTATACTGTAATTTGAAGCAATAAATATTTTATGGGGATCCACTACTTGCAAAATTGACTTAGCCACATAAATGAAAGAATATATGAGTGTATATATAAATTTGCATATTGTATATATAAAATATTTATTAGACTATATGCAATGTATATATAACCTACATATTGCACACACTTCCTATGCTATGTGTAGCAGCATACTAGTTACAAATAAATAATATATTTATATAGTATATATTCTATATTGTATATATTTTGGCTTTCCAATAAAAAGAATAAGGAAAAAATCACGACAATTGGCTTGATTTTAAATTAGATGTGTGCATGGATATATCTGGTTTATTATTTATTATACAGCATCTATATACTGTGTTTATGCATACATATACAACCAGTATGTAGAAATATATACTCCTCAGTATCTTCTGGACATGCTTACGAATGATATGGGACACCCTCCTTAACTGGCTCCTCAACTATCAGCACTTTATTTTCCTTAATTGCTTTTGTCACTTTGCATTATTGTCTGGAGCCCATGGCTGTGGTGAGGACAGTCGTCTGTTCTCTTGAATTTTCCTTGTGCTATTTAATCTCTTTCTCAGAGAGAAATTGAGTTTATCTTAGCTCATTCACATGTGGTAAGTATCAATTTCTTCATTGACAGGAAAGCTCTGTACACCAGGCCAAATATATTATTTTTGCTTTTCACTAATGACAAAATCCACCATCATTTTATTTTAAAATAGAGACATGATGTTGCACAACTAGCCTTTTTTAGATGTTGTTAGAGATAATCTATATCACGTTGGCATGGCTTCAGCATCCAGAGAAGATATATACTTCTATACTTTTAAATGTGGACATGGAACTAGAGCATAAAATTCTGGACACTAGTTGATGTGGTTTTTACCTTAAAATGCATGTGTAGCTCCTTTTTTGGTGAAGCCTAACTACCTTCTCTTCAGTCTGTCTTGCCGTTGGGGCACATTCTACAAGTGTGTTCTCAATATACTTTAAACAAAATGTGCTCTGACCTAATCAGCTTAATCTGGCTGATTTAGCATGAATTGGTATGCAGCAAAGTATGGAACACTGACAAATAGTCACTGGATACTTACTGTCATATGTGTCTGAAACAACAATTTTTCATAAAACAATGGGACCTACATTTCAGAACTATTGGTACACTTACTCCTAGTTCAGCAAATCAGGATTTTATGTTGTCTTAGTTTCAGAAACAAGGAGATAATTAATGAGAACACAACTACTTCATTGAAATATTTTTTGTGTAATCAAATGTTAATTTAATATTGGTTCTGCATAATATATGTCATTAAAAAATCTTATTCAAAATTATTTGTCTGAGCTATTACTTATTGCACTTATATTATTACATAAGGAAACCAAAATATGAATCATTTTTTGATTGTCCTAGCTGTCACCTAGAACATCAGTACACAGTAGACGATGAAGAAGATGATCAGGCAGTGTGAGACTTGGTCTGCAAATAAGTGAAGAAAGGACAGGGCTTCATTTGTTTAAAAAATTCCAGCTGGGATGACAAAAAGATTTTGGAAAATAAGTTTACAGAGCAGGAATCTTAAAATCCAATTGCATTCCCAAACATTATATCATGCTTGCCTCATGTGAACACTCTCTTATGTAAGAATAAATTATTTCATAGAGAAAGATATGAAAGGAGGAGAAGAGTAATATGTTTATTTGCTAACCAGTAATACAGATTACCAGAAAACCAACTCAGTGCATCTTTCTCCATCACATTTTAACTGAATTTTTGGCAACCAAATCAAAATTAAATCACAGAAACACAAAGAAATAAAAGAAAATATGGGGATTTTGAGATGCTAAGTGGATTTTCTTATGTACCATGAGAGGCTAGTAAGACAACTAGCAAAGTGTGTAAGAGGAGCTCTGGAACTTGGTTGCTGAATTTACCATTGCTTGAGTGGTTGTCCAGGCACTTCATGTACTTATATCAATCCCCACTGAAAATCTGAAATCATAAAATATTTTCATAAATTAATCTAACAAAGACTGTGGGGCTTTAATATAACAAATGATACAAGCCATATTTTTCTCCATCTCTGATCACCCTAAACAAGGATGCTGCAACACATATGGAGTCTTCCACTGTGGAACAGATGATCTTTTATAGAAAGATCATGGGCAGAAGCATGCACAGTAAAGAAAAAAAGGTATATTCTGTCACAAGAGATCTATGTTTTACTGAGATAAAGTAGTAGCTAAGTAGTGGTTAGGGATTTACAACCGAATCTACACATTGGGATACAGATCTGCTGACATCTTTGTGCAGTGATATCCAAGATTTTAAATTCCCCAAATTTCATTAATGTTGGAAAAATGAGGAATACTTCATAACACTTCAGCCAGCTGTACTAGTGGGTTGAGATACACATTTTTAAGGCATGGAAAAGAAAAGCTGTCTTTCACCTAGATCAACAGCCTAATGACTTGGCTACAGGCTCACTTTACTTCCCATTAGCTCTCTAAAAGAAGCTATAAGATTTGCAGCCATTAAACCATTTCCTTGACAAGAAATGCTTGTTCTACTTTTGTCAAAGAATTCCTCCAGGATAAGATGTCTACATATCAATGCCAGCTCTGTTTGAGAAACTGAAGTAAAATATGACATTTTAAGCTCTATTTATGATGGTTCTAAGAAGTTCTACTAGAACTGCTATTTTGGTGAATTTTGTTGTTAACATGTGGTTTTTAGATTCCAGTAATGAACCAGATCATAGTGTGATCTATTGGCATGTACTGGACCAGATGAGTCTTGACATGCAGATAATGTAGAAATAAAAGGGCTCGATGTTATAGAACCTTAAACAAAGTTTTAAACCTCAGTCCATAATATTGCAGAAGCTGTCTTAATCTTGAAATTACTCACAGAGTTGCATGACAATTTATTCATGCATGTTTTCTCTGTGTACTTTGTTTGCTTGAATAATGTAGGCAAGGTGCTATCTTCTATTTAGCTACCTTCCCAAGAAAAACAAAAAGCAGTGAGTAGACTCTGCTAACAAACTCCAATGAAGCAACCAAAACTTGGAATTCCATCTGCCACTATGAAAATTGACCACTCTACTACTAGAAAATTGAACAGTTCACACACAAGTTATAAGTCAAATCAGGAACTACAGTAAAATCCCACAACAACAAAAAACCAAAAACAACCACTCCCCCCAAAAAAACCCAAAACAAACAAAAAGAACCAAACACCCAAAGCAAAAAAAATAAATTAAAAAAGCCACAAACAAACATATCCAATGTACAAAACCAGAGCAAACTAAGCAAACCCCAAATTCATTCTATTATGAAGAGTGCATTTTCTATAACAATTAAGTCAGTATAATTCTTGAAAAGCACAAACTGTGTATATTAGCCTAAGCTAATTAACAGAATTATGGAGCTAATTTGATCTAAATTTTATTTACTTTTATATGTTGAAACATAAAATACATAAACAAAAAAAGAAGAGCTTAACTTCATATTCTAGGTAGCATATGAAAGTTTGGCTACCCTGAAACAGGATTTTTTTTTTTTTCAGAGTTAACCAATTTGCTCTAGAACGCTTCCACCCCCCTAGAAAACATAATCCTCATGCTTTTTACACTGATTTTGTACTTTTTTTCAGATGTATTTAACAACATAATCTTCAGCAATTTCAACATGAACCTGAATGGGCCTTTTCAATTTATATAGAGCACGAAATTTAGAAATGAATTTTAGACTATTCCGCCTCCCACCCCCCTTCCCCTCCCAATTATTCTATAAATAGCATTTCAGATAAGGATTTGCCATCCACTTTCCAAACTTTTAAGGAAAAGGGGTCGTTAAAAGAGAGTTTCAATATTATAGTAATATAATTAACATCCCCCCTTCCACTTCAGTGTCATTAAAAGAATCACTGGGTTTTTTTAATGCCAGAAAATATTGCATGCACTGATACTACCTAATTTGCTAATTTGTCCCATACATTTCTGAAAAAAGATATCAAAATAATGTACGAAGTAGGTTGTCTATAACCTTGAGAAATACTAAAGTTTTCTAAATTATTTTTTTCTTTTAAGGCAATTTTTTTCTGGACTTTTCACTGGGTTGACAACTGTAGGCCTATTTTTCTGGAAATCTGCTTCTTCAAGTAAACCAGATAATTAAATTTTAGCAAAAAATAGCTTTAAACATTGTGCTCATGAATTATTTTTGAAAGTAATCTAAATCTTGCAACTTTACCTAAAATTTGCAGAAAGATTCAGAAAAAATAACATGATTTTAAGACCCACAAGAATACCAAATCTGAATTCTTAATTTAGTTATTTTCTCATCTTCACCACTTAAATAAGTTAAAGCTCATCTTCCAAAGAAGAGACATGGTTAAAAAAGCAATTGTCCGTTTTTATTTTGTTTACATTGCACTGAAAATTTACATCATACTTTTACAAATCCTTTTTCATAAAAATATACTTCTTTACAAAAGTGTATGCATTAATATAAGAGGAGTAGCCAGTTGCAGAAGAAACATTTTAAACGATCTCAAATGTATTAACCTTAACATTAATGAATGAATCATAGTTATTGCAGTCATTTGAATAAACAAGAATAAATAACAACCAATGGTATAAAATATAAAACAGCATCCTTTTAGTAGAATACAGTTTGACAGAGTTGTATGAATATTCAAAACAAAGTGTTGTAAAATGGTTTATAAGAAATTCATCAAACATTATAGAAATCCAAGCAGCAATCCTGGGTACAATGATTTTTGGTAGGCACTCTCTATTACGGTAATAAAAAGGTTATTTTCACAGAATTATTAATGTCTGAAAGGGACAATAACAGATAATTCACACTGGCTAACACACAGCTTTTGTGAGTCATGCTATGAATGGAAGACAATGACCTACATCAAATAAATTACTGTGTTCCCGCTGAATAATTCTGATATGAAGTAATTGTAAAACTAAAAATTGCATTTCCTTAGAAGTGATTCTGGAATGTCTAAAACTTTTATCTGAGGGCTGTGGAATCTGAATTGTCCCTAAAGTGAATGGATTGTCCCTAATAAAATCATGGCTTTATATATATATTGATCTTTGTCTTTCATTGCACTATGGTAATATATTTGATTTTAAATGAGCTGTAAGGATTTGTTTCCATAAAGTACAGAATATATAGATAAAATAGATGTGAAAACACAGTAGTTCCAATTTACAACTTCCTGTTGCCTTGTAGATCTGATCCACAGTTCATTGAATTCTTTTGGAATCCATAAATTTCAAGGGGATCGCATCATGCTTTGTGCATGCATTCTGTCAAAATGCTGAAGGAACAAACTGGTGGGATATGGCCTAGTTTTAACTAACGTGGACTGAAAAATTGACTCTTATTTTTCATATTTTTGCTATATGAATTTCATTACTAATATTACTGTAAACTGCACTTTTTAATAGGAAATATCATTAAATTATGTTTTAACTTTTGAAAAAATGTGAGATGGTCACTCTTGAATGTTCTTCAACATTAAAGAACATAGTCATATACAAAGCCCAATTCATATTAGCTTCTTCATTGTAAAATTTCTCTAGATATATGATTCACAAAAGAAATATATAAACATTACAATTTGTGGGTATTATTAAAGGAAACAGAGAAAACAAGCTTGACCTGGAACATGAAAACGAAGCAAGATGTGAAGCAGGGAAGAAAATTCATTATATAAGAACACGAAATTTTAAATTTTTTTCTGCAATATGAAAAGAGTGAGTTATACTTGCTGATTTCTAAATACTACATCCTGGACTTAAAAACTCAACTGTTCTGAGAAAAATAAAATACTTAACGGGCTGAAAAAGGAAAAAAAGATACAAACTCATGAGAAATATGTAGATTATGACTGTTAAAGAGAAATCAGTGACCTATTGTCTCCTGTAAGTATAGCTCTTATTTTCTACCTATATCTTTTTTTTTTTAACCCAGTCCCTCTATTATAGTTTTTCATAAAGCACAGAATACTGATAGTGGATGCTCCTCCAATATATGCAAATACGTTTTATGTTTTAGAATAACCTCCTTTTTTAAAAAAGCAAATAAACTGTGAGTAGCACTCACGGAGTGCAGCAAATTTTTTTAAAACTCTCCGTGGCATACACAAAGAAGAATTCTGATCCAGTTTATGAAAAACAAAATCAAAACAAAATAACTACAACCCATACTTGCCTATCGTCCTCAGGAAAAGGTGACCCACTATATCCTGAAAAGTGTGCTTTAATTTTTTTTTCTTTTTTTTTTTTTTTTTTAAATCAGTGAACTGTGTGTGCACCGTGTTGTGTGTCAATTTCCAGATTTTGAAGACAAATCATTACCACATTATACCATTGTGCAAACAGTGTTCAAGTTTGGGTCAAATCGTACTGCTTTTCCTTCCACTGACTTTGCATTTGTGTCATACATCGGGTTTTCAAAAGCAGCTTGTCCATTATTATTTTCATGTACAGAGCATCCTGTGTACTGTGTTTTAGGTGCAGTCCTGTAGAAGAAAGACAGAATGTTTGTAACTGCAGTTTCCTCATTAACTTAAAGTGTTTTAAGAATCAGAACTGAATTTAGCTCCCAATTCCAGTTATAGGAGCTAAATATGATCTCTTGATTTCTTTTATAATATTTATGCTAAGAATTAGTACTGTCTTTCTTGAAGTTTAAAGGCTTTATGATTCATTGAAAATGGTGTTCACTTAGAAATTTAGTTAACAATCTTAGAAGAGGCTATCCATTGTTACTGGATCCATTATCCATTATCCAAGTTGTTATCTGTTCCACTTGGATGATCAGATGATAAAGAGTACAACAAAATCTTGTAAAAACACAATAATTCCCCAGACAGATGACTGAGGCTTTCTTTTTCCCTTTGGAGACTCAACAATTTTACCAAGAATGAGTTTACAGCTGAAGTGCATTCTTTTTCACTAAATAACTCAAAATATCTGAGTTCAAACCCTTAAAGACTTTTCATCTATATTGCTATACAAAATTAATATTATATTGTAAATCATCAATATAAAATGCAGAGGCAAGTGCTTACAGCATACAGCTAATAGCAAATACACAACAAATTACATGGGCAATTGTTCACATGCTGAAGCAGTTGAAAACAAGTAGTACTATTTAAAAATGATGGTACATTTTTTAAACTAATGTTCTCCTGTAGAGTATATTACTAGTACTATTGTCAGACTATCAGATGTAAATCACCATTTTTGCAGTTAGTATGCAATGAATTGTCTTATCATAAAAGTGTTTAAGTTTTGTTTAGTCATTGAATGCTTTAAAGCTGTAGGAGAAGGTTACTGCATCCAAAGAATTAATTCTAGTCTCGATAACAGGAACAAAACTGTTGAACTTAGACTAAAGAAACTGAAAAGACTGGTGACTATTTAACATAACTGCATATGAACTAATAATTTCACATGCAGAAACAGTTCTACAATTAAACCTCTTGATATAATATTTGCATATACTTGTATGCAAATAAACTGAACAGGCATTAAGATAAATTACTCAGGATATGACTCGATTCTGTCACATGAAGAAAAGAATATAGGCAATTTATTTAAGTACACACAAAATATTATTCACCATATGCCAATAATTTATAGCATCTATTTCATCATAAAGAGAGAAATTGATACAATTTTAAATAGGTAGAAATGAAAGTACGGCACAGTGTAATAAACTCATCCCTTAGTCATTATACCAGACTTTAACAGAGGTAGGAAGGACTGCCTACCTGCATATTTTGCAAACACTTTGTGGTTTTACAGAAAGCTTTATTTACACTAGCAAAGACTGAAGACAATAAAATCACCAACACATAGAGGAATAGAGGAATTCTGTACATATAATTTGTACTTACCTTTGTTTATAAAGATAAAAGCCAAAGCCAGCAAATATAAGGGCAAAGAAAGGCACAAGGATAGCAATGGCCACTGAACTACTATTTGTACCATGTGGTTGATTAGAAGAATTTGAACCCTCAGACATGTTGAGACCTAAAAAAAAATAAGAAAAAACAAGTAATATTGTGTATATGTCTGTTATCACCAGCACATACTACTCCATCATCTTCGGAATTAAATAATACCCTGTTATTGGGTCATCATAATGTGTTCTGCTGCATACATACAGCTGCATGCTGAGACCATGTGCAAGTTGAATATATACCATATTCTGATTAATGTGTGGATGCCACATGTTGGCAGAACAATACATATACTCTGGTAGAGTAAATATCTTACAGTATAATTCTGCATGGGATTCAAGTCTTATATGTAATTAATACAAATTACTGCACTGTGATACAAAAAGTCAAATTTATAATAATGCACATGTTGGATTGATTATATTACAGGTTATACTTGTATATTTCAGTAATTAATAAATACTACATGTATAAAACCCAAACATAGTATCAAGGAAAAGATCTGAAGAGGCAAATTGAAAACTCATATTTTCCTTAGGTGCTGCTATTGATACAGAGAATGAAAGATTTTGAACAGCTAATGCCAGATATTGATGAAAGAAATAGAAACATGACCTGCTGCATGGTTGAAGAATACATTATCTACATTATCTACACAGACGATTTATACACTTTTAAAATGTGAAGAAAGGAATAGCAATGCATTTTCAAAGTTAATTTTCAGGCTTTTAACTGGATATTTTAAGAATTGCTTAGATCATAATATTTTCTGACTTTCTTGATCTTATAAGACAATATATAGAAAATTAAAAAACCCCAAACAACAAAAAATACACCAAACAACCATCCATGCAGTGAAGAAATTTTTGTGGGAACAGCAATCAAAATATTTTATTTCAGAGAAGCTACTTTTGTGTTTGTGTACATGAAATAATGAAGTGGTAAACATGCTAAACAAAATCTCTTCAAAGATTGTAAATCTCTTTATAGTGATATTATTGACTATATTAACTACAATTATATCTTGTATAGAATTTGAATCTGAGTGAATCATTCTTTCACTAGAAGTTATACACCAATAAAAAGTATCTTCAATATATTACAGAAAATAATCTTAAAAATATCCCCCAAAAATCAAATGAAGAAATATAATTTTCATAATAATCTATCAAAATAATTTGCCAAGGAAGTTCTGCAGTTTGATTTTTGCTTGATGACTTTCAAATATTTTTAAGAAGTGAATAAAAGGGAATAACTTCTTATATTCATTTAAAGAAAATATTTATTGATAAAGATATTTCTAAAAATTCTTTCAAAGTAATATGAAAATACAGTGAAAAACAAGACCCCAAAAATATACTTTACTATGACTTAAAACTGTGAAAAGAGAAAAATTTGACTTTACATTCCTTCCTTCCAGCACATTCAAGAATTAAACAATTTCCTGATTTCACTGAACAAATAAAAAAAAAAAAAATAAAAGAATGGACAATACTTTGTGCCTGAAAAAACAAAATTTTCCATCCACATATAGGAATTTTACCTGAAAGTATGCACTCTATCTAAACAGTCATTATACTAGTGAAAAGTAAGTCCCCTTCAAAGACATTCTCAACAGTATTTTATCGTTTAAGACTTCAGTATTAACTAAATTCAAATTTTCATGGAAGGAGAAATATCACAGTTCTTAAGACAACACTATAGAAGAAAATGAAATTCTTTTCTTAAAAAGCACAACAGAATGTTGTCACCAGAGGTCTGTTACCAAAGCTCTCTTGGTATAGAAACAGGAAGCTAATATTTAGGAAATAAACACTTATCAGGTAAGTAAGACATTTTTATTCTTAGATTAATATCAGTATTTACTTGCAAATATTTAACAGTTTCCCTCTTCTAGCAAATGAAATGTAGTTTCAGTACCATAAGCAAGAAATCAGTTTATCAGAGCATTCTACAACATGGGTTTTCCAGATAGCTATTAAGATGTGAAACTAAATGCATTTTACACATATTCATATAAAAACATTGCTCAAAACATTACAAATGAATAGCTATACTATGCAGTACATTGCAAGTCATCTTTAGCTCCTTACAACTTCCTTGTAACTACTACTCACGTGACATTTTAAAGGTATTAATATCTCAATATTCTATAAAATAACAATTCTGTTAACATCCTTCAGATACCCTCATACTAGTTGACATAATAAAACAGAATATGGAATAATGAACTGGCAAAGAATTAGAATTTGTTGAATACCTAATCTTTGAAGTCCAAATTGTCCATAATCTTTACCCTGGATGAATCCTTGAAAAACGTATGTTGCTCCATCAGGTTCAGCAGAAACCTGCAAACAAAAAGTACTTTGAATTAAACGGGGAAAAGTTTGTTGCAAGTTACAAGTATCTATTTGAAAGCGAGCTATTCTATTCTATATCCTAATATGCTTGACTGGTAGCTGTTATTCTCTGCTATAAACACCCTCTTTTTCCAGGAAATTCATATATAAAGTTCAAAAGAAAAGACAGAACTGTTATAGGCACAACTTAGACATGGTGGTTTATGGTCACATATGATATCTTATACTACCTTAACTGTATTGTTTTAAAACCAATAAGACTTGAAGTTTCTGGTAGTTCAAATGTCAGTATTTCTACAGCTCTTATATATTTCATAATTTTCTGTTTTGTTTAGGAATTAGATTGAAAAAGTTACATGGCATATAATCCTAAGGATGCAAGTATTGAGGTTTTAATAGCTACTTTTAAACTAAATAAAAAAGATCTCACATGAATTGACAGTTCTTTTGATCTTTTTCAGTGCTTATCCCAGTAGGTATTTAATTATACAGCTGTGGACCAGAAGGATATTGAATAAGGCTTTGGTATACAAGGGCACAATATGCTAGTATAAACTAAGAGGTTGTGGGAGGGAGGGGATGGTTGTGATCCTATGATTATATCTCTTACTACAGTAAGTACAGTCTAAAGAAGTGCACTATATGCAACTTGCTACTAAGGATAGTTATTAGATTTAAATTCAGTGTTTCCTAGGCAGGTTCCTTCAAGTTTTTCCCTTAAGCTTTCCTTTCTCAAGACACAGTATGTCTTCAGCAGTGACCTGAAGCTATATTTCACTGAAGACAGGGTGAAGACATTTGCCTTTCTTGGGTGAATTTTCTACTTTGGGCTAAAGCAGCCTCTTTGAGCTATTCCAAGACTAAAAGAAAAAAAGGTCAAGTAAGAACAGTATGTAAAGAGGATATGGAATGTAAGGAGTACACTGTCTACTTTTGTATATTTAGAAGTCTGAAAGTAAATTCCTTGCTTTTGCCACCTCAGGAGCATGTTCGTGAAGCCTAAAGTTTGTACAAGCCAAGAGACTTAAACCCTTTTACATTTATTGCTTAATCAGTTTATTTTAAGGTTTTCATTTTGAACCTTTATAAAAAATTATTGTTGAACCAGTGCTACTCATTATAAAAATATAAATTTTTGCGTACAATTCAATGTACACCTCTTCTTTTGGCATGTGCACACATAGTGGTGTCCCTATAGTGGTTTACCAGTAGGGGAAACATAAGAAAACAGACAAATTCCTTGAAAAATTAGATGGTATAGTAAGTGTTTATCCTGATGATGATGTATGAGTGTTTATCTTCATCCAAATTATTTTAGGCTCTTTATTTTCTAAAAAAATCTCATTTTTTCTCTATCTATTCTTGGAAGGCATTTCCTTTTCATGGTTTAATCACATCCCAGATATCTGGGCTGTTGCTTCTTCTATTTAACCCTCTCCTTCACCTCTCCTCCTCTCATTTATGTGCTCTCTCCCTCTCTGTTTTAAAGAATAAACTCAAACCCAGAACCCAAAGGGGCCTAATGCTTAATTGAAGTAATCTATTTTGTTTTCCACATACACATGACATTTCATCTTTTTCATGGTATTTCTAAAAATATCACCAAAAAGTAAAACATGAATGCTAATATAATGATCAAAATTGCTATTGTATTAATAACATATAATATTATTATAAATCGATTAATTGTTTAATTATGAAAAAATTGCTAAACATATTGGAATAAAATTAAAAGAGACCTATGAGGAAGGCTTCTGTACTAACACGCATTATAATTTTGCCTACACTGTAAGACTGTTCCCATATTTTCCTTCAGACTGGTCCCCTGCATTTAACAAGAAAATTTTCATTTAATTTAATGAATCAGACTTGCTAACAAGATTCCATTTGATATGTCTCAGAATGTTTTGGTTATAAAAACCAGCATGATTTCAACCAAACAACAAAATAAATTCCCTCTCTTTTGTAGCGGAAATATACTCACAAAACCATCCATAGCCCATTTTTCCTCTTTCAACTTGCTTGCAGATGTATGGGAGGGTGCTTTAATGAGATATATGTGGAGCATTAGCCGAGCTTCCTGGCTTTTGTACACTCCTGTAGAATATAGTTTTAAAAATTCGTATTTGTGTTGAGTAGAAAAATAATTTCATCTTTGAGAATAAACACTTAATCTCTTTTCTTAAAGAGGAAAAGCAGGTACGAAAAGAATAGGTACCAGTTTTTTACATTGTTAGTTTAGAAAGATGCATTCTTTTTTGAAATAATTTCAATAGTCATAGGATTTCAATAGAAAGTGGTTTTAGCCCATACAGAGAAGAGAAGGGAAACCCCATACACACAGCTGTTACTTCAAGCCTTATATAGAACAAACATTGACAGCAATCTGATTTGAAATGGAAAATATTGTTCTGAATCAGGCAGAGTGTATTTAAACCTCACATCCCTACTTTCAATGTATATAATTTAGTCATTACATAAAAAATGTGATAAGAAGATCCACACATTAATTCTTTTCCAAAAGCTGCTGCTAAATTAAAAAAAAAAAAAAATTGATTGTTGGTTTAAAAATTGGATTGTTTTTCATCAGTTAATACAGTCAATTACAACACAGTTTCTTCCAGATGATGAGACGACTTGTATGCAACCTTATTTACTTTGTAGACATCATTAATTGACTCATTCTTGTTCCTGCAGAATAAATATTTAGAACCCAAATATCCTTATTTGTTAATTTGGAAATGAAAACAAAACACCACAATATGCTTAGTGATTTCAACTTCCGTTACAAGGACAGTGGTGAAAAGTGAAAACACAGTTATGATTTTTTTCCCCCACATTTTTAATATGGTTATGAACTAACAGTTCAAAATTTCAGATTTTAAACAGAAGACCTCTCTAGTATAATTAATTTCCTTTCTGTCAGATCAGTGAAATTACTGTTCATTTCTTACTAAGTTCTCTACTTGTAGAATCACACAAGGTTATATTGCACTTTACATGAAAAAAAGTTAATGATACGTGACAAGGACCCACGCTAGAGCAGTTTGAGAGCTGCAGCCTGAGGAAATGTCCCATGTTACATAAGTTTGTGAAGGATTTAGTCTCCTGCGGGTGGGATCCCATGCTGGATCAGGGAAAGACAGTGAAGAGGAAGGAGCATGGGAGTCAACACCTGATGAACTGACTGCAACCCATATTCCCCATTCCCCTGTGCTGCTGGGAGGGGCGGAGGTAGAGAACTCAGGAGGGAAGTTGAGCCTGGGAAAAATGGAGGGGTGTGTGGGAGGTGGTTTTTGGTTTTCTTTTTGTTGTTGTTGTTGTTGTTGGTTGGTTGTTTGTTTCTCATTATCCTACTTTTGTTTGATTGGCAATAAATTAAAATAATTGCCATAAACTGAGTTGGTCAATGTCAACCCACCACATTCTCCAGTGAAAAAAAAGACCAAAAAACTAAGGCTGCGCAACACCACCAGCTAACACAGTGGCAGAAGGAAGGAAATGCCCAGGTACTTCACATTCTTCGCATCTGCAGCTAGAGAAGGAAGAAATGATGGCACAACCAAATAGTTTAATATTGGACTGCAGTGCTGCAAAGAGGTGATACAGCAGACAAAAGAGTGTTCAGACTAATAGAGTTTTGTCCATAGTTGGTAGAAAATGATGGGTTAAGTTATTGTGTTAAAATGAATTCCACAGGAAAAAAAAAAAAACAAACATGGTCACATCTGTCTTGCTGGCTGTTAATCTGAAAGAAAATCAGACAAGAAAAGACATTCAACTTGTTTTCTCTATTAGTTTGTTCACTCTAAGCTCTCACTACAGACTTTGATAAAATGGAATCTCAAAAGTTCAATTCAGATTAAGATGTAACCTTCCCAACTCTCTTCAGTAGCTGCAGTAAAAGACACAGCAATAAGATTCCTAATTCATGTTTCTTGTGTACATGTCTAAATTGTAAGAACAGAAGCCTTCTCCACTTTAACAACTGGTGACTTCCCTATAGGAGGTATCACTATGTATAAATCATTTCAGAGCTAATGAGAAGACATACTTTCATGTTAACACTGCACTGAGCTCAAATGAATGTGCCTTGGCAAGATAGGGTTTATTCTATGTATACTATAATTACAGCAAGCACAGGTGTCAAAATAAAAAGAAGTAAAAAAAGATGCATCAAATGATGGAATGCAAAACAGTAAATTATGCAGAAGGAGGGAACTGCTTTTCATTTGAGAAAACTACAAATTGAGTATAGGAGAATTCAACTTCCTGGCATCTAAATGTATTTTTTGATCCATCCCTACTTTCCTGGTAGTAAGATACCTTTTCAGTATACAGGATCTCAGTGTTCTAGCTGCAGAATAGGAAAATAAAATAATATTAATTACCTGTTAACATGCGTAATGCCTGTATGCAGAGTGGAAAATGGCATTTGGAATCACATTTGTGTCTAGTTGAAAGAACCTTTTATTTGGAGGAGGAGGTTTTTGGGTGGGAAAACACAGCGGTTTATTTTTCTAATTCTGAAAATACAAAATACTACATCTGCTGTTCTTAATACCTTCACAGAAATTACATGGCTGAAATTAAAGAGACATCATATGATGGAAAAAATTCACACACAGCCAAGACAAACATGGTTATCAGTCAGAAAACATTCAGTCCAGACTGTCAGGCATGATTCTTCAAAGGACACCTATAAAATACCTTTAACAGACAAACCAAGTGATAAAAATTCACCACTCTATTCAATACCGGGCAATAAGACCTCAGAAGAAACACAGATTCTCTGGCTCATTACATCTTTCCTGTAGACTACCCCTCACAGCAACCAGGGGATGAGGCCCAGCAAAATAGGCTTATGAGAGGCAGATCTTGCTTACTGTTCTGATCTCCTTTTATGATAAGGTGACTCAGTGGATGAAAGAAAGGTTGTGGATGTTATCTAACTGAACTTTAGTAAAGCCTTTGACACCATTTCCAACAGCATCCTCCTGGAGAAACTGACTGTTCATGGGTTGGACAGGTAGACTCTTCACTGGGTAAAAAGCTGACTGTCTGGATGAGCCCAGAGGTTTGTGTTGATTAGAGTTACATCCAGCTGTTGGCCAGTCACAACTGCTGTTCCCCAGGGCTCAATACTGGGGCCAGTTTTGTTTAATATCTTTATCAACAATCTGGATGAGGGCATTGAGGGTATACTCAGTCAGTTTGCAGATGACACCAAGTTGGGCAGGAGTTTTGATCTGCTGGAGGGTAGGAAGGGTCTGCAGAGGGATCTGGACCGGTTGGATCAATAGGCATGCACTTGGGTCACAACAACCCCAGCTAACTCTATAGGCTTGGAAGGACCTGGGGTGCTGCTCATGGCTGAACATGATCCTTCAGTGTGCTCAGGAGGCCAAGAAGGCCAATGGCATCCTGGCTTGTGTAATAAATAGGGTGGCAAGCAGGACCAGGGCAGTAATCTGCACTGGTGAGGCCACACCTCGAATTCTGTGTTCAATTTTTGGCCCCTCACTACAAGAAAGACATGGAAGGGTTTGAGTGTGTCCTGAGAAGGGCAATGGAGATGGAGAAGGGTCTGGAGCACAAGTCTTATTAGGAGAGTCAGAGGGAACTTGGTTTGTTTAGTCTGAAAAAAGGAGACTGAAGGGAGACTATATTCTCTCTTCATCTACCTGAAAAGAAGTTGTAGCAAGGCGAGTCTTGGTGCTTTTCTCAAGCAGCAAGTGGTAGGATGAGAGAAAATGGATTCAAGTTGTGCCAGAAGAGGTTTAGATTGGATCTTAGGAAAAAATTCTTCACTGAAACAGTTGTCTGGCATTGGGACAGGCTGTCCAGAGAAGTGGTTGAGGCACCATCCCTGGAGGTGTTTAAAAGATATGTAGATGTGGCACTTCCAGACATAGTTCAGTGGTGGACTTGCAAGTGTTAGGTTAAGTTGGTTATCTTAGAAGTCTTTTTAGACTGAAACAATTCTATGATTCTGCCTTTTTTTTTTTCTTACTTAGAAAATCTAACAAGTGTCATCTCTGCTTTCTTTCCATGTTCATTAGGTATCTCTGACATTCTAGGTCAACATATATCAATCTCATCCTATTTATTATTAGTCATTAGGTTACTGTGGGGAAATTTTATATTTAAGAATTAAGAAAATCTCAGGAACAGTACTTGAAGTTTATTTAAAATATTTAAAGGAGAAGCATGAGAATTAAGATGATTCTTTCACTCCTTATTGACTATTAACTCCAAATATAATAAAACCCTGGGAAATTTAAAAAAAAAAAAAAAAGGGGGGAAGAGAAAGAAGAGGTGGAAAAATCCCTACCTTTGAAAAGGTACTGAAATACAATGAAAATTTCTTTGATAATAAAGTTTAAGTGTTATGCATAAAGTTACAGGGAATCAGTGTATTTAAGGCAGAAAAATGAAAAAAAGGAAATTAGTTTTTCTTAGCCCATACCTGATAGCAGCAATTCCATATTGCTGTTTGTAAGTGTTGCATTCACTCTTCCTGAAGTTGCATTGAAACTGGTGACTGTCAAAGTCATGGGTTGTTTCTTGCTTTTGTAATTGTAAGATCCTTTCCATATATAATTTTGGGCAAATACATCATCAGGAACTATACAGACAAAAACATATTTCAATACACATTGCAATATTTAGTATTTACCAAGTCAAATATAAAAATAAATGTATGATAAATATTAGCATTTTCTTTCCTTTACTCTTTCTAAATCTACTAGGCATAATTTTCACATATAAAGCATAGAAACCTGGCATGAACTTTTTATGAAAGAAATGTGTTTGTACTGAAGAACACAACCACAACTATATCTTCATTTGCTTTTTTCCTAAAATATGGACCTATCATAGAATTAAACCAGTTCCACAAATTCTAGAAGCTTTAGCCAGAGAATCATATTCCACTCACTGTAGGATCTTTTCTATGCCAGCACAGACAGCTAGGGATATACAGCTAGCATTAAATTTTGCAGAAATTAATCAATTTAGATATCAAAATTTTCATAAGTATCTTTAAATTACACTAAATATTATAAGCAATTTCTTTATTAACTAGTCAATTTTTCTAATGAAAAATTTATATAAGAAGTTTTTTCTTCAAATGTTTAAAAACATTATGGGCTTCACCAGGAGAAAAAAATTAACTCTCTAATTTAAAATTTAAAACAGATCATAGTCTGCTGGCGAATAAATATGCTAGATTTATACCTTTACATTTAATATTTATCATTAGCAAACTGTAAAATGATTCATTGAATTAATGCTATTCCAGCAACAAAAAAACCTCACCAAAACAACAAAAAGTTACCTATGAAGTAAAAACAGATACATGCAAATCCTTTAATATCTTAACATGATATACCTTTTAAACAATTAAATTGAAAGTGATTTAGGATGGGTTTACTACACTTTCCAAAGCAATATATCAAAGTTAGCCCTATAACAATCACTATTTAAAATCAGCACTTTCACATTATTTGAGGTAATTCACACTGAACTTAAAGCTCTGGGTTCATGTGTGCATTGGCAACTCACGTCAGAATAGCAGAGAAGAATATTTGCCCTGTTCTCCCTCAGGATACTCGTAAATCCAAAACTGGAGTACCCAGTTTTCCTTCAGCATTTATTTTATGCAATACAAATACAGGTTGTCTTCCCTGTGGAGGGTAAAAGAACTTTCCTATTATTTTATCTGTGTATGTGTATATATATACACACATACACGTGTATGTACATATACACATATGTATATGTTTCTTGAAAAAACGTCTAGATTCTGGATCTGCAAGCAGGGAAATTGCATGGTGCAAAAGATCTGTTGCTGTTGATTTGTAATCTGCCTGAAATTTATTTTCCTACGTTTAGGAAAACTGATCTTTATGTGCTATATTTGCAGTTAATTGGGATTGCACAAAATGAATGAAAATTTTCTGAATTAAAAACTTGATGACTACCATTCAGCAGTACATCATTGACAAACACACTTTTGAAGTAGTACACAAAATGTTTAAAAAAAGAAACCAAACAACCTCCAAATCTCCATATGCTACGGTACTACTTTTAAATCTTATTCATTATCAGTAGAAATTCAATAGGTTTATAGTCAAAGGTTAATTTCAGTTAAGGATACTGCCCTTTTCAAAAAACCACTTTAGTGGACAGAAAGCTTCTCTTGTCAGGACATCCTAGTATGATCTTCAGCAAATCTGTTAAAACTGGAGACTTTGGCCACAACTGGAGAGATTATCTTGTCTCAACCAAAATGAGCTTTTTTGAAGGCTAATTGAAGGCTAATACTAAGTATTTAGGTATAACAATTTAAATTAGCAATATGTAAAACTGAAGACAGAAGGAAACTGTGAAACATCTTTAAATTATTTTGAGGTGAGTAGTATAGTTCCTAAATAGGTAAATTGCATAGAATCTTACACAGAACACAGTGATTTCAGTGAAACCAATAAAATTCTCATCACATAACAGAAATGGTTTATAGATATAAATTATACCATATGGTAGATGGACTTAAACATTGGGGAATAACATAAATTGTTTTTTCACCTGGTTAATCTAGTGCCTAATCTAATATACTCTACACATTCTAACGCATTCAGTGCAATCTCACTAAACTGATCCTCATTGTCTTTTCTACAGAAATTGTTTAAAACTATATATGCCTTGAAGTACTTACCACTTAGTTTGGGACTTGGTGTTCCCAAAGCTGGTCTGGGATCCTTCACTAATATTTTGGAACCAGCTGTTAGAAAGAACGAAAGAAGTAAAGACAAATCAGTAGCCAAATGTTACTCAGAAACAAAGAAAATTATTTCCATGATGGTATTTATTTGTTAAAAAGCATAAATGATGATATTTCAAACTCAAATATGAATGAGATTTTAGTCAGTATCAAACCTTAGTATCACAGGAACACTTGCACACAGATTTCTTCACCTGCCCCATTTCCCCCTAAATAAGGCACCTGGATGCTATCAAGTCATTTTCAGCAAACAGTGCAGGGTTTCACTTCACAATCCATGTTTCAGATTTTAGAGTCCTGGACTATGCACCTAATATGTGAGATACCTTCTAATATATCATATAATCCTGGCTATGTCACTCAGATCAGGAACTGTGAACAGTGCTTTGACTGGAAACAATGTAAGACCAAACAGTGAAGACACACATAACAAGGGAGCTTGAAATAATTTCTCTCCAGGACTTAATTATCTTCAACAGTACTGAGACATCTTGTGTTCAAGACTGAAATCCCATAGATGCTGACTTAATCTCTTAATATTGAAGGAGAAGGCCTCTGATTCTTTAAGGAATAACAACAGAAAGAAAGGAACAAAAGAGGCTGTATCTCTAACTGCTCAGGTGATATGAGAACTGGAAGTTGGAGAATTTCATTTCTTCTCTGCTTAGATTAGGAACTGTCCCATCACTGAAGATGATGAACTAAATGCACTACGACAGTATCATTTCCTGGAGATTAAGCTATTTTATTTTGAAGAAACTAATTTTGATTCACTGGAACGTAAACAAGACAAATAATTCTGTCTCCTGATAAAAAATACTCTCATGCAGCACTAGACTCAATTCCTTACTCCAAAGGAGATTTCAATAACTTGTATTTTTGGTCTTGTCTTTGAACCCAGGCCTTTTCTCTCTGATCCATGTTCTAAAAAAATACACAGGAAAAAAAACCCTACCTTCCTCCTGAGTTGAGTATTTTCTGCACAAAAATGAAACTTTTGCAAGAAGAACTGAGAACATTTTTCTTGAGATTAAATTTTAGCTTTTTTTAAAGGTCTTTTTTTGTCATGTATGTTAAAACTGTAAATAAGCAAGGGCAGGGGTTGAAATGCAACCTAAAGTTCTCAGGGACTATTACTACTGATTGATTAACTTCTATTTCCTCTCTGTTTTGAAAGAAACTTACTAAGCTTCACTGTATATGGCTGACCTGGAGGGCATGGTTCAACAGCATATGCCTTCTGACTACATTAAGTTCAGGTTAGAAATATCTGGATCACACTTTACAGTTGGACTTTAGTATAAAAAGATGATGAGTCAATTAGCCTTGTCAAGTTGAATAAATTTCTAGTCAAGTCTAGAACTGAAATTTGAAATACAAAATAAGACTTACATAAAAATGTTAGACACAAATCCAAAACTAAAACTAGTCAACTATGAATTTCAAGTTTCTAGGTCCAGCTATTTTGAGTAGGACTTTCAAGATTTCAATTTTGTATTTAAAGGATCAAATTCTAGTTTAATTCCCCTACACATCCCTTTAGAGCTCTAAGCTCCAAACGTTTTATTCCTTCTCATCCATTTCCAAGTTATTTTTGTGAAGTTCACAATAAGAGGTGAACAACCTGAGCTGGTGCTCTTCTCTGTTCCATAGGAGAGATATTTCTCCCTGCTGTATAGCCAAAACTGAAATTATTTAGGAAATATTTTACTTTATGTAATTAGAGTTAACACTTTGCAATATATTGCTCATTCTTAGCTTCCTCCACTGCTAAAAAGCAAGAAGAAAGACCTCTGAGCCTAAATTTTTTTAAATTTCTGTAACATTTTTTCAGGATATTGGGAAACTAAGCTATATCATGATGTAGCTACACTCATAGATAATACTTAAAAAAAAATTCTCAAAAAGTTCCTTGGGTAGTTGGGTAGTACAACTAATGCTGCTTCATTCAACATCAGCAGCAGAAAATTCTTGGATCAAAATACAACCTATGAATCACATTTGGCCTTCCATAATACTTTCCAAATACTGAACAAGTCATGAGGTTCCTGGCTGCTAGCTTTCTAGTGCTTTCCCAAAGCTCTGCTTTATTTTCCCCCAGCACTTGCCTGGCGTGCAATGCCAGGACACCTGTTTTTAGTAATACAAACTCTTCATTTCCTGTTTCCCTTCCAAGTAGCAGTGTTTGGCTATGGAGACTTTGAATGCCTCAGTAAGAGCCCTGGGGATAACCACATCTGAAACACTAGGTAACAGTAATCTGAAAAGGCCTTTAATTATTCAGGAAATAGAATTCCAAATGGTTCCTGCACTTTAGGATATTTCTTATATCACATGGAAACCACCTTTCTCACCATGACTTGGCTATGATGTTTTTCATGTCTTATCATGACAAAGCGGTTAGTAAAAATCAAAAACAAAATAAAAGGTTGGAACATCAAGGACAAAGTAGATATGCTTTTTTTTCTTGCGGTATACAGTTCCTTACATAAAAATATAAAATAATACTAAACCCTATGGATTAATTTCACACATTGATTCAGACATCTTCTTGGACTTTAGGCATCTTTCTTAAATATTTGTACAGAATCATTCAATCATTTAGGTTAGAAAAGACCTCTAAGATCGAGTCCAATAGCTAACCTAACACTACCAAGTCCTCCACTACATTATGGCTCTAAATGCCACATCTATACATCTACCTCCAGGGATGGTGACTCCACCATTTCCCTGGGCAGCCTTTTCCAATGCTTGACAATCCTTCCTAATTTTTCCTAATAATTTTTCCTAATATCCAACCTAAACCTCCCCTGGCACAACTTTAGGCCATTTCTTCTCATTGATTGTTAATTTAAAGAAGACACCAACACTCACCTTGCTACAACGTCTTTTCAGGCAGTTGTAGAGAGCAACAACATCTCCCCTCAACCTCCTTTTCTCCACGATAAAAACCCCAGCTTCCTCAGCCTCTCCTTATAAGACTTGTTCTGCAGACCTTTCACAAGATCCACTGCTCTTCTTTGGACACAGTCCAGTACCTCAATGCCTTTCTTGAAGTGAGGGGCCCAAAACTGCACACATTATTCAAGGTGTGACCTCACCAGTGCCGAGTACTGAGTGACCACTAAGCAGGTCACTTATCCCAGAAGGAGATTTGGTTCATCAAGAAGGACCTGCCTTTCATAAAAACATGCTGACCGGGCCCAATCGAATTGTTGGCCTGCATGTGCCAACTGCAAGTAAAGCAAAGCACCGAAATATGATTGGGAAACAGAAGATTTTACCTTCACAAACTGGAACCTTCCCAGTCCATGTGCCATCAGACCTACAGGCTCTGTGCTCTGATCCTCCTGCCAAGAAGAAGCCTGGCTGACAAGTGTAAATCAGTGTATAACCAAGTGAGGGAAGATCCATTCCTGCAACATTAGCATGACTTGGTGTTTCTGGTTGTTTACAGCTGTGAGCTACAAAGAAAAGATAAAATATCCTTCTGTCAAAATGATGAAAATATTTCTGACAAGATAATCTATGCCCATTCTGACAGTAAACTAACAAAGTAAAAAATCAATAGAAATTACATATTAATATGTTTTAATTCACATTATAAATTAGTAGATAGTCCATAAAATATCATCCTGAGCCTGTAAATACACTCTTAAACATGGACCTTTCAATTACAAGGGACTAAGAACTGACTTAAATGCACTTGCATGAACAAAATTAATTGTCTGCATATGAGAACAGAAACAGCACACATCATATCAGATTTAAAAGCAATCATGGCTTGTGTCTTACATCACTTACAGTATCTGTGTAGCATTGACTAACAGTACATAAACGGGTCAGTTGGAAAACACTATGAAAGGTCAAGAAGAAATTGAAGGTGAATTATAAATATCAGAAAAATTAATTACTGTTTCTAATCTCATGTGAAGTGTCTTATATATTTAACAATCACCAGAATGTGGGATTTATGTGTTATCTCAAAGACAGCATACCTCCAGGAGCAGAGTTCACCTTTCAACACACTGAGCTACTGATTTGCTGTTTGCTTAAGATTAACACTAGCACCAACTGAAATAATACTAATGCTGTTTCCTTCTGTGCATATGTTCTCCATTCACCAAAGTGGTTCAATAGGGTCAGACTATAGGGTCAGAATGTATAAGGTAAGATTATTTCCAGAAAAATACAACTGAGTAGCTGAACTAGAAAGATTAACCATGATGTTATATCTTCAGTAAACTATCACTATTTACCAAACTGTAAAAATCTATGAAATGAACTGCTACTTTCTATATACTAAAAAGATTTTCTCTATTTCAGATTCAAAAATTTCCAATTGCAACCTCTTTTTTCACCCTCTTAAAATACCATGACTCTGTTGGGAAACAGTTCAAACTCTTTACTAGAACTGATTTTACTTATATGCTTTCCTACATATTTTACAATAGGGCCTTCCAATATGTCCTATTCTCACCATATCCTCTCTGAGTTGGAAGGGTTGCATCCTCTTAGATAGAAACTGACTACAGATGAAGCTCTGTCTATTTTCCCTTTTTGTTTTAATTCTATAGTTTACTGTAGAAAAATTCACTCACGAAACCATATTTCTAGCTGCTGTAAGCCAATAATGCAAATTTCTGTTAACTTTCAGTTAATAAAATCATATAGACTAACTTTATGACAATGTTACTGCAGCAAAATAGTCTAGATAAAAAAAAATTGATAAAAGAAAAAAATTTATCATTCACTTACGTATACATTCTGGCTGGATTCCACTCCATGTAAGATCAGGAAGGCAAGTTCGTGTTGTTGAACCATGGAGAAGGTGTCCTTTTTTACACTGAAACTGAACGACATTTCCCACCTGTTGAAAAGTAGAAAACACAGTAATATTTTTATGAGCAACTATCAGTTGGGATTTTTTTTTCCAAATTTGATCACTCCTTCACGTAATACAGACTTGATAAGTTGTGATTCTCTTTCTGTAGAAAGTAAATTAATTTCACAGAACAATTTGATATGAAATAAAAATTTGCTTCATTCTCAGTAGAATTACTCTTTCCTCAGAATTAGATCCTCCATGGAAGAAAATTGAAACCTCATCTTCTGTGGTCTCTCTAGTGTGTTGCTTTGGGCCTGTAACAGTCAACACTCTGAGTTTGGAAACAAAGCATACAGTGGCTTCCTCACTCTGGACCAAGGAGGAGCCAGTTGGGCAAAATTGCAGCAAACCAGGGAAGTCACAGAACTGAAATGGGTATTAGATTCTGCTTGACTTTTGCTGAACTAGATCCCGCTTTGTGGAACGCTGGATATATTCATAAGTTATGTGAGAAATACTTGATTAGAACAGATGGGCCTGGTCAACAACACTGTCTCATGTTTCAGAATGTTCCTACAATATTTTAATTTTGTTTATTGATGACAGCAGGTAAAAAAATAACTGCTCTTCACACCACTCTGATGATAGAAACTGGAACACAAGTACATTACAATTTCCAATAGCAACTCATCTGAGATTAGTTTTTAATTATTATTCTTATTATGGGTATGTGTTGCATAAAAAGGAAAATAGAATCCTTACAGTTTCTGCACAAACATGAAATGGAATAACCTGTTCAGCATGTCCAGTCATGGTGAAATAGATGAAAATGCAAATAACTCTTAGTTTCCATCAAAAGCAAGGAAAATAGATTAGAAGTATACCGTTCAGAGAGTATTATGTTACACAGAGTGAGTGGTTAACTCAAATATTAAGGTGCACAGATCGTATCTACTGTTCTGCAGTGACCTGTATTAATATATTTAGCAACTCATGTTTAAACAAGAAGTTGAAAACTCCTAACTGTTTGTGATAGCACATTTATAGTTCTGGTTTGGGTTTAATTTTTTTCATTATTTTGTTTAAATACATAACACTTGATTCAGACTGATTCTCAAAGGTAAAATGTGGATTCTTTCCTGATAGTTTAGTACTGGGAAACAGTATTTCACTGCTACAAGTATTCATTTGAAACTTTATAATACTATTCCATTTCAGCTCAAGTTTCTCACCAAAATGAAATTTAATACTAACCCGTGAACTACAGATAGTAGCTCATCAACACAGGATGTGATTTAAAATTCATCTCCTTTTTTTTTTGCTCTTTTCTGTGCTCACCAGACTATGTAATTACTTTTAAAAGATTTTGAAGAAAATACACTAAATCACTTGCATGATTAAGCAAAAAGTAGTAAAATACTACAAGTTTTAGAAGTTGAACCAAATAGATATAGATGCTTTTTTTTTTTTTTTTGGTAAAGCTCTTAGCTAAAACAACCACCACCAATATATTACTTTAAAAAATTACTAGGCTTATGAAAGATGTGTTCATGACTACGTCAATGGACAATGGAAGCACTACAGGTGTCATTTATTGGGACTTCTGTAAAGCCTTTGACACAGTACCCCACAACATCCTTCTCTCTAGATTGGACAAAGATGGATTCAGTGAGCGGACTGTTAGATGGATAAGAAGGTGATTGCACAGTCACATCCATAGGGCAGTGGTCAACATCTCAGAATGCCAATGGGAATCAATGACACAGGGTGTCCCTCAGGGGTCAGTCTTGGGACCAGTGTTATTTAATATCTTCCTTAATGACACGGATGAAGGGATTGAGTGCACCCTCAGCAAATCTGGAGATGACACCAAGGTAAATGGTGTGGTTGACACTCCTGAAGGACAGGATCCATCCAGAGGGACCTGGACAAGCTCAAGAAGTGGGCCCATGGGAACCTCGTGAGATTTAGTAAGACCAACTACAAGGTGCTGCACCTCAGTCAGCCTGGGGGATGAACAGATTGAGAGCATCCCTGCCGGGAAGGACTTGGGGTGCTGGTGGATGAGAGGCTGGACATGAGCCGGCAACGTGCACTTGCAGCCCAGAAGGCCAATTGTATCTCGGGCTGTATCTGGGGCAGCAGGTCGGGAGAGGTGATTCTGCCCCTCTACTCTACGCTGGTGAGACCCCACTTGGAGTGCTGTGTCCGGCCCTGCGGGTCTTAGCACAAGAAAATCACGGACTTGTTGGAGAAAATCCAGAAGAGGGGCACCAAAATGTTCAGAGGGATGGAGTACCTATCCTGTCAGGAAAGGCTGAGAGAACTGGATTTGTTAAGCCTGGAAAAAAGACGGTTTTGGACTGACCTAATTGTGGCCTTCCAGTATCTGAAGGGAGCCTACAAGAAACATGGAGAGGGACTGTTTGCAAAGTCATGTAGTGATAGGACAAGGGGGAATAGATTCAAAAAGAGAGTAGGTTTAGATTATGTAATAGGAGGAAGTTCTTTGTTGTAAGGGTGGTAAGAGACTGCCACAAGTTGCCTGGAGAAGTTATTGATGCCCCATCCCTGGAAGTATTCAAGGCCAGGATGGATGGGGCTCTGAGCAACCTGGTCTACTGGAAGGTGTCTCTATCCATGGCTGGGGGGGCTGAAACTAGATGACCTTGAAGGTCCCTTTCAATCCAAACCATTTTATGGTTTTATGATTTCACAAGAAACACAACCCTTATATATGTAAGCCTCAAAGCAGCATCAAAAATGCAACAGTTGCCCAAGGGATGAAGGTATTTTAGAGATGCTGCCATGCTGTTCAAGATAAGAAAAAAATTACAATAAATATGTAATAATCAATATATCATATTAATTATATTGGGTATGTATAGTAATTATTATACAAATAAAAGTAGATCACAAAACTTTTTAAAATTACTTTTATTTGTTTAATAAAGTTTTGTGGTCTACTTTGCAATAGTCTTGTGTCAGAGACACCAGGTGGCGCTACAATACAGGATTCTATGCTCAAAAAAATTCCCATTCGTGAGATGTTCTGATTTGTTCTAATTTTTATTCTACGGCTTGAATAGAAGCATTAGTACTCTGGGCAACAGTGTCTGCATCCAGTCTTGAAAAAAAAATATTTCCTTGTATAGTGCTTGATCATGTCTGTTCCATAGCTGCTTTTTCTATAGTGTCAGTTATGGTTTGGATATTCCCAAAATTAACATCACTAACTTCTTTGGAGGGTAGGGGCTAAAACCAAAAAACCATATATTTGTTATTCTCTAACAGGAGAAATACGAATCTGAGAAGAAAATGCATAAATATCAATCTGCATCCATTTATAAAGTACTCTAGATACTTTTTTTACAAAATAAGATTATAGTAATGTATAATAATTATTAAAATAATAAGTTATTATCCTTTTTATTCCTTATATTGTTTATATGAATAGAAGATACTTCTAACTCTCATGAGTTACTCTACAATCAATTTTTTTCTTAGATTTCAGTTTACCAAAGAACATGAAGATACTCTAACAAACTTCTCCATTTCCAGCAATTCATGCCAAAGAATTGAGAAGCTAAAGAACTGTCACTTATTTTTCTTCACGAACATTTAGCATCATATTTTAAGTGAATGAAAACATACCTCATCAAGTCTTTGCTATATCTGTAGTTTGTTAGCCCAGTAATACTTATTCCCACTACTTGTAACAGGGTTTTGAGTTTGCAAGACTGCTGGGCAGAGGCTTGACAGACTTCCTTTGTCTCAAAGTGTCTTGAGCTGCCTGGAGTTTTGTGTTTGTTTTTAAACTTGGTTTAACTGTAAAATCCAAATTTCCTGTGATCAGGTGGCTATGACCAGTTTTTATGCTTTTCTCTATCTTTGTCTGATACAACCACAGCTTTATATCCATAGCAGTAAAAAAAGAATCTAATATGTGCAGGATGAGCTATTTCCCACTAATGTGATGTGGTACAGAGAAATACGGGCTTGGGGCTGAGATGATGGTAAAGCCCTTGAGAAACGAAGACAACAAGATGCTGTGAAGAAGACTACAGTGTGACTATGATAAGAGATGCAACAGAGTCCTAGCACTGGAGATCATGTCGCTGTGAACAACTCACCCCTAAAGACTTACAGGCCTGGACAGAATCAGGTTTCAGGGGTAAGAAAGAACAAGAATCTAACATAGGTGAAATGTACCTTATAGTATAGATTGAAATATAATGTGTATAATGTGGAGCTGCAGTGTGAGTGGTGTAAAAGCATGTTAGAAACATTACAAATAACCCCAGGTGAAACACAAATGACAGAGACTTAAAAAAAAAAAAAAAGAAAAATCACATTCATGCCAGTGAAGCCCTCCAGATTGTGACACTAACATCCCTCACCAACACTAGAGACCTCAGGACCATGAGAAGCAGCAGGAACCAGGAAAATACATGGTGTCTGATAAGGCTTAAATTACATTCTCCTTGATGCAATGATGGTGCCAACTGTGCTAATGGAGACAGCTATATTGTGGTAGTAGAGCACTTCTCTTGGAATTTCATCCTACAATTCAATCAACACTGAAGTTTTTAAAAGCATTACATTTACCGAAGAAGATTATTTGCAAGGCTACTCAATATCTGCAGATCAAGTTTCATAGGACATTTCATAAAATAGAAGCCAAGAGCTAGCAGAGGGCTACCACTACTGCATTGTGTCTCTTTTACTTTCTAAATTCAGACTGCCCTTTGGTTCAATTTAGGCCTTAATATAAAGGAAAATAGCTGAATTTCTACAAAACATGTTGGAAAAGTATGAGAAGTAATACGTCTTACATAGATGACAGACTGCTCTAAGCAGTTCAAAACTGTTTCTTGAATTCAGTAGTACCTTGTGTTACAACAGCTTATGGTGAAAGTGCTATAAGCAATTTTCTATGTTTCTAGCAATATAGCTGAAGAAGTATTTCAAACCCCACAATTTCTTTCCAAGGAGCAATTTATTTTCCAGATTACAGATGAAGTCATTATTCACTAAGTTCTAAAGATATTTTGTCTCCATTGTAACACACTGCTAAGGTAGATCTGTCAAATAAAAGCTGCTCAGACGAAAGGTAAACATCCTAGAAGCATGTATGCATGACAATTAAAGCAGATGATGCTACTCATTTACATGCCGTGCCTGATATCCAAGTAGCACTAAACTGGTATTTTGATGTTATTTGAATGCGTAAGAACCTGATCTGCTTCTGCCTCAATAATTCAATACTGAACTATAAAGTCCATGCACAATTCTGTTGCCTCTTTTTCTACAAAGTTCTTATTTAATAGTGGAAACACCATTCAGACATGAAGTGGTGATATTCATGCTTTTGATAGTGTAGGTTCCAGGAGGCCAGGTTTAGATACGCCTTTCAGTCAAGCCTGGAATTTTCTTGTGTTTGCCTGAACTTTCAGTGCAATCAGTAAGTTGGTAAAACAGATAATCAAGAGTAGGAGAAAAAATAGGAACAAAACAACAGTGCTGTGGAAGTTCATAACTTGACATCAATATAGTGAAAAGCAAGTGTCAGTGATTTTTGTTAGATAAAAGAGGAGGTAGTGCCATTTGTCGAAAAGCACTTAAAACTGGATTTCACATATGAAGACTTGAATTCTACTGTAAGGCTACAGCTTGATTTTTTTTTTTTATGAGACAGAGAAATAAATTTAAACCTTGACAATTAAGTCAATTAAGTTAAGCAATCTTTGCTTTTAAAAATTAATGTCATTTTGTAAATTTGTTCAAATTTCACTCAACCCTTTCTTGCATTTCCAGCAAACAGCAGTTTTTATTCTCCTACTACCAGACAGGCACCTCATACAACCATGGAGCTGCTATGTACTCTTCTGTCCATTCCTCTTCATATGCCTGGAGCTTTCATCCCTGACACCAAACACAGATGTCACAAGATAGAATAGGTTCTCCCTTTGTTCACAAGGTTCCTAGCAAATCATGAGGTGCATTTTTGCATTTCTAAACCATTCAGTCATGAAAATATCTCACTGACATCAGTGTTTCGTGTGAATCAGAAAATCAGCAGTTCAAAATCACTTTCAATTTCACAATTCTTTTTCCAACAGAAACATATGCAAGCACCAGTTGCCACAACACAGCCTTGTACAAAATGTGGCCAACAGCCTCCTGGGATGCATCAGGCAGAGCTTTGAAAACAGGTCAAGGGAGATGCTTCTTCCCCTCTGCTCAGCCTTGGTGAGTGGGTGCTGGGTCCACTGCTGGGCTCACTAGTGCAAGAGAAAGAAGGACAATACTATGTTAAGCCCAGTGATGGGCCACAAAGGTGATTAAGGGACTATAGCATCTGGAATACAAAGACTGGTTGAAAGAGCTGGGGTTATCCAGCCTGAAAAAAAACCCCTGAGGGCACGACAAGCTACAGAGACATACTTCTCTTCAGTGGTGCCCAGTGACAGGACAAGAGGAAATATGTATAAATTAAAACATAGGAAATTATCTTTAAGCAAAACCTGTTCATTTTCACTGTAAGGGTGATCGACTTGGAACAGGTTGTGCAGAGCCACTGTTGAGACTCTATCCCTGCAAATATTCAAAATCACCTGGACAGAGCCCTGATAAACCTGTTCTAGCTGACCCCACTTTGAGAAGGGGGATTGGACTGAAAGTTCTACTAAGAAGTCTGTGACTCTGGAATTCATTCGTGGTTCCAAATGTATCAACAGAATTTCTCTCAGGAAAATAATTCCTGTTTTTTAGACTATGTCTACACCAGCAGTTTGGCACACAGTATACACATTTTTAAGGAGAAAAAGCCTATTTGATAAATTGTAGGGAGCACTTATGTATTGATGGGAGATACTGAAATTCTTCAAGGTGAAATCAAGCAGAACATGATCACCAGTTTTTCATGTAGTGCATTGATGGAGACATACGGTCAGTGTAATCCAGTAGCTAGAAATAAGGAAACAGCAACTTTGCAGCAAACAGCTCTTACACAAGCAGTTTCTGAACCTCTAGTCAGATGTTTCTAGACTTCGAGGTAGAATAAAAATATTTAAATATGCAAGTTAATAAAAAAATAGTATACACTACCTGATAGCCAAATGTATTGTTTTGTGACCCATGCCTTGGGACCCCTGGATTTTCACATGCTGTGCGAGTAGGTTCTAAAAATAAAAATGCAATATATTAAAGACAAAACAAATTACAGTATTTTAATTAAATACATTAATGTATAACAAAATTAAGCTAGTTCAACAATATGCAATAAGCCAATCACAGAGACAAAAATAAAGTGATTTGATTCTTAAAGAGTATAGACTAACATGAGAATAATTAAAAATAGCTGAAAAATCCTAGGTTGACTTATCAAGAAGAGGAGTAATAAGCATTTCAAGAAATATCAATACATGGAGATAACCATACCTATACATCGAGGAGAAGAACCGCTCCATGTTCCGTCTGCTTGGCAAATCCTGGTGCTGGAGCCAACCAAAATAAAAGGAGGATTGCAGCTGAAAGAGACTTCTGACTGATAGATGAAGCTTTTGCCTTCTCTTTTCCCTTGAGCAGGTACTCCAGGGTCGCCACAAAACTTTGCTGCGATAAAAGACATGAGAGAAATGGAATGCATCATTTATTAAAAAAAAAACAAAACCAAAGACTTAGCTGATCTAAGTCAGCTAAAATTACTCCAAATTTTATATTTATTTTATTAAACACAGATCAACTATGGAAACATTTCATAGGAATTCAGAGAGACTAGATATCCAATATTTAGTCTGCCAGATTGCAGTAGTTCTGATAGTTGTTCAAAATGACTACATAGTGTGCTTCGTCTGTACCTGACACTTAATAAAACAAGTTGACATCTTATTTTAAGGTCCAAATATCCACAATTCACCTCTGCCCCAAACCACATCAATCCACAAATCTATAGAGAGCAATCAAAGAGTGTATCAAACTTTCATGTCAATCTCCCCTCCTCTCCTGCTTTCTGCCACCTACCCAGTGCTCAATATTTTTGTATGATTAAACAGTTTGTCAGATAGATTTCAGGAATCATAAAGTCCTGCTTCCTCATCCTTCACTGAAAGGTAAGATTTGGTATGTATGGAAGTACAGCACTTGAAAGTTAGAACACCTAACAATAAAAAAAAACCAAAAAAGATAAGAAACTCCTATAGCAATCTAAAAGCCAAATACTGATAAACTGTTATTAGACAGGATAAATTTCACTGATAAAAACCTGTTCTTAAATTGATATTTTTACTTTATACCTGTCACCTAAAGATTCCTTATGTCTATAGCATGTTGTAACTGAGTAAATGAACTGCTGGCAAATTTACTGGCCTTCTGCAGTATAAAGTACTGAATCCAGTCAGAAGCTGGATTTTGAATAATTGACTCAGGAAATGAAATCAGCTATGGTAAAACCTGTGTGATCAGACTATTATTCCCTGACACACCATGAATTCCAATATTGTGTAGACTAATTTCATATCAAACAGAAAATGCTGTAATAATAATAAAAATAATAAAAACCCCTAACCTATATGTGTTCAACAACATGTTTCTAAGTAGACATACTGTACAGACAGTGGAATTTTGTGCTCCAGGTTTCTCATCCACAAACAAATTACATCTCTCAAACAACAACCTTCAAAATGCATTTATAATGTCTCTATCTTTGTCACCCAAGTTTTAAGCTTTCCAAAGAACCTGTTCACATGAAATGCTCCTGCTCTCTGCTTCTCACTACGGACACTGTCTGTATGGGAAATCCATGCACATACACACTGGTAAAGAAAAAGGGTTTAATCTGTAACATACCAGAAATGTACATAATTTCATCACTAAGTGAAATGGGACTGCCTACAGAGTTATGGGCCAAACTCTGAAAAGAACTGTGGACTGGGGAGAGTGCCATACGGTGTACATACAGTGCATTTTGTTACGTGAAAGACAGATCATGGTTGTTATGCTTTCATTAGAAAATTCTGTGTCTTAATTTGAAAATACATGAAACACTTAAAAAATTTTAACACAGGGGCTTGAAATTGACTCTTAACCGTTCTTTGCACCAACAAAGTAACAACAACTCTGAAGAGAAAAACAATTCTCACATTCAAAAATGAGGTTTTGGTAAATTTATTCATTTTTTTCTAAAACTAAGTTGACTCCACCACTTAGTTGTCAGTCAAGTTGATCTAGTCATTGAATATCTACTGAATACCTGCCTCTTATATAGATAACTGTGGAAACCAGGCATCATGGCAAAACAAAGCAGTTTTCCTCTGATATTACAACAGGGGACTACAGAACACACTAAAATTGCAGTGAACTGGAAGCTCTATGAGTGCTCCCACTCCCAGTGGAAATATTTTCCTAAGCACTCTGAGAGCCTTTAACAGAGAGGACCATGGAGTTCTGGAACTGAGACTATGAGGCTAGTTTCATTCTTAGAAGAAATTTCACTGATTAACAGCACATTTCCTGTCAGTGTCTGATGGCAGCAGCGAGCAAACCTGTTGAAGATGTGGCCATGTAGAAGAGATGCTCAGCCTGGTAACTGAGCTTCATGAGGACGCAGTCAGGCTGAGGAGCATCAGACAAGGAGATTGAGTGGTACCACCATATTCTGCCATCCCTGAGATGGATAGACCAGCCAACCATGACACAAGAAAAAAAGGATCCTCTACCCTGTCACCACCAGGCAGGAGGGGGTCTAAGCGATGAGGGGAAATGGAAGTAGGTTACTAGACACAAATCCCTTCCCAGCCTGTCCCATCTTCCCAGGTGCCCTTATACAAGAGATATGAAGCCCTGGAAGTGGATGGAATGACAATGGAGAATGCAAATGAAGGTCATTCTGGGATTGGAGGGCAAGATAACCTACCCCCTGTGTCATGACCACCCCCGTCAAATAAAAAAGAAGGGTAGTTTTCATATTTGAATCCCTTCTGAGGGGAAGTGAGGACCTAATATGCCAACTGGACCTTATCCTTAGGGAAGCCTCCTGCCTCCCTGGGGCCTGGGTAAGGGACATTACTAGAAAACTCTCTAGTCTGGTACAACCCTCTGATTAAAATCTGCTGTTCTTTATGTCCACAGTAATGAGGTAGCACAGAGAAGTCCAAAGGTGATCAAAAGAGATTTGAGGGCCTTAGAGCAATTGTTTGAAGGATCAGGAGGACAGTGTTTTCTGTGTTTCTAGTGTTTTCTTCAATCCTTTCAGAATCAGGGAAGAATATCGCAAGGAACAGGCAGACCCCACTGATCAACAGATGGCTCTGAGGATGATTTCATCAGAGGAACTCTGGGTTTCTCGATCATAGTATGGTCTATAGAACACCAGGTCTACTGCTGCCCAGTGGGATGCACCTTTTTCAGAAGATGAAAAAGATTTTTCTGCAGGAGTTAGCAGGATTGATGAGTAGAGCTTTAAGCTATACTGGAAGATGAAAAGGGACAAAACCAGGGTCACCAGTGGTAAGCAATGGGATGGCACGCCAAAGTTTGAGTGTTAGTATTCTCCAACTCAGTGCCCTGACCAAGATTCCTCAAAATAACACTGCGGCTCTCTTTTGCTCCCTCGTGGTTTTCCTCTCCCCCTTCCCTCTGTGTCAGGCTGGAGTTGAGAATTGAAGGCACAAAGGCAAAGGTTACAGATTAAGACAAGAACAATATACTGGAAAAAGCAATGAGATAAGAAAAATAACAGAAACAGCAAGCAACAATATTAATAAAAAAAGCGTACAAAAGAGAGGGTGATTTACATGCAAGAAGTTTACCACAGAGCCCAACCCAACCTGACCACAGTCATGTTTTTCTGACTGGAAGGAATGCCCTTCCCCTAAAAGTGAGAACCCCTTCCCCTCCCCCCCCAGCAATGACATGGGGTGCTATAGAATAACATCTGGGCCTTAGCCATGTCACCTCCTGGCTACATCAAAAAATTGACCTTGTTCTGGCCAAAACTGAGACATTATGGCATGTTAAGAGCCTTTGGTAAAGATTCAGGGACACACAAATAAGTGGATGTTGTCATGGGAGTCTACTATAGGACACACAGGATGTCAACACTGGCAAATTATTCTTCAATGAACTAAAGGAGACCTCTAAATCAACTGGTGTTGTCTTTTGGGGGACTTCAGCTTGCCAGATGTTAACTGCGACCACCACACAGCTGCTACAAACAGGTCCAGAAGATTCCTAAACCACCTGGACTCAAAGGTATACTAAGTGAGTCTGCTGATGACACTAAAATGGGAGAACCTGCTGACTCACTTGAATGCATCTATGCCCTTCAGAAAGACCGAGACAAATCAGAGGACTGGGCAATCACCAATCACATGAAGTTTAACAAGAGCAAGTGCTGATTCTGCGCCTGGGATGGGACAACCCTGGCTGTACATCCAGAATGGGAAAATGTTGCTGGAGAGCAGCACTGCAGAAAGAGACTTGAGTGTCCTCGTCAGTGGCAAGTTTAATATGTCAGCAGTGCCCTGGCAGCCAGGAGGGCCTACCGTGTCCTGGGGGGCATCAGGCACAGAATCGCCAGCCGGGCAAGGGAGAGGATTGTCCCATTCTGCTCTGCACTGGTGTGGCCTCACCTTGAGTCCTGTGTGCAGTTTTGGGTAGAACAATATAAGAAGGATATACAGCTATTAGAGGCCATCCAAAGAATGGCAACAAAGACAGTGAAGGGCCTTGAGAAGAAGCCGCATGAGGAGTGGCTGAAGTCACTTGATTTGTTCAGCCTAAAGGAGAAGAGAATGTGGCAAGGCTGCATCATGATCTACATGATCTACATTGCCCTTCATGAGGGCAATCAAAGGGACAGGCTCAGATCTCTTCTTTGGGGTGACCAGTGACAGGACCTGAGGGAATTGGCATGAAGATGTGTCATGGAGGTTTAGGTTGTATATCAAGAAAGATTCTTCACCCAGATGGTGGTTGAGCACTGGAACAGGCTCCCCAGGAAAGTGGCCACAGCACCAGGCCTGACAGGATTTGAGAAACGTTTGGACAATGCTCTCAGGTACATGGTGTGACTCTTTGGATTGTTCTGTGCTGGGCCAGGAGTTGGACTTCAATGATCTTTACACATCCCTTCCAATTCATTATATTCTATGATAATTCTATGATTCTAAATTCTATCTGCAGTTAGGAATTTTCTGGCATAGGTCTACATTTTTGCTATCTATTGCCAAGCTTATAAAACCAGCAGTCTTTTACTGAAATTACTGCATAAGTAATTAAGCAAACAAATTTACTGGGTCATAGATGACAAATACTCAACTAAGGACATGGCCATATTCCATTCTGAGTAATTATTCCATGTTATAACTATACCTTGCATATCTTCAGCTACAGCCTTTATGGAACCAAGCTGGGAACTAAATTTCTGATTTTAAGAACTGCTTAAAGATTGCTTATTGAGAATGACTTTCACCAGCTCCCTCTCATTTCTGCCAGATGGCAACTAGCTTAAGCTCTTTGACAAGCACTGGCTGCCAATTGTTTTCTCTTGCAAGCCAATGGGTAACCACTGCACATCAACAACATTCACTTAATGCACTCTCTGTATGAAACAGCCTTTAATACCCAGGCAGCTGCATTCTGTGCTAAATATAAATTTTAAAAAGTTTGAAGGTAGAGCCCACTTTTTCTGAGTATATTGCAGTATTGATTATTCCCACCTTATAAATGATAAATAGCTTGTGGTATCCAAAACTGAATGAAGGACACCATATTTCAATCAAGAAGAAATAATGAAAATAATTTTTCATAGTCTCTGATGTTCATAATAGAGTGGACTCCAGAAGAGCTCTACATAGAGAGCTTAAGCAACAAATAGTGGTCTTGTGTTTTTTCTTCCAGACACAATGCCTTTCATCATGTTCCACCTCTGGCACATAGAGTTTCAGCAGCAGTAAGAAACTGTTATTGATGATATGAGAATATAAGTACGGAAATAAAGGAAAAGATGATCTATACAATATGCTTTCACAATAGTAGGATATAGCCGAAATAGAGAACATTTTTGATGAAAAATGCAAAAAAATTGTAAAAAACCAGAGAAGTGCATTTTGCAACATTTAGCAAGCTACCTGGCAAGCACAGCTACTTGGCAAGTTTGAATTAAATTTCAGAAACTGTAAAGCCATGAATATGATATTATCCTCTTCCAGTTAGATAAACTCCTTTCTCAAGACCATTACAGAGTGGTATAGCTATTCTACAAATAACTACAAAACCTCCTTCATCAGTGCAATCAACTAAATACCTCTCAGAAGAATCACAATCACTTAAAAAAAATTTTAAACAATGAGTGGAATTTGATATTGTAATAAAATTTGTGGCAATATAAAAATCCATCAATGTTATAACTTTCAGATTAACAAAATTTACTGCATACAATATATAACTTAATTTAGTGTAGGGGGAGAAATAGACAATTCTCAGAGAATCACCCGGAGCCTAGTCAACATTACAGGCAGAAAAATTTCTCAGTGACATCACTGAAAGTTTAGGATGAGTAATGAGGAAATAAAAGAGATTATAATGAAAGTTACCCTATCTTATATATAGCTGGATCTGAAAACTAGACAGCACCTCTTAATCTTGAATTGCCTTGGATTATATTGTACACATTGCCTGTAATATTTTCTTTGTGTTTGTGTCTAAGGACTCCTATATCCTCACATAGGGTTTATAGATATTCCTATGGCTTTCTCAATCTAGTATTTAGGTTAAAATTTTGGAAAATTTTAGAAATTTTTAGAAGGATTGTAATTGTCCCAGGTTTGAAATTAATTGAGCCACTGGGGGAGGAAGGGGGAAGAAGGGACTGACAGGAAAAAAAAGTGAAAACTTTAGAGAGGAAAAAACCACCATTTTTGAACAGCAAAATACATACTATAATGTAAATACATACGTAAGCACTGAGGTACTTCACCACTCCATGTTCCATTCCCAACGCAAGTCAAAACAGCAGGAAAAGAGAGTTCATATCCTGGAGAGCAGACATAGCTAATGCTAAATCCCCAGTCCAAGTTTGTTCCTTCCAATCTTCCATTAGAGATCTGCGGGGGAGTTGGGCAGGTAACAGCTGCAATCATATTCAAAATAATTAGGCCCAGCTGCTGTAAATATCCCTGGTGTACACAATTACTAGAAGAACCATATGGGCTAATTTCACCTTTTTTAGAGGACAATACAGTCAGGACATGCTATCTTTCTCACTGTATTCTTGCCACATTTCCTGAAGTTAGTACTTCTGGTTTCCTTCATTTAGGAGGCAGTGGATGATTGCTGAAGTGTCTTAAATAAACCAGGATGGTGCATCAAACCAAATAGGAAGACTACCTAAGAATCAGTATGGAAACTGTGACATGTACAACATTTAAGTTATATCTGGTAGTCTACTACAAATTTTTTTTTTTTTTTTTTTGTCTGTTGAGACAACATAGAGTACAATTACTTTTATTAGTGTGGCAATAATCACATACTTTCTTCCTGTTGACCTGCTTAGGCATTTGCTAGATGTTGATGCTTAGGGGTGAAATTCCAGGACAACTAGTCCAAAATATTTCTTCAAAATCTGTTTCTAAGTACCACATCTTGGTTAATGTTTGCTTTGTGAGTAGTTCATCACCAAAAAGCATCTAGTTTTTGGTAAGAGGGAGAAAATGTAAAGATTTGCAACTCCTTGAAACTGTTAGTGTTGCTATATCAAAGAAGGCCAACAAGAAGTATTTCAGTATATTTTCTAATTTCCAGGCCTCCTAGGGAAAAATAGAAACATCTTCTACTCAGTTGTAGGCAAGAGGACTGAAAAAAACTACAGGAAGACAGCAGAAATAAAGAGATACAACTATTGTGACAAAGATAAAAGTGTTATTCACTGGATAATGGTGCAGTAACAGACAATTGCTAATTGAAAGCTTAAGGGAAAAAGGTATTAAAGAAATTAAATGAAAGAAAACTTGAACCAAAAAGAGAAAGCGTGAAATTTAGACTAAGTTGCTAGAATGAATAAGATAGACAAAAGGGTAAAATAGAGAAAAGTTTGGAGAACCTGTGCTAGCGAAAGAGAAAGAAAGCAAACAAAACTAATACAATTTAATCTGGTAGAGCCAGTTGGGGTAAATGAGAAGACGTGGTGCTTAAAAATCAAGCAGAGAACACACAGGTCACAAGAATGAAGTTAAATGCTTCACCCATAATCTTTAAACTTATGTTTGGAACAGTTGTCATCTTGCGGGCTCAAAAGAAGTCAGAGGCACTAGATCAGGAGTAATATGTATTTGAATGAGATCTGCAGAAGGTTTACTATGTACCATTTCTCCATTCTTATTATAGTCTTCAGTGAGAGAATCTCAGTTATGTAGACCATAAAGATACTTTGCAGCACCATTCATGGCTGTTTGAGAATGCTGGATGAAAGTAGTGCTATTATCAAATAATCCTTTGCCAACCAGTAAACCAAATCTAAATTTTGGAGCCTTGATTTTGTCCCAGAAAAGGGCATGACAGCTTTTGCCACACTTTTGTGATGTTTTAATGAAAGTAAATAAAAATAAGTACTCTAAGCAGCAGAACTCTGTCCTCGCTCTCCAAGAGCTTCACAAATAGTCCTTTTAAAAGTGTCTGTGTATTTCAGCCTCTGAGCTGACTAATAAAGGAGGAAATACTGGTGAATAATTGGGAAAGGAGAGAAGAAGTAGAAGAAAATAGACGTAACACCAGATTTTTAGGGTGAAAAAAGCAAAATAAAACAACACCCAGCAACACAACAGAACGCCTATTTTCATCAGAGTTAGGTATGAGTATGTACAACATTCTCAGTTTAAGAACTACAAGTATATTACAAATGCAAGTCTGCAAAAAAGACAGTGTTTCAATATTTGAATATTTAGTTGCAAATGAACATGCATCCTTTTCCAACTAGGCATAGCAGAGCATTATTTATATCTTCTCTTTCAATGGCACAGTGACAACCATGCATCCATTTTCTGCCCAGTTCATTTTCCAATTATTTTAACTAAATAGTACCAAAGGACCCTGGCACTTCATTCTGACAAAAAGAGCTAACTGTTATACATTTCACACTTCTGCATATTACATATTATTTTAATTACACTATTAACTTATCTAGTGTACTTATGCAAACTAATGTAAAGTAGAATAAAATTCTGAGAACACTAGAGATTCTTTATAGAATTATTATTTAGCATTTATACAAGCCTTAAATATGTATGACTCAAAACCAGAAAGACTCAAAAACTCAAAGTCAAAATTGACAGGATAACTCTTTCTTTATATGGTTCTGTTTAAATCAAATCAGAGTTAGATCTCCTGGTCCCAGTTAGGTACCCTGTAGTCCTCAAGAATTTGAGGCTGAGAGACTATATCATAAATACTTGTCTGCCTTGTGATCTTCTAGCTGTTCACTTACAGTCACTCTTAGAGACACACAGACTCTCGGCCAATAGGACCACTATGGCCATTCTTTTGTTCTTAAAGTAATTTTTTAATTGAAACTGAGGCTGGCTATGAGCACAATGCAAATAGGGAAAAAAAGTGAAATGTTAAGAGGATCTCCAAGTTTGACGTCCCTAAGAATGTGTAGGGAAAATAACTTAAAAAATTGACATTGTCAGACGTGAATTAGAATTAAACTGGACTTGGTAAGATATGGGGGGAACTGCACTCAGCAAGGAAAGTAATTGCAGATGAGGTGGAGATTCGAAATTAATTTGATCTGTTTTGGCAAATGAATTCAGGGGAGGAAAACGAGTGTTGCTGAGGAGGTGTGTTACTGTGCTTTAGACAGTACTGTGTACTGTTCTTTAAAACAGAAGGAAAGATGGGTAAGAACAAAGTAAGTACAAATGTAGCTAACTAAGTTTTGAAAGAATAGAGATAAGAAACGCTTAGTGTGAACCCGGAAAGAAAACACCAAAATGGTAATGCTACTTTTCTACAGATGTATCAGGAATAGTGAGAAAAATTAGTCTAGAGAGAAGTTGGTTTACAGTTTAGGAAATGAGTTTCTCAGAGAAAACATTTTTGATGAGACAGGTAGGTTTGTTTTTCAGTAATGTTCAGATTTTCTGCTGTTAATATTTGAACAGCGTACATTAAAAACAAGTAAACAAACAAACAAAAACAAAAAAAGCCCAACAAACAAAAAAACCCAGAAAAATCAGGTATACAATTTGAAGAACAGAGAAAAGGAATATCTTGAGATTAATCATTTCAGTTTTCACAGTAGAGAAAATAACATGAAGCAGAAAAATCTTTATTGGGAAATTTGCTAGAAGGATTTTTGTAGCAAGGTGATGTTTAAAGGTGCCATCTAATAAAGGAGGGATCAGGAAAAAAATCCTAGTATTATACATAGAGTAAATCAAAAGAATTGGCCTTTGACAAAGTTCAGTTTATATATATGCAGATCTTTCCCAAGGGTGTCTTTCACATGTTTCAGTGCTCTTTTTGCAAAGGCAGGGACATATATATGATTATTTTTATATGACATGCTAAATGCATTTAGCAAATCTAAACCTCAATTTCATATTGGGTAGTTCAGTTTAGCAGCAAAGTAACAAAGTGTTCTACAGAACTATAGAAGAAGTTCAATATACTGTGCTTGTAGGAATATAAAAGGGAAAAGAAGCAAAAGATGAAATCACTATTTCTGCAGCCAAAAAAATTCAATTAAATATATTCATACTAAAAATAAGTTTTGGGTTCTGTGGAAATACACAATAAATTAACGATTTACAATAAACAGTGTATGTAAATATCATAAAAGAAATAGGTGACAAGCAAAATAAATGTTGTACCTTTGCATGTTGGGATGACTCCACTCCACGTGCCGTTGCTAGTACAAGTGCGAATTATGGAGCTGTTTGCTTCCATTGTATAACCAGGCTGGCACATATAAGTAACATTTTGTCCAACAACATAATCATCACCATATCTCATGCCATTGGCTGGGACTCCTGGATCTCCACAACTGATAACTGCAAGTAAATAATTGAGGAACATATTTTAAAATCTAAGTGAGATTTATCTATATGTGAGGGGAAAAACACAGGACAAAGCTAAGCATCAATTGGGGGAAAAAAGGAGAAGGAAAAAATATCATATATCTTCACCAAGAGAAGATAAAGACATATGTCATCTTAATTAGGTGCCAAATATATGTGGAGTTATAAATCAGTTATATTTGGAGAACACAAATACTCATGTTCAACAGTAGTAGTAAAGGACTGTACAGTTTTTATTGACAAAATTTCAAGATTACAAAATGAAAAAAATAAAAATAAAAAAACCCAAGAAATAATCCATATGTCAGTACCACCCTTTGACACCCTTAAATTTTCCTATGAATTCAGTTCCGTTGTTAAAAAAGTAGATACCTATTACTTAGTCTACTTTTCTATGGGTACATTCTGAAAGGAAACAAAATCTGGAAAATTTAAAATATATGTCTGCAAAAGCCTCCCACTTTATAAATGCTTTCATGGTTACTATGTCCATAAACAGATGAGAATATTCCCAAACATGGACTATAGCTTACGAAAAAACTAGGTCTATAGTACTTTAATGTGTGGGAGTGGTTGTAAAAACTTATGACTTCTTGTGTCGGAGATAATTTAATCTCCTAATGAAATAAAATACTCATAAGGAGTTAATAAAAAGTTTTATATCATTGTAACCTGAGAATAGTGTTAAATTGGGTAAGTTTCCCTCAGATCTGGTCAATTTCGAGACCAGTTTTCAGAGTAAGAAATCTTGAGAACACTAGTGGCAATGATAAAAAGTGGTTGTTTTCAGAAAAAAAAAAGGGGAAAAATCTAGCAAAATAATAAAAAAACCACCATAGCATCCCATGTGTTTCACAGTTTATTTTATAGTAAACTTGAAGATTCCCCTAAAGCATTGTTATTGCTTCTGGAAAACTGTGAGAGGCAGTCCCCTGGGCACTCCTAACTCAATGCCAAAGCATGGCCAATGTGACTGGAACCCTCCCTGTATCCTGGTCTCCAAAATCACAAAAATCCATGACTATGTATTTGTGGTGTATTCTGGCCAGGTCCTTTGACCTAATAGCTGGGGACCTGAGAATCCAAGGTATACATAGTATGCCCACTCTACAGTTTATCACAGTCTGAGTGAGCAGATACTAATTACACAGCATATATCAAATCTTAAAATGTCCCATACAATCACTGTATGAATAGACAAGAGACTAGAAAACACATCACAAGGTTATCTGGGTTAGTGTAAAGGTAGCTAATACAGTGATAAAGAAAACTGGAGATCAGTCTATTTTAGTTTACCTAGTAAAACAATAATTTCAAATTATTTAAAAACTAGGAAGCCATATATTTTTCTTGGTCACTTTTCAAATAATATAGAGCTGGGAAAGACAGAACTGCTTCTCTTATTTACATGAGTATATTCAAATACTCTGTATGTTCTAACTTTCTTTATTTGACAAATTCCATTTACTATTCTTAATGTGCAAATTTTATTAAAATAATCCTCAATATTTTTCCAGGTATACTACTGTTTTGACTGAATTAAAGCATAAAGCTGATGCCTTTATCCTTTTTTCCTTTGCTCTTTGTTTTATTTCAGTTGGACCACCTCCACTTAAGTCACCATGGCAGCTTAAATTGTTGCAGTGATGCTGACCAGAAGAGCATTTCACATTGATGAGCCAGTGAACCACAATACAGGCAACCTGGGCACCCCAGGCCTGTGCTGCACATCCAGTGTGGCCTTCAGACCTGTGCTGTGCCACACGGATCTCTCGCTCCGGGCACAGCCTTAGCCAGCTCCTGACAACAGAGCTGCTGCAGGCAGCCCCCCTCAGTGAATACACCTTACTGACCGCATGGCCTTGCTTTTTATTTAGCAGTGCAACAAGAAGCTCTCATGAGAACTTTGTTTCCATTTGACTGTAAAAATGATAGGGTTGTTCCTTTCTAAGAAAATCCTATAATAACTTGCACAAATTTGCTGTGGCAAGGTCTGAATGACATTGCACACGGGTTAGTCCTGTTTGATGGTATACTGCCCGAGGTTCCTAGCCTGTAAAGGGGCAAAAGATTATCTATACTATTCTCTTCTTACAGTGTCAGCCCTAAACCCCAGCATTTTCAATGATATGCAAGAAGGACCTGTAATAAGTATGGAGTGTCGGTAAATTTTGATAACCCCTTGACTAAACAAAAGTGGCATATTCTGAATCTCTCTCTCTTTGTTTTACTAGGGTACTTCCTCTGTCACCATATTTCAAGCAAAAATCTCATGTTTCTACCTGAGTAGTGTGTCTTGAGAAGACTGTTTTGGCATGTATTTTATCAAAATGTTATTCTAAAATAAAAGAAAAAAATATAGGTGTAGGTGACATCACAAAACACCTTTATCCTTGGTACAATTTATCTGATTCTCATTATAATTTGGAAAATAATAAATAAACAAAAACATTGGGCTCTCTCTCAGGTTTTATGACTGCAAAAATGCATTAAAGCAGATTTAGAAACAACACAAGAGGTTTTATCATCTAGCTTTTGGCTTCTATTTGGGTTGCTATAAGTGTGTTCAAAATTCAAACAACAGTTTGCTATACCTCTGATGAGGATATGTTTCCTCAAAATGATAGGCAGTCTCATGCGTCACATAAATGTAAAATTTTCATAATTGCTACTAAAAGATGAACTAGGACATGTAATAAAGCAGGGACAGATGGGCTTGAAAATCAAGTGTTGCAAAATCCTTATTATGAATGTGAGAAATGCTGAAATAGCTTCTGTTAGATGAGTAGCCAAAGAAAGTTTAAGGTTAATGAAGAGGCCAAACAGAAGATGATATGTGAAAATGGGACAACAGTTTTGTCCTTGGAATCACCAAGAAAAGAATTTTCAAGTGTTCATTACAAGGTTTTTATTTTCTATCCTCTGGAAGAACAGAATATTATACTGCTAAGTTTCCAAGACGAAGTAAAGCAATTAAAATAAAAATGTCTGGATATGTCATATCACAAAACATAAACAAGATTGAAAATATATACTAGTAAAGAATTGAAGTAGGTAGATCGTGTAACCATACAACTGCCTTAAACTGAAACAGCAGTCTATACATTTTACTATACTGTGTCTGCCTTTGAAAAAACATATTCTTCACATTTGCACAGCATTATATTTTTAAAAAGTACTTAACATACATATTATGCAGAAAGTAGTGCAAGAAAAAGATGAAAACTTAATTTATTGTCATGAAACTTCTATATTTTACCTTATTTATTACTTTCAGATGAGACGAGAAACAAAGACTATTTATTAGAAATGTATCTTACTTGTGCAGTTTGGCAAGGATCCAGACCATGTTCCATTGGCAGTGCATTGTCTTACAGATGATCCAGAAAGTATGTATCCCTCAATGCATGAATAAATTACTGAATTAGAGAATGTAGTTCCATCAATACGAAGTACTTTTCCATTAGCAGTTGTTCCTGGATTACCACACTGCACAGCTATAAAGGAAAATGTGAAATATTTTTCAATACGTAGTAAAGATGATTTTTGAAATAGGAGAATTGGGAGCAGGAACCATGCTACTGCCAGCAGTGTTATTTGGTAGAAATTCATTTTGTTGTCCTTAAAAATCTAAGTTTCACCACCTATTGATAAAGCATATATACAGTAAAAATCTGTGTACATGATTTACTAGCTTTTACCCTATTGTATGTAGGGAAACAGAATCTACGAATTTAGATTTATAATCTGCATTAGTGAAAAGCTAATTTAGCTGCAAAAGCAAACTCCCAATTATAAGAAAATATCTGTTCTACAATTATCATTTTAGATTTACGTTGAATTATGCATTTCTAGAATCACCAAATTATTTTTCCTAATTCCAAGCACAATATGGAGCTAAACTATGACTTCATAGGCAGATGGAACCCTGATGTTTCCCAGTTCTTTAATGCTCAGTTTGGGAATTTGAACGGCTTTCTTATGCAATTACATATAGATACACCTAATCTATATGACCTAATCTAGAACGATATACCTGTGCATGCACTACCCACACCTATATATATCTCTCTGAACTATATTTATCATTCCAGGAAAGAAATATAATCAAAAATATCTTAAAATATAAAAGAGCTAATTTATTTCTGTAATAGATGAGATCAAAGAAAAACAGCAGATGGTTCAGTTGGACTAAGCATATCCCTTTGGATACCAACATAAAAACATACATACATATATATATATATATATACTCATTATTTTTTTTTAATGCAGTGCCAAGTTGACAATTGTTCAGCAGAAAGGATATTACAAAACCAGCTTATGAAATAAATTTTTAAAATGAGATGACTCTTTCATACAGACAACATAGTCAACAGTGATAAAATGGAAAATAAGAGTACAGGTTCTCAAATTATTTTCTGCTTTTCAAGAAGCTTTGATTTGCAAAAGAATCAGTAAATGAAATTTTAAGTCAACCATTTATGAATAGATGTATATATCTAATGAAATCCTGACACTGATGTTTTCCGTAAACTGTGTTCTTTAGTCTGAAATTCGGGTGTATAAAAATTGTGATTAAAGGTCAGATTACAGTGAGATTTTGAGTGAAACAATATTCATCAAAAATTTGAGTTCTAGAGGCTTATCTATTTTTTTTCTTCAAAACTTTTAAACATGCAGTTTCATGAGTGCCAGGAACTGGTTTCAAATTTGTCACATGATGGCAAGCCACTTGCCAATTTATTTCTGTAATAAATGTTGCGCTGCTATAGTGCAACATTTGAAAAAATTTAATTGTCAGTCCAAAATAACGGCATACCATACACAACACAGAGCAGGGAATACAAAATTGGTTTTCTGATCAACAGTATTAAAAATACAGTTTAAAAATTGAGTGGATCTTTGATTTACCTTTGCACTCAGGTTGTCTTCCTGTCCAGCTTCCATTTGCCATACATGTCCTTTCTTCTGAGCCATGGAGGATATATCCAATATCACAGCTGAAATGTATCGTGCTTTTAATTTTGAAATTATTTTCTTCTCTAGACCCATGGCCTGGGATACCTGGATCACCACAAGAACCAGCTGTATCACCTAGATTTTAGAGTACAAAAATTAGAATAAGTATGAAATATTATTATGATACTGCATTTATAATGCATGTCTTTATGTACTTATAAATAAATTTATATTTAATTTTTTTTAAAAAACTCTCATCTATCAGTGGGTGTGAGTCCCTATAATTACAAAATTACTTGATCCCCAACTAATTTTTTTGTACTTATTTTATAGAAATACAGAAAAAGAATTACAATTTTCTCAAATTCCCCTGGTACCATGCTAAACTTTTGATAACAGAATTCTCAAACTAGAATAGGGGGGGAAAAAAGACTAGCACAAAATTTTTGTCATTTTTCATTTAAAATCAGGAATACTTAGGGAAACCAAGGTCCTGATTGCAAAGACATTTTTCTTGTTTGTGTATAACTAGTGTTCATAAAATATTTCTTAGTTTTATGATATCACTAGATTTGGAACAGGTTTACCATTGAATGAATGTTCTGGTCAACAATTTTATGTGCTCTAGACATGAAGCATTTTCCTGATTTATAAAAATATTGAAAGATCACTTCAAAACTTCCTGTTAGCTAAAATCTCCCTCAGAAAGAAATGTTTAAGAAAATTCTAAGATAGAGGGTTAATGTTAAATTAATTATGTTTATATTTTTATATAAATAAATTAATAATATTAAATACTTCTCTTGTACATACATTTTTGAATAATCAACACAGTAATAATAATAAAATAATAATAATATCTAAGATTATACATCTAAATCTTCAGTTATGGTAAGAACTTCTAGGAAGTTCTAGGTAAGACACTATATGAACAGCAAGTCAGTTGTTTGAATCCTTTAATATTTACTTAGGATCTTCTACTTTATCTTTTTAGAGATCTTTGAGATACTTTTCTATGTAAAAAGAGATGAAGGTATATTATACTACTGAGTTTCAATACTGAAGAGTTGAATTCTAGAACCTGGAGCTCCACTGTTCAGGCTTTTCCCAATAGACCATGGTTTTTTCTAACAACTTGCAAATAAAATGAATATCTTCTAGATGAAAAATACACCAAACATTATAATATTTTTGACAGAATGTCTGCATTACTTTGTAATTAATTACACTGTTGTAAATAAAGATGAAATATTTCAAGAATCAGCTAAAAAGAATTATTCCAGTTATATAAATAATGTGTTGCATAGAATAGACATAATTTTCTAGGGTTTATCTAAGCTTAAATAACTGAAATAAGAGAAATTTTTACATAGAAATAGTAAAAAATTTGCCAGCTCTAAGTACGCAGATGACCAAAGGTGATGAATGCACTATGGAGGGGTTCTGTGAGAAGTTAGGACTCTGAAGTTGTATATGCAGAGAAAAACAGAGCTTCTACTGCCTTGACTGGCACTGAATGTGTGTGAAAAATGCTATTGGGAGTGAAGGGCTGGATGCAACTCTTTACTGACAAAAGTATGTCCAGAACTGAATAGTGAAGGAGGAGGAGTAAAACTAGCTTACTTTGCTTTGATAACTATGGTGTATGAGCAAATAGTTGGTTTAGTCCAATATGTCCAAGAAGTAGATGGTACTGTTTTTTAATGCTTTCAGAAATAAAAAACATACTCAATTAAGTATAAGGGCTAGCTGTCTGGTTCAAAATCACAGACTCAGAAGTTAGGCTGTTCTCTGTTTACCCATTTCATTATGTGACACAGATCAGTAAAGCAGCTTGCCAGACTTCTTTAAAAAGAAATTGCAAATAGTTTCAAATTATGGCAAAAAATTCTATAAGCTTTCAAAATACTTTGTGTCCAAGGTACTTAAGTGCCTTAACAACCCTCTAGTTTGGAAATAGTCTGCTTCATATTTTTGCAATAATTAAAAAATTTCCTAGATCAAGATTTTGTTGTTTTGGGAATCTGCATCTTACATTATCTAGTATTATTTAGTTGGACTATGACAAAATTGGAACAGGACCTACTCATTATTCTATACTTGTAAAGTCTCCAGAATAATAGCTCAGTTTTTGGCAAGTTACTTGACATTATGCCTAGAAGAATTTTATGATGAAAAAATGAAAATCGGTTATTTGCCATGCCTAGAAGAAATCACATATTCCTCTTTTAAGTGAAATCATGTGTTCTTACCTAATGCCTAATTATTACTGTGAATTATTAGACCTTTTATCTCAGGAAGGTTAACTACCAGCTCTTTTGATTGAAGGTTACAGAAATATTTTTTTCTAAATGACTAATCACATCAGGATGTGAGAGAATCACAGAATCACAAAATATGCTGAGTTGGGAGGGACCCACAAGGGTCATTCAGTCCAGCTCCTGATCCTGCAGAGCACCATGCCTGAGAGCATTGTCCAACTGCTTCTTGAACTCTGTCAGGCTTGGTGCTGTGACCACTTCCCTGGGGAGCCTGTTCCAGTGCCCAAACACCCTCTGGGTGAAGAACTTTGTCCTAATATCCAACCTAAACCTCCCCTGACACAACTTCAGGCCAATCCCTCAGGTTTGGCCTGTCACTGGTCACCACAGAGAAGAGATCAGTGTCTGCCCCTTCTCTTTCCCTCACAAGAAAGTTGTAGACTGTGATGAAATCTAAGAGAACATATTTTTATTACTTCATGCAGACTCAACTAAATTATTTGTACAGTTTGTCATGAGCCATCCTTCACTCATATGTGTAACAAATACTCAGTTGGCATTTAATCTTAATGAAATGGAGGGTGTTTACACTACTAACAACCCGTGCTGCACTTATGAGGAGCTCTACATTGTGGAAAATTTCTGACTCCATCTGATATGCATATGATGATGGAAAACTCTTTCTGAATGCCAATATATATCAATGAAACATGACAATTCCTTCTATTAAATGTGGCAAAAAAACTGTCATAGGGATGATGTGACAAAATTTACTTACCTTATGTTCACTAACCTAGCATTTTCTTTTTTGATTCCTTTTCATACACTAAAAGGACAAGCATGCTATATCTTTTATCAGTTAAATATTCTATATTATTCATTATAAACAATATAAATAAAAATGCAAATTTTAAGGCTTTAATATGCATTAAAAATGAAGAAATCAATTTCAAGTCTAATAATGAAAGCTGATGATTTTACATATTTTTAGATGCAAAATATAGAAATTCTGTATCAACGCAAATTATTTTATAATGAGAAAGCATTTCAGACATAAACTTTGAAAACAAAATCTCAAAATTGTACTAATAATTATAGTTTGGTACAGTACAGTTAAATAAAGAGTTTGTGTTCTGTACAATTTGATTCATTATGATTAACATTTAAATATTCCTACATCAAGGAAATGTTTCTTCATGTATTAAGAAAAATTAATTAGATCGGACTAGAGTTTCCTATCTTCATGTACAAAAACAATTAAGAAAAAAATATTTACATGTACCTCACTTACAATTTTTTATCCCAAGATATTTCAACACTTATTTAATTTAATAGGAGAATTACTATAGAATAGTCCTATTTTCAGTAGGGCTGCTTTGATATTTTCATGTGTATTTTCAGGCTTCCAATCTGTATTCCTTGATATTTTTGTCTATTTCTTAAATTATTTTTGCAATTTACAATTTAGGTTTTTAAATATTTTTTTGTTATGAATGCTATGAAAAACTACAATAAGTAGCCTTAGATTTTATCTAAAGAGGATTTTTCCCCCAAAAGAAATATGGATTCATGCTAGCTGTAATAACATTTTTTATTAAAATAGCTCAGATTTGCAAATCCCATGAATAAATAATTATTTATTAAATAAAATTATTTTACATAAAGGTTTGATTTCTAGTGCATACCTTTAAACATCACAAGTTATAAAAACTTGATCGTTGTTCTAATTGTGGCAAATTTCCTTCTGCTTTATTCATAGAAATTTTAAGGATTAAATTAGGTGTTCATTTTTCTAGGTTTTGTCACATTCTAGGTTTCTGAGAGTATGCAGGGAAAGGTTCAGATATTGAAAAATTCTACCAACACTTTAGAATTTAATGCAAGATTTTAACCAAGAAGCTCTATTTTAATATTTCATATTAATTTTCAACTATTTCTGTGCCATCGGCTGTAAAATTGCATATTCTGAAACTGTAGCTGATAATAAGTTTGTAACCGAATACACTGAGGAGATGACGGCAGGAGAAAAAAAAAAAAGAATTGGAATATGTAATACCTCCACCTGGACTATTGTATCCATTTCTGAGGTTCCCAATACAACAGGAACAAAGACCTGTTAGAGCGGGCCCAGAGAAAGTTAATAAATATCATCAAAGGGCTGGAACACCTCTGTGCAAAAAGGCTGGGGGAATTTGGGCTGTTTAACCCGAGGAAGGAAAGGCTTCCAGAAGAATTTATTGTGGCCTTTCAATATATAAAATACAGAAGAAAGATGTAGAGGGACTTTTTATCAAGGTCTGTAGTGACAGGACAAGAGGGGACAGTTTTAAACTGAAAGACACTAAATTTAGATTGGGCATAAAGAAGACATTTTTTACAATGAGTGTGGTGAGACAGTGAAACAGGTTGCCCAGAGAACTTGTGGATGCAACACCCCTGGAAGAGTTCAAGGTCAGGCTGAGCGGGACTTTGAGTAATCTGATCTAGTTGAATACATACCTTCTAATTGCAGAAAGGGTGGACTAGATGATTGGAGGTCCCTTCCAACACAAACCATTCTATGATGCTAGGGGAAGATGTCCCTACCTATGACTGGCAGTTGGACTAGACGATTTGTAAAGGTCCTTCTGACTTAAACCATTCTATGATTCTATCATTTACTAATACTGTAAAGAACCTTGGATTTTAAGTGTGAAACTAGTATAGCATAGTCAGATTTGCATATCAGTTATTTTTCGTCTCTAGTTTTGGCATAGCTCTAATTCAAGAAAAAACATGTCACTTGTTTTCTTCTTATTTTCTGCCATTGAAGATGTCTAAGTTCTCTGAATTACATAGGTCTAAATAGGATTCAAAACCCCTCTGATTTATTCAAATTATATAATGAAACATAAGCAGGACAAGAAAGAACTTCCCCTGGTATTTACTGAGAATTAAAACTGATAACATGGTTAACTTTTATCACAGTATTTGTTTACATAGTCTGTGATAACAAATGGGATTTAGTCAAATCCCAAATTAGTGTGTGACTTGGATTTCTGTTTTTCACTTGATCACTGCTCTAAAAGTGAATGAAACTGAAGTCGTGAAACACAATATTCCTAAGCAATAAGTTGTTCAGAAAACATATCTTGACTTCAGTGAGGATTAGATGGTCTTCCCTCAAAAACCGAGCATCCTATCTTGAAATTATTTGGAGCCCACTCGGCCTTATTTACAGATGGATGTATTACACAATCAAGTTATATCTGAGGTGTCATCAAGTCAGTAGACATTTTGCATGTTAAAACAAAAAACATAAAATAAAAAAATTAACCCGTCATTTTGAAGAGACAATGTTGAAAGATTTAGCTGTGGAAATTAATACTCTTGCCAGAAATCACATAAAAATATTTTCAAAACAAACTAGTTTCTTTAACAGTCAATTGAATGTGAAATTTCTTGTTCACATTAAGTGTCACCAAGAAAGTCTACTTCTTCCAGATTATTTTCCTGCTAATACTTTATGCTTATTTTGGTTTTATTTTTTTTACTTCTACTGAGATGGTACTTCAGGTTTATACATTATTTTCCTGATTTTTAAATGGCCTTCTGAAAAAATCAAAATAAATTTATAACATCTTCAAGATGTACTCATTAATTCACAAATATTACCTGAGCAATGAGGAAGAGATCCACTCCAGTGTCCATTTAACTGGCATGTGCGAGATGACTGCCCTAACAGTGATCGTCTACCTGTGCAGGTATAATGAACAGTGGAACCAAATGTATATTTATCTCCAGACAGGACCGCGTTCGGAGGAACTCCAGGATGTCCACAGTCAATCACTACAATGCATAATTATTGGAGATAAAAGAAGGTTATTATCACTGATCAAACAATTTGTAGTTTTCATTTTCATAACTGCATACATAAACTTTGTGAAGGGGTTAACATTTTGGGGGTTTGGGGGAAGAAGGAACAACATGAGACTAGAATGTAAAATATGCTTCAGACCAAACCCTGTGAAACAAATGTCTGGAGATGTCAAAAAACCAAAAAAATTTAGATACAGATTGATGTTCAAACCCACTCATTCACTAAGTTGATCTTTATGGCATGAACGCATACACGTACACACATTCATGCTTGTACTCTTCAGAGAAAAATTACAGGAAGACAGTATCTGCCAAAGTCACTGCTGTGGTAGAGAATATTCAGAACTTCATATCTCTTCTAATAACTCAGAGCAAGGAGTCAATTTAAAAGCAAGCTAAATAAATCAAGTTTGGGAAATGCACAGTTAAAATTCATAAACGAAATTCACTATGTGCACAAACTAAATCTAGGCCTGCATGTTTGGTTTCTTTTTAACTTACACCTGTCCATGGCATGTAGATGATCTTGGCCTGAGATATTTGTACTTATGTACCATGAAACATACAAATTAGAGCTGCAAATATCAGTGTAGTAGAATGGGGCACTAAATCACACAATTTTAGTTTTTATAAAAACTTCATCATATTAAATACTGTTTCCAGTGGGACTTTTTTATTAAAATAAAAATCTAGACCAGAAGCCTGATCAGGGTTGAGGATGTGTTCAGTTCCATGGCACTTCAGATATATACAACAGTGCAATGATTGTACAATACAGCATATGACCAAAATCATGTGTGACGATTTGTCTTTCTCAAATGGTTATTTTTGGTCTTAGAGCTTTATTTTATGTATATACTGATTTGCATTTAATAACACATTCCCGCACAGGTCCAGCTTTCATGGTGCAGAACCTTTCTGACAGGATCACAAAAGATTTAGGAATGTGGTAAGTTATTGATCGACTTTGATTTCTATCTAGTGTCACTGACCCCTGTGACCATTCTGCAGACTTTCAGAACTTTGAGTAAAATAGCCAGAATAGTCAACTTTACATAGCAAGCACTTGCTGTCAGCATGTTATTTTTTTAATCAATTGCTTCTAACTAAAATCTACTATCAATTATGTATGATTGCTGAGAATGCAAACTTAGAACATTGTTAATAAAAAGGCATGTCGGTCATGCAGGCTTCAACAAAATCAGACCTTTTTCTTGTGAAAAACATTCACAGTTGTTCAGAATATTTTATGATCTGTGTTGTTCTCGATCAATTCTTTTGCCCTATTCAGATGTCATAGAAGACACAGTTAATTTCATACTGGTACCTTACAGCTTCCAGCTTCGGGCTTTCCTATACACACTTCTCTTTTCTGTTTACACTTATGTCTAAAAGTCTTGGATCCCTAATAAGTGACTTAAAAAATTATAGTACCCTTAATATGACCCTTAACTTGATTATGCATTCTGCAAAATTTAATTTGATATTCATGTTTTCGGGCTGGAATTTCATATGAAGAGTTGATCGAATTTCTTTTTTTCTCCTAATACTAATTCATCCTCCATTTTATTTCCAATAATTTCTTCCTTTCTATTTTACCACCCCCACTGGAAAAAAAAAATCTTTATTCCAGATGAACCCTTTTTAGTTTAAACCCATTACCCCTTGTGCTATCAATACATGCTGTTGTAAAAAGTCCCATTCCAACAATAATTTGCAAAACACTCCAGAAGCTCTTAAAAAAAGGCCCTTAAAAAAATTTCAATAGCTGCAACTACTGAATAAGTTTTGGAAAGCTTATGGTTACAATATATCACTTAGGGAGAATTCATTGACCCCTCTATTAAAACAACACATATAAAGCAGAAGATGCCCTTTCAAAATTAGAGATAGCACTTTTACTCCCAAATCTCAGTTTAAAAGAAGAATATTAAATTACTTGTGACATTGTGAAATGTATTATTAAATCACTTGTGACAATTCAGAAAAAAATGACTAAGACATTAAAATACAAACGTAAAAAGAAGAAATCTTTGCAACTTTACCTTTACATTCATTTCTCTTTGGAGATATATTGCTATTAAGCAATATTTCTCTTTCTGAAATGGTAATGTTGCCTTTAAATTTAATGTGAAACCAATAGACATTTTGTTTTACGTTTAACTTGGACTTGCAATCAAACTCTTTATCCCATCAAAGAAGGGTACAAGCTTCATAACTGAAAGTTTTAGCAGTAATAAGAAAAAAAGTTTCATTTTTTCTTATTTTAGAGAGATAATAGCAGAACTAGTGAAGCCTCCTGAGAACAAATATCTACAATAGTGCAAATATCAGTCCATGATTCCTGAATAAAGAACCCTTAGACTGTTTTCCCTTTAATGCGTAGAAAAGAAAGCTTTCAGCCATTCTCAGTGAAAAATTTTGATCCTAAACCAAACCCTTTTCATAGACTAATAGAAAACCAGATAAATCAGCTGTCCTAGCCAATTAAAAACCTAAGAAACACCTCTGGCTGTACCTGCATCACAGTCAGAAAGTTGTGAATGACAAGCCAGAATAAAAATAACCTATGTGTTTTGATCCACTTGCCTTAGTGAATAAGTTGCATACGAGTATGATGTTCAGGTACATCTAGTAGTGTGGTAAACCAAGGACATTGTCCAGAGGACACTTTAGGTGTTCTACAGTGCTATTACTCCTTGCTTGGTGTCTTCATAGATAGTCTGATCTTGGGACTGTTGCTCCAAGTCCAGAAATTACTGTACTTAGTCAATAATTGCATACTGTAAGTTTTACATTTCGGTGTGATAAGAACTCTGTGGCCAGTGGAAGCCACATGCTGGAGAATTCAATGGACAGGTTTAGACTTTGTATCCCTGCTATCAGGGATTATTATGATGGAGCATTCGGAGAGGTTTGTTTTGGCTATTGTATTTCATAAGCATTTTATGTTATTTGCTACATACAATAACTATGTAACTGCTACTTCAGCTGCTATGGACCCTCCATCAGTACTGCACACACACAAATATATATAAATATGATTATCATTGCTGTCATGAGACTGATGGAAACACTATAAAATAATACATAGTCTAGTCCCCATTCTTTGTAGAAGCAAACTCATTATCTACTTACTAATACATTCAGGTAGAGGTTTGTCCCAGTGGCCATTTGGTTGACAAATTAAAACTGAAGAGCCAAATAAAAAATATCCAGGATTGCAGTCATAAAATACCACTGTGCCATATGTGAAATTTCCATGTTCGATTTTACTTTCTCTTATAGAATTTGCAGGAATTCCAGGATCAGAACAATTAACCACTAAAAAGAAAAAGAGCACAGACTTGAGAGTCATACAAATAGAGTCTCCTAAAATGGTCTTAAATCTCTCCTATCCTTTGTATGAGAAATATTCAATGTGTTGATATCCTGGTTTTATATACCTTAACTTTTTATACAATGGTACTGAATTAGGAAGATGGCATGAAACCGAGAGTTGCTAAAACCAGATGTTAAACCCAGAGCAAATAAAAGGAAATGTTTCTTTACGGTGTGATGATACTATAAAAGTATTGGCTACTAAAAGTGACTGAACATACCTATATATTGAATTCATATTCCTGCCTTGACATAAACTCTTGCTCACAAATAGAAACACATTTTGGGGCTAGACGTGCCTTTGGTCTAACTCAGACAGCCATGCAAACACACTTACGTTCCTATACTAACATTTTGATAATGCGCAGATGTTTTGAGCAAAAGGGCACATGGTCAGTTAGATAAGACTGTAGTGAATCTGATAGAATAGGAAAATGTCCCCAAAAATGTGTATGAGCTTTTAAGAACAGGGGTCTACTTTGATGGTTAAGAATACTGATGAATTTTTTAAGCCCCCAGCTACTTTAGAATTTATATTTTTGAAAATTTCCCCTCTTTTTGTGTCTTACAGCTATCTGTGAGTGCAGTGTAATAGTTATCTTGGGGATCATGAGGATTCTTTTAACAGTTTTCACATGATAGCCTCCTCTAGTCAAGTAAACACACAATCACCTATTCAAAGTTACTCTAGAAAACCAAAGTTTCAATAAAAATTACTATGCCTATATCCGTATAATCAATTGTATGTTTAAGTACATGCACATGCATACACCTGTGTGCAAATCTATACATCTGCATGTGTATTCGGGTGGAATTTCCTGTGCATCAGTTTCTATCCATTGCTTCTCATCCTGTTACTTGGCACCATCGAGAAGAGCCTGGGTCCATCCTCTTTACACCCTCCCTTCAGGTACTTACAGACCTTGATGAGGTCCCCTCTCAGTCACTTCTTCTCAAGACTGAACAGGCCCAGCTCCCTCAGTCTGTCCTTGTAAGAGAGAATCTCTAGTCCCTTAAGCACCTTCATAGCACTCCGCTGGACCCACTCTAGGATCTCCAGATATGCCTCAGCAGGGCAGAGCAGAGGGGCAGAATCACTTCCCTTGATCTGCTGGCAATGTTCTTCCTAGTGCACCCCAGGATACCATTGGCCTTCTTGGCCACAAGGACACACTGCTGGCTCATGGACAGCTTGTTGTCCACCAGGACCACAAGTCCTTCTCCACAGAGCTGCTGTCCAGCAGGTCACCCCCAGCCTATACTGCTGCATGGGTTTACTCTTCTCCTGGGGCAGGTCCCTGCATTTGCCTTTGTTGAATTTCAGAGGTAAATGTGCATGGATGTGTGTATATAAAATTAGCAAAATACACCGAAAAGCTCTGTAATCTGCAAAGGAAGAAAGGCATTGCCAGATGCAATTCAAGGTCATTTTTCCTACCCAAATCACTCAATGTAGTCATTTTATGGCTCATCTCCTCTGTAGCCACTATTCTAAACATTGGAGTCTGCTTGTGTGCTTCTCCTAGAAGTTCTCAAATATTGGTACCACAAGCCTAGACTACATACCTTTTCCAAGGACAGAAACAGCTTTCTGCTTGGATTTGACTTCTTTAACAGTACATGATAGCTGGTTTTTTTTTCCCTGGAGGAAAATCTGAGCTACATTTCTGTTAGTTTGTCTTTTTTTTTCCCCACAAGGATCATTGAAGTCCAGCTCCTGGCCCTGCACAGGACAGCCCCAAGAATCACATCATGTGCCTGAGAATGTTGTCCGTGTTCATGCTACTAAGCATGTATTTAAAGTAATGAAAATAAATTATTAATTAATGAGGAGTAGTGAACACTTGAAATAAAATTGAAGTAACTTTGACCATTTCAATAGTTTTCCACCATTATTGTGGTTGCCTAGGATTTATCAAAGTTTTAAATAGCATAACAGAAGCAAGTGCAGTGCTGAATTTATATAACAAATTTATATGACAAATTGATATGACATAAGCAAAGTCTTCACAAAGGTGTTCAGCCTTTTCTATTATATTGCTCTTTAGGCAGTTTACAAACATGCAAAGTAACATCATTATTATTATTTAACTTCAAAGCAAATAAAACAAAGTCATATTCATTAGAATGGATTTCACTGCACAGTGCAGACATGATTAATGATGCCCAACACAAGATTAGGTCTTTTTGGTTTTAAAGCCTCTTCTAAAACCAATATAAGACTTCAGAACTGTGTAAAATTTCAAAGAATAACCTGATCAATTTATTTGTTAATCCCTACACACCCATAAGTTATCAGACACTTTGGAACATTACTCTGCGATACCAGAGTACCAAGGTGATTGATAGCAACTGGATTAAAAACTAGATTAAGTAGGTACCCTAAACACACAGTATATGTTTAGTACTGTAAATTTAAAAAATAGTATCTTCTCATCAATAAATAGTCCTTTTGAAATTTAAGTTCTGTAAACTATTTGGCAGTATCTCTTAGGGCAAAGTGATCAAACAAAAGTGGAGACCACTTATTGGAAGGAAAGTACAGTCAATAAAATTACTATAAAAATATAACATGACTTAGTTTATGTACAGATAAAAATCCATAGATACTTCAGAGAAGATGCTGAAAAACAATCATTACAATTTCTGCATGCGTACAAGCAGGTTACTGCAAAAAGTACATTTTTCTAAATAAAAACAGTTAAAATATTTAGAAACACATAATGAGAGAGTGGTGTCGTTGCAGGTCACCAGGGAAGTGGTGACAAAACCTTTCTAAAACTGCTAATGAAAACTCAAGCAGAACTAATTTCATAAGATTATTTTTCTAAGTGGAAGAATTTTAAGTATAATATCTAGAAACATTGAGAACCAACACAAATGGGCTATTCTACCAAATTAAAATAAGAATTTTAAAAGTCAGGGTGCTCAATGGACCATCAACGGGAATGTAAAAAGAAAAGAAGAAGTAGGTTTTCTTATGTGCCTATTAGAACTATGTTGGCTAAAAATGCAGAGAACATTATTTCAGGACTTAAGCTCTTAATTATCTCTCCATAATTTTGCTTAAGGAACGTGTAGAAAAAATTTTTAAGAAAGCAATACAAACTACAGACACATAAGAAAGTTGCTCTGCAAGTTATTCTGACAACCTGAATGTGAAAAATCACAGAACCACAAAATGTCTTTAATAATATTATTATGTCAGTTATTCAGTCTCTCTATTAGTAAGAAAGGAATCACTTTGTCTTTACAGTGTTCTTTTACCCTGTGTTTATTTTCCAACCTTAATTTTCCAACATTTAGTTAGAAATCTGTAATTTCTGCATTCTTACCTTTGCATATTGGAGGTGGGTGGCTCCACTGCCTATTAGCTTGGCACTGTGCTTTGGTTGGTCCTTGCATAACATAACCAGTATTACACGAAAATGTCACGACATCATTGAAGTTGAAACCATTTCCACTTGTTCTTCCATAAATTGGACTACCAGGGTGACCACAGCTAACAGCTAGCATAGCACAAATAAAAAAACAACCAAACAAAAAACCAACATGCTGTTATCACTTTTCATGATTTGTTATGCAATAATCATTACATAATAGTATTTTCAAGTTTTGTTATTATAAAATACTGTGTACTTTCCATGTTGGATTCATGTTCGAGAACTTACTTAAATTTTTAAATTAACTCAATAGCATTTGACATGCAGTAATGAAGGGAAATGAAGAAAATTCTGAAGAAGTAGGAGAAAAGCAAGCACTAGATTTTCATTACATATAGTCTGAAATTGAAAGGAAATATTTCAGCACCTTAGTTTCTCAGATATTATTTCTTACAAATATCAACTCAATATTTTATCTTTGTGACCAAAATACTCAGTGAAGTTATAAATTTATGACTTTTTTTTTTAAATTATGAGCACAGTAAAATTTTTCTTATGTTTATAGAAAAACTGACTACAGAAGCATTATTTTCTGTGCCCAAAAAAATCAGATGAAGAAAAGTAAGGAAAATCAGTCACAAATTAATATTCACAAAATGATTCAAAAACACTTTGTAAACATTTTCTTCTATTTTGTAAAAAACTCCAGTAGTTCATAAAAAAAAAATTCATCAGTAATTAATAATAAAAATTTAAAAAATCACAGAATAAATTAACATTGTGTACTATGAATTGGCATTAAGAGAGTTTTCTGCTACAAAGATATGGATATAGACTATGTGGAGGCAGATTAATACAATACACTAATATTTCAATACACTAATATTACTGACCCTGAAAAATAGTTGTAATTTACTTGAGAGTTCTTAGAGAAATCTCAAATTTTCCTAAATTAAATACAGCATTTTCTGTTATTACTTACAGGTCTTTCATGTGATATGTTGACAAACTTATCATGCAAAAGAAACCTCATTAACAAAACATAATATTTGCTCAAAAAAACCCAAAACCACAAACCAAAGTAACAGCATCTCTGTGAGGAAGAAGAAGAAATAATTTAAAAAAACCCAACAGTATCTGCTTGTCTAACTAGAACAGTGAAAGTAATTACGGGTCATAAAGCCGTTATGGGCCATTACAGGTCATAAGGCCATTTTCAAATTTGAGTACTGGCATTCCTATCTCTTTTTGAAGAAATTTCATATCCATAATAGCAGGTATTTAGTAGCCACAAGATGTAGTGGAAATTTTAAGTGACAACTGATAGATGAATCATAGATTTTATGTGGCCACATACTTATGAGGATCATTCAATCCTCATCTTGTCTGACATCGACATTCCTGGAACATGTCAGTGTGTGTTGCCATGCTTACTTACGCACACAGGATGGAAGCTGACCAGACCAGTTGTGATCCTGTTGACATATTCTTACAGAAGAACCAATCAATCGAAAGCCAGGACTGCACTGGTATACAACTGTGTCTCTATATCCATAATTTTCTCCTATTACTTGTCCATTGACTATAAGATCTGGAATACCACAGTGACCGGCTAGATTTGTTCATAGTAAACAAAATGAAAAGAAAAAACCAAAAAAAAATTATCAGTAAATATGCCAGAGAAATTTTAAGTAAACTTCCTTAACTAAGACAAGGAAATGTTTAATATCTTTCCAGGTTTTTTATTAACTTAATTCAAAGCTTTATTTTTATTAACTTGGTGAAAACTGCAGTATTGCATTTGTACACATAGAACTGTACACATATAAAAATTTTCAAGAAGATGATGTAGCAAAGAGATTACATGTCATATATGTTATCAAATTTCCTTTAAAAAATATGAATAATTCCTTTTTATTGTAATAGGTGAAAATAAGTATATTATTTCCCTTAGTTTTATTTTGCTTATGATTAAACTTGGTTAAAGCATCATACATTTAACTAAATATAAAAATTCCCTATAAGTACAAACTAAAATAATATATATATTATAGTATCAATCCATGTGGACATTATAACTATAGCCTCCTTACAACATAAAAAAATTAACTTGGACAATTTATTGCTGGTATCTGATTCCCTGTACTGTTCCATTCTTTCTCTCCCATTGATCCCAGGGGAAACCCAAAGAGGGGTTAGCATCCTTTGGTTAAAGGCAGTCAGCACAACTGCTACCAAATGTCCTGCAACCAAAAATCTTTCTATGCCTAAGTCTAATCTTCTACCCTGTATTCTCAAAACATGAGAAATACTGTATTTTCGCTATGAAAGTCACAAAGAGACATTCAGTCTAGACAGAGGCTGGGAAAAAGAACAAACTATATCTTGTTAATATTTTTCTTAATGAATTCTGGAAAATGGGCACTGTGATTCAGCAAAAGGTGTGATAACGGAAAAATCCTCTAAGAATGGTTGACTTTATGAAGACTGTGACATATGGTAGAGACCTCACTGCAAAAAAAAAGAGTAAGACAAGCAAAAAACAAGCAGTGTTTCAGCTAGTACTTCTGTGAAAAAAAAATTACCAGCCACCCAAACTCCTCTGCTCTCCTTTTCTCATCTACTTTTCCTCAAATAGCCTCTGCAAACAGATCTTCAAAGCATGGGATTGCTAGTAAGAAAAGACATTTAGAAGCAATATGGTTTAGATTGTTTTTTTCCTTTGAAATTTTAAGTGCTTATAATACTCTGATGTATTTTTCAGTAATTTGCCTCATTCACTTGGGGCTAGAAACTTCCTATAAAAAATTTGACAGTCTTACCTTTTATTACAACTTAAGTCTTGTATTGTATTTCTCTGTATGAATCATGATTACACAATGAGCATGTCTCAGAATTTACAATATAGGTAGTATGTGAACCTTCACACATATTAAATTGATGAGTGCAATTCAACTTCTGTATAGTTAGCAGGAGTCCAAATCTGGTACTGCTCAAGGCTATATTCTCCCTTGTTTGTTCCCTCCCTGTTTCCCTGTCTTATGTTACAACCAGGCATACTTGAAATTTGTTTTATGTTTTCTAGGATAAGATGGCATAATATATGTTTATAAAATTTTTGTCACAGTATTTCTTGATTCTCCAAGAAATTCATGATCCATTCACTATGTAGCAGACTTTCTTGAACACGTCCCAAAGGAACTAATTTCCCTATCCTATCATATTTCTGATTACTATCAGGACTAACCAGATGAGGAATAAAAATTGAGCTGGAAAAGACTGGTTTCTATCAAAAGTGCAACCAGACAGTCTTCCGTGATTCAGACCATGTTCAAGGAAATATTTTTCTAGTTGCATTTAATTAAAATATATGGCTTAGTTATTAATTAAGATTTTAGTGGTGCTTTATGGCAGTTGCTTTATGGCAGAGTGGAAGCAGGATACATCACCAGAAAGGTCAAGCTCTGTTTCCTGTGCAGAGAACAAAACTGATGCAATTCAATGTGTGAGGTGACTAAGGTCACACTGCAGTTTCTGCGACTGTGCATAGACATTACAAAACCTGTACAACTCCAACAGGTGAAAATTCATTGTAAATCAACTGTATGTCTTGCAGTAATGTCCCTGTCTTGCTCCAGAAAATTTAAAATAATTTGAAAATCCCATCCTCTTAGCCTACTTCCTTTCATTATCATAAACCTCTCAGACCCTAGTTTTTACTTCTTTTGATTTTTGAGTTTCTTTTTTCCTTTCTTCTTTTGACTTTCTTCGGCATCTACTATTTGCAAGGAGAGGGGTAGTGGGTGTTGCTTACCTGGAGTTCAGCAAAATATTCAACATCATTTCCCACAGCCTTTTCCAGGACAAAAGGGCAAGATACAGATTGGGTGGGTAGTCTGAAAGATGGATAGAAAATGGGCTAACAGGCTGCACTGAAAGGGTGGTGATCAATGGTTTTCACTCAAGCTGGAAGCCTGTCACAAGCAGGATTTCCTAGGGATCAATACCGGGCCCCTTGATGTTGAGTGTCTTCATAAATGATCTGGATTACGGGATCGAAAGCAGCCTCAACAAGTCTGATGATGACACCAGACTGGTGGTGAGGTGAACGTGAGAGGGAAGAGACATCTTACAGAGAGAGCTGGACAGCCTGGAGAGGCAGGCGAGCAAGAACTGTATGAGTTTAACAAAAACACCTGCAAGGTTCTGCTCCTGGGATGACAGAACCAGAGAGCCCAGAACAGGCCAGGGTCTGTGTAGCTGGGGAGCGGCCTCACTGAAAGGGACCTGGGGGTCCTGGTGGACAACAAGCTGACTGTGAGTCAGCTGTGTGGCTGCAACAGTGAAGGCAAAATGGATCTTGGGCTGCACCTGCAGAAACATTATTAGAAGTGGTAGAGATGTGATCATCCCGTTCTACTCAGTGCTTGTTAGGCTGCACATGAAAGATGCAGAAAGATGCAGAAAGATGCAGACAGACTGCAAAGGAGGGCCATGAAAATAATCAAAGGGCTGAAAAACCTCTCCTATGAGGAAAGGCTGAAGGTGTTCCTGAAGAAGAGAAGGCTCGGGGGGGCTTCTTCACAGTGTTCCAGTACAAAGAGTGGCTAAAAATATAATGAAGGCTCTCTCTTCACATGGAGTCACGTGGAGAGGACAAGGGGCAATGGGTGCCAGCAGCATTGGGAAAGGTTACATCATGACGTAAGAAAGAATATTTTTGATAGTAAGAACAAGCATTCCCTGGAACAACATATCCAGGGATGTGATGGGAGTCCACATCACTGGATATTTTCAAAATGTGACTGGACAGGGTGCTAGATAATCCCATCTCAGCTCCCTTTGCCATGAAATGTTGGATCAGATGATTTTTGAAGTTCCTTTCCAACTTGGGCTGTACTATGATTCTGTTACTTCAAATCCTTCTGTCTTGATCATTTCCTCCCTCTCTTTATAACAGTTACATCTGTGGAGCACTATCTATATTGCATGACCAATCGTGAACTTCTCACTACTAGAAATGAAAGATATTTTTAAAACAGTAGAGTCTCCACCTATCCCTGTGTACGATATCTAAATTGAAAACAAATAAATCTAAATGCATGAAAAATATCATAAAGCTGTATTATAAAACTGTAGTTCTATCATAACAGAATTCTAAATCAACCAGTGACAGTGTTAAGGAAGTAAACATCATTTAAAAACTGGGTACATCAGACTTGTGAAACATTATTCATCTCAAATTTAAAAAGAAATAAAAAAAAAATCAGGATTTGCAGAATTTTTTCCAGTTTTTACTCTGCTTTACAGGGGAAGTTTGATGTGACAGAGGGATATAAAAAATCCATTAAAATCAAAACAAACAAACAAAAAGACAAAAAAAACCAAACAAAACCTAAAACATGCCAACATCCCAAAACAATGATTTCAGCTTTACTTGTTTTATTTTCAAAATACCATCTGTCATGTAGGTGCATGTGGTAAGCAGTTCACTATGTTTGCTATGAAAAGTATATATAATGGTATGCATAGTTACTGTAAAGAGGACATTGGAGAACATTACTGGAATTTCCACTAATTCATGCAGCTGAGTAAATTCCCTAAGATGCAATAAAGTTAGAGACTCATTAATATTTTCCAGGTCTTTTATTCTTTGCTTTATTTTCCCACTCTATTTCATACATCCATAGAGATGTTCCCTGCCAGAGGAAATATAAAACCTTCAACTTATAGTAGTTGCTATCATTACTTCTCCAATATCAAGAAAGAAAAAACACAGAGGAAGGAAAAATAAAACAACTCCCAAAACAACAAAAACCCTATTGCCATCCACACCTGTATCTGGAAGAGTAATTACTTAATTTCTCTTCAATTCTATTTTGGTTTTGTTGCATTTCTTCTAAAAGGAAGGTGTTTATTTATTTTTCTCATGAACATTAGTAAAATTCTTACCTTTAACATTTTTCTATTAAGCTACCTAAGAAAATAATTCCAAGATGTTCATCATATATTAAGGTTAGGCTCATATCCATTACTGTATATTCTGATAATTTTTATGATCAATTCTGCTTTAATTGTTATTCAGGAATTCCATTTAAACACTTATTTTAAGGGCTTTGTGACAAATAAATATATTTATTTCCTCTTATTAAGATTATGAAGTGAATTTTTGAAGTACCATTCAGTAGCCTTTTCTGCTTTTCGTTGTGCGTTATGTGTTTGCATCCATATATAGGTGCACATATATATAAAATAGTGAGTTTGGGGTTAAAAGGGTTTTTTTTTAATTGTGAAAAGTTTTCAAAGCTTTCATATTCCTGCTGATTCTTTGTTAAGAAATGAGAAAAACAAATACTGCACATGTATAGTTTTCTGAGAAATTGTTTCTGAATGAGACCTGCTGATTGTGCAATGGCATTAAAGAACAACTTTATTCCTTTAATTTATCTCACATCTGTGTCCCTAAAACCTTTTGTCACTTGCTTGTATTATATAAATCTCTCATCTAACTGATGTCAGTTTTGACATACCAATATAACCAAGGAATAACATACGATTTCACCACTGCAAAAACATTGTGCAAACCCATAAAGGAACAAAACTTTAAATCTTTTCTAATTTGAAAAATATATCATACTTGTCCCAATTGAATGCCATAGGATATGGAAGAGGAACATTTTAGTTACGAAATTTGATATAATGAAACTGAATAAAATGACAGCACTGATTGGTGTAATAACTAGCCTTGATTCATAATAACCACAAGATGTGGCTAACTGTCTTTTTTAATGAGACAAATAAATTATTCCTCTTAAATGTGGTTCAGATACAAAACTGCTCAGGAGCTAAGCTCTGCAGGTGGAGTATTTTCAATGAGGACTGAATGTAAATAATGCAAAATGGGTATCATATTGACAGAACTCTCTGTAAATAATATCAAAATATGCCAGAAAACTATGGCAAAAAAATGGAAAACAGATGCAAAAAGATAAGAAAGTAGAAGGAAAAGGACTGCTGAGGAAAATATTAAGAGTACTGCTGGGAAATCAAAGTATTAAGTATTGACCAGCAATGTTGTCTCCCTTTTAAAAATTTTAGTTTTCTTGTTTGCCAGCAAAGATATTTTGGAAATAGATGATAAAGCATTTAAGAAATACTGATTCTATTTGCCATTTACATTCCTCCTTAAACAGCTAGTAAGTCTTGAGTATCTTGGATAAAAGGCTTTAATAGTATTTTTGTTATTATTTAATGGAATACACCTTTTTATCCACAAATTAATACTCAGATTCTAAAACCAATTACAAACAAAACAAAAATTTGTGGTCACCTTGGAAGGATATTGAAAGAAAAAATACAAGAGTTGCAGGAAATATGGGACAGAAGAAGTGGTTCAAAAAGTAAGATCAATATTATAGTTCTGACCTGCATTTATTAGAATGAAAAAGTGAGAAAAAAAAATAAACCCTTACATGGTACATTGACAAATAGAAACACATAACACATAAAACATTTATCGCACTGCATTAAGAACTGGGTTATGGATAGAAGAAATGCTGGAAAAAAATTAACAAATATTAAGCAAAATTTCCATTCAACAATTCTCAACAATTAATTATGATAATTACTGTTACTGGGGGGAAAAAATATATTCTAATATCTTAGTAGTAAATAGCTGACTTTACACTAGATTAGGATTCTAGACTACTTTATAGTAAACTATTCTAGCCTGTTTTCATGATAGCTTTGTCTATCGTCAATATCTTTATTTTAGTGCTGTACTGTAAGACCCGTTGTAGTTCCATTTTTGCTATGATATGGATATAAAAGATCTATGTAACAGTTCTATGAATCCATATGAGATCCCTGGGTCTTAATGTAACCTGTAACTTATAATACTGACTCAAAAGATGTCACTTTTGCAAAGACAAGTGAAAGCTACAAAAAAAGATATTTAAAGAGACTGAATGTGAAGGTTTTACTGCAAAGCAGATTTGAGAGGGGAAATAAGCAGTTTAACATTCTCAATTTCCAGTCTAGCAAAACTTGAGAAGAATAATTACATGAAATAATATTAAAAAACAAAATTAGTCAGTGATTGGGAATGAAGGATATTAATAACCTGTGAGTACCAAATAAATTACCTAATTTGACATGAAATCCAGCTCTAGTAATGAAGAATGAGCATAATAACTTAGTGTCAGAACCTTTGAAACCATAGCTGTAAATGAGGTTTCTTTTCTGCAGGTTGCTCTACGAGATGAAAAGAGTAGGAATAAATGAATACAGAATCTTTGCATAAAATGGCAAAAACGTGCCTATGCTTATTTTAGTTGTCAGTAGTGTCAAACATGAGCATAGTAGTGAAATAAATCTACATACCAATGTATTATTGAAAACAGAGATTTATGTTATTATTCAAGAAAGTTAATTAACCTGTCAAGATGACCTCAGTTAAAAAGGGAAGAATTATTTTCTTCCATTTTTTGTTTCTTCTTTACAGGACTTGCATTTCTTAAAAAGATACAAGAAGGCACAGCCCTGGACAAAACAGGGCTTGGGGTATTTCTCTTGCTATTTTCAGAAGAGCCTCATCTTGACAGCTGTTCAAGCTGTACTAAAACTGTTCAGGATGAATGGTAAAGTTCTTTTAAATCTTTTTTAATCCATGGCTCACAGAGGGAAGTTCTCTGCTGAATTCCTTGAAACGACTGAATAATTCTTTAAAGATGAAACATCATATACCTAATTTGAAAGTCTAGTTGTTATTATTATGCAGTAGTACTGAAAAACACAGAGAAGCATATGGCAAACTCTAGATATATTAATTCAGTATCACTGAAGATACAGAATCCCCTTTAATTGAAATACCAAGAGTTTAAGAAAGATACGTAAAACCAGTGAAGACAAAGAAGCTAGTTGCTTATATATTTTTCCAGAAGTTTCAAGTGTGAAAATAGTGGTGGAGAGGTTACACTTCAGAGGTTACATAGCCTCAGAAACCTTTCAGTGACTGAAAGCAGATTGAGAAAATATAAAAACTACCACTGACAGATTAATGCACTGAATATTCTTCACTGTTAGCTTACATGGTTGCTTTGCCCCACATGGTACATCTGCTATTCTTTTTACCCCATTGCTCTGTACAGAGCTGTTGGATAACTGGTTTTTCCTTTATGAGTAACAAGCTGCCACCAGTGACTCACTGGCATTTTAAACTGGTATTTTTGTAGGAAAAAAAAAGGAAGAGTTGAGTAAAACCTGAGTAAATATTCCCCAGCTAAAAAATCAAAGATTGTGTCTACGTTAGCACTTTGATTCATATCTTCCTTCTAACTCTCAAATGTGCTAAGTGGTTTTATTAGGAACAAATTAGCTTTCTTTCAGAGGAAGCACATTGAGAAGCTCAACTAGGTGCACAAAACAAGTGTTTCATCTCCTTTTGGAGAAAAATGATGAAAATTACTGACTGATTTTCTGACAACTTAGAACCATATGAGTGATGATGACATTTAGCCCAGAGGACTAGACCAGATACAGTCCAAGGAAAATTCTCTGAACCATACGTAGTGCAAATGTTGAGAATTCAGAGTCAATTATTTGTCTCATGATCTGCTCATTTGTGTCTGCTGGATTATTTGTTATTGCAGACAAAGATACAGTATGTGAGGTCTAGCCTTTCTGTTGGGAGAAGAGATGAAAGGTATTCCTGATATTATTGTTTGAGAAGTACAAATGCTGACATTTAATGTACACTCTAACCTAAACAGGTTTTTCTTCTACCTGTCTGTCTTTATTAAAAACTCCTCTGGTCTTAGCCATGTATTGGAACTACACTTCCTTATGCCTTATTAATCAAATAAACCGCATTCTTCATTTTCGCATTTTAATTAATAGGGACACTTTATAAAGGTGTCTTTAGTTCACCAAATGAACTGAAATAACATCATTTAATCATGTCGCAATTAACAACAAAACATGACATCTTAAAGACCTTTAAAAAATTTAATCATATTTCATTGTTTATTGAATACTAATATGCAGAACTGCACAAAACTGTTGTTCCAACAGTTGCTGAGTCTTTCCCTGTATGAAATAACACCAATTACTTTTGGTAAATAAGTGAAACAATATGAACAGGTTTGTTTTATCAGTATGTTTAGATGTCATGAGGAATTGAGAAAGAAGAAGGAATTAAGAGATAAGTGTTAGGTGTAGTACAGCTGGGATAAAGAGGTTAGAGTCACAAATTCAAGAAATGTGAAAACCTGGAGTAAGCTCACCAATCAACAAAAAAGAGAAGTATGCATAAGACTTCTTTCCTCTGAGTTTAACTATTGGTTGAAAATCATAATTTTCACTGTTTTTCTCACATGGTTTTCATTGATGAGATGTTTAAACAACTTTTAAAATTACTATCAGTCATGTAACTAACACAAATGAGAGAAGCTCAGTTAGATACCCCCCAAAGAGAAGTATGAAACTTTCTACATTACACTAACAATGAGTAAGGTCCTAGAAAGAAATCAGAATTCTTTGGAACTAAGAAAACAGCTTCTTCATTATACATAAGAAGAATTGAACTCAACAGAAAGACTTTGCAAAGCATTATATACCTTTCTTTGTAAGTTTTACTTTATTAAGTGTTTCTGACTAAGCTTTCTAAAATGTTAGCCAAAATAATACATAAAACATTTTAAAAGACAACAAAAAACCTCAAAAATGCTTTAGGGGAAAAAAAAAAAAAAACTAAGAGAAAAAAGTAGTTCTGATCCTCAAATCATGATGAGTAAAAATAATTATCTGATAGTGCTTCTCCTTTGAGTAAATTAAAAAAAAATGAAAATAGTGCTAGTGAGAAAAAGGAAAACATTTTCATGGTTACAAAAGTCTTAGGAAAAGTTTGGAAGTGTTTTTCACCATTCATGTACTAGTTAATCTGAAAGTTTATCTGAAAGTACTATGGAGTTATTAAAGTAGACCTAATTTACTTCCACTCTAGGAAATGCCCAGTTTACTAAATATCTGATTACAGTCATTAAAATAAATACACTAAGAAAAACATGAAAACTTTTTATAAGTATGAAAATATATGTTTTCATGATCAATGTTATTCCTGACACTAAATTAAAGCAAATAAAATTAATGTCAAAAATAAAGAAAAAAATGTAAAATATAAAACTACCAAATATGTAATATGTAAATAATGTAAATATATAAAGTTTTCATTTAAATAGAGAAAGAAAAATCAATTTCTTGTTGAATGTTTAAATATTTTTCCAGGAGGAAAGTGTATAACAAAACCACACATTTATCAGTCTCTTTTTATAGGTAGGATATTCAGTAAAAATCTATTCTATGTTTCTGACTATTTCTCCAGGATTTATTTCACAGCATTTCCCCCAGAAATAGTTTCAGTGTTTTCAGTATAGAAAAAGATCAAGCACAATAAATTGTGAGAGGCAGTTTGCAACTTTGGAGACATAAGTGGCAATTTTAATCTTTGCCTATTATTCTATTCTAACAGACTAAAGTGATTTTTTCCCTCTTTTTTCCACAATAAAATGTTCTGAAACATGTATTTGTTTTTAATACTTTGACAACAGAATTACTTCAGAAGCTGTATTCTGTTTTGTTTTGTTTATTTTTTCAATTTGAACATTGTTTCTTCTCATCAGCTATGGAGAACAAGAAAATGGATGCACAACTCAATTTCCTACTATTATAATAATGTGATTACTCATGGAGTACTACATTATCATTTAGGTATTTAAAGAAAAAAAAGTGTGATTGAAAAAGGAAGGAAGTTGTGTTATGTGTTCTAGTTTATGCCACAGATTCAATGTCCATAAATTATTCATCTTTTAATAAAAGAAATCTGAATGAAAAAAGAAAGACAAAAAAAGAACTGTGAAACCTATAATTGTGTTCTCACTATTATGGCCATCATCAAAATCATGCACTACTGTTCACAATGTCATGGAATCTTATTTGTGTTGTAATACAACTTGGATTTTAGTGAATATTTTTGGTGCTTTAAAGTTTACCTCAGTTCTAATTCTCGTCTATATCTGATTAAGTTCGGCACAAACTAGTTTTAAGTTCTACTGCAGATACTTAGATTCTTGTTTATTCCACCTTCCATAACTCTTTTAAAATACACACAACTGGAATTAAAATCAGGCCAGCACAACAATTAAATGGAATTATTTTAGTAGCACTTTTGAAAAAAATAACTTGTATTTTTAAACAAAATACTGGAAAAGGATATTATGTTATCTTGTAGGATTTCATTAATGTTATCTGAGTGTACTCTTAAGGGCATCTTCAAAACTTAAACCAGAAATACACTGGTAATTACTTCAGTCCAAGAACAACTACATTTTTCAACAATTAAAAGGTGCAAAGGCTCTAAGATAAATGATAAAACAGGTTTACAGCTGCAAGCAGAAAAACTTTAGAAGTAGAAAGTGAAATGATTTTTTTCTTATTATTCTTCAGCTTTGAAAACAAACACCAGAATTTATTGATAAAAACATTCATTTCATGAACCATTAATATACCCACTCTGTAGGTCTTCCTGTTGTATTTGATCTCCTTTCTCCCACATTCTAATATTCCCTTAATGGCCTCCATTTCCTCTGCCTTCCGACAACAATGTTCTTAAACATATTTCTTATTTCTGATTTGCATTAGCTGAGCTCATCCCTCTATCTTAAGTCTCAAATTACTTGTGGAAGAAACAAGAATTGCACTGAGTCTGCAGGGAGCTCATTTCTGCACAGTGATGTAACACAGAAGGCAGTGTCACAAGAGAAATTATGGCAGCCATTACTCTCCCTTTTATAAACTTCCTCTATCACTAGCTTTGCTTTTTTTTCCAACAATCTATACATTTTTTGCCTGCTATATATGATGTATATTACATTTGAGTTCTCTGAGTAAAACTCATATTCATGCTGTCTTCAACAATTTGCCATCAATAAAGCTTTAAAGGTATACATTTAAGGATTTAGTGTAGTCCTACTAGTCTGACAGAAGAGTTGTCTTTTAGATTACTGTTTTCCTCCTCTAGTCATATAGTTGGTTTTTAAACTGTTTATTGTTACTGGACATCATAGTGTATGAACTGAATAATAATGGATCTCTTCTGAGAAGTAGGGGTCTTCTTTCAAGTTCCAAATAAAGATTATGCAACCTGTTACTATCATTAAATTATATTACATTTTTATTTCTACAGGCAAATGTTGGAGAAATTCAATTAACTTTGTGCTGATCTTCACTTGGCATGAAGTTATTTTCACAAAATTCTTAAATGCAAGTATTTTTCTAAGGCGCTTATCACAAATAGCATGCAATTTAGCTGGTTTTAGATTAATATTTCTCTGAGGAAAATTTTTACATTTTTCCAAACTTCAGTAGTTGTAACGTCTGCAGAAAAATCAGTAAAAATGAAAAACACCAGACAAATAAGGAAAAAACCAGAACATTTTGATTACACACATATTATGATGCCTCAAAAATTTAGATTTAAAACAATGTCTTGTAATTGCTGACACTTCAGATGAAAAAGAATATCAAATATGAAGATCTTTTCTTTTTTCCTCCTCCTCCTCTAAATGGTTTCCATTGTAAAAGTGAAACATAAACAAAGCCTCTGTCCCTCTCAGCTATATGTCAGGGAACATTCCACAGACTTGTAGCTTGCTAAGCAACACTTTAACTCATTCATGAGTCATTCACTTGAATGAATATTTGCAAACAAAGCCGTTTTACAGAAGAAAAATAATTTGGGATGGAGAGTAGCTTAAAAAGGCAAAAGGCAATCTACAAAAAGAGATATTGCAACAAACCCTTATATTAAATGTGTATACTAGTTCAGTTTTTTGAAAGTATCAGTTTATGGATCTTCTGTTATATACTCATGCCTCCACAAATGACAAGATACAATATGACTTACATATTTCATTTTAAATGAGAATATTATCATAATTTTGATTTCAACTGAAATTAAAATTTTGATTACATAGTTAAGATCAATGTCTCTACAGTAAATACAATAACTCAGCTCAAGGTACACAAGATAATGAATCAGAAAGAAGCCCTGAAATTGTTTGATGTGTTCATTTTATTCATAAATAATTCAGGGACTGGTGCCTGCATATATTAAATAAGTGAAGATACCTAAACATATACAAGTAAAGGGTGTCAAATTCTGTAAAAAATATCTGGAGAGTGACTTTATCTCAGAAATAAGACAGCAGTGGTCCTGTCAAAGTTTCTACAAACTTATTTTTCCTCCTTCTGTATCTTTTCAAGACTAGAGTTTAATTCTATAACACAGCCACTTAGTTCAGGTCTACTATGCAGATATTTTACTGAGGATATGTATTAAAGTTGACACATATGGAATCAATCTGTCTTGCTATTTATGTACATTTCTACCTTAAATACAAAAATAGAGTAACACAGGTCTTCCGTGTTGTAAAGAAATTAAAATTTCTGGAGATGTAAACATAGTATGATTTGATGAGAAAAACAACCCAGACCAGACACACATATGCAGAGCTCTCTTCAATGTATCTGCTAACACAAAAAGACGAGCAGATCACTTTGCTTACTTTCGTCTGCTAGAGAGAAAGAAAAGAGACAAGTCATGACAGTAGTATCCGTACCTAAACATCTGGTCTCAATTCCTCTCCAGAGTCCAGATGACAGACATTCCCTCACTGCAGAGCCAACTAGCATGTATCCTGAGTCACAAGTAAATATAGCCGTAGATCCATATGTGATTTGAGTTCCAATCTTATTTCCATTTGGAGGTGTAGGAAGTTCTCCACAGGAAATAACTTCGTGGCAAAACCAGAACAAAAGAGAAGTGTACAGCTGAGTATCACCAACACATATAAACACATTCAGTAATACCTATCAACCAATAATACTTATCAACCAGTCAACCAGATAAATAAATTTCTCACCTTGAAGTATTTTGGTCTTTAGAAAACATAGATAAAAACTCTGCAAACCAAAACTATTCCCTCCCCAGAAATAATAACTAAGAGAGGGGGAAGAACAATTAAAATTGTTTCTGTAAAGTTAAAAAAGTCACTCAGAACATTATTAAATGCTGTTTAATTACCTTGGTTTTATCAAGTACTTTCTGCATATTGGAACATCACAATTGCTATCAGTTTTAAAGTTATGTTTCTTTGGGATGAGGCCATTTTGATCATAATAAAATGCTTACCCTAGTATTCACACATTCCATTTTTATAATGAGTGAATTATATTAATGGAATTACTTGCTATTTATTTCTAATTCAAAGCGTATTTTCAATCAAAATAATATTTTCTTTATCACTTTTAATAATTAATACAAAGAACTTTACTAGTGCACTTTATTTTTAGAAGAAATAAGTCATAATATTGCAAACAAAGCTTCTCAAACAGTGAAAAAAGTTTGTATTTTAAAGAAAAAAGGGTTACAAATACAAATTTAGTATGTAGCATATCTATATATACAGAGAGAGATGTGGATACAGACATATGCACAGTATTTTTAACATTAGCAGAGGTGAAATATTGCTTTTAAAAATTTTCAAAATTATAAATCGTATTTCCAGTTATAAAAACCACAAAATTAAGGTTAATTTCCAGTATAATTAATCTGGAAATTATGAATCTGGAAAAAAATGAATCAACCTCTTTTTTTCACTAGTTTCATATATATTGTCAATAAAGTCTAAATACATTTTAAACCACGGTTATCTGGCTTATCTACAGACTTTTTAGATATGCGTGGATTTATACATAAACGTGCAGATACACATATTTTTAATGCAGGTACCAAAAGCACAGTTATATCCCACTCTGTCAGAGTGTACAACACACAGTGTTTCATAAAGAGAAAGAGTTTTGCAGGTTCAAAGTGTAACCAAAATTCCACAGTTTTGAAAAAGAGATGTTTAAATTTAAATGTATAAAGAAATGTGCTTTTCATAGCAGTGGGGGAGGGAAATACAATTGTAGCTACACATTTAGTTGGTTTAAATATCTGAATGTTCATTACTTATTTTTTTGAAAATTAACTATTGCAGGTTCTCAGCATACCAGCTAATGGTAGGAATGATGTGGATATGTGCAAAAGCACACTGCATGTTAACTAGCTGAAAGATTATTTTATTTATCAAGTATGCAGACAGGATATAAAGGTTTTGCATTTTTCAAGTCTATATAACATTCCTGACCTAAAAAAATATATAGAAAAATGTTCTCTTACTACTTCTTTGTACCTTTATAAATTTGGGACCTTTAAAATCCAGAAGTGTGCTTACAGATATGTCCTTGTCACTAAATCTAATGTATTATATTTGTAAATAATAGCCTTTAGGATACCCAGGAATTCCAGCGAAGAAACACTTTTTCTAAATAACTGTTTTCAATATTAAATTAGTTCATTTCTAATTCACCCAATAAAGTATTTCTTCCTGAAATCTGTACAGCAGATGCAGATACAACATGTACTCACTTTGGCAGTAAGGCCGCTCATTTCTCCAACTCCAGGTGCCATTAGCAAGACACTCGATAGATGCTGGTCCCAAACCATAATACCCAGGATCACAGCTGAAAACTACCTTTGTTTTATACTCGTAATGTGAACCATTCACTATTCTCCATCTTCCATGTTCCAGTGTAAAAGAATTGATGCTCGGACATGTAACAACTTCCAAAATAACAAAAACACACAGTTATTGTTGGCTTATAACAGGCAAATTGGGAAAATCTGTACTGTTATTAATTAAAAAATGTATTTTAAACACAGTGACATAGTCTTTGAAAACCAAGGCTGTATTTGAAATTGCCTGTAGTTAGCAGGTATAAGTTCTCTCATATAATTAATAATGATCCAGACAGGGCAGGGATTGTGTATGCAGAGTGATGAAGTTGGTGTAGCTAGAAGCTGTATCATGGTAGAATTCACTGTAGGTGGACCTTCTGCAACACTTTACATCAGGCACCAGAATCTTTACTAAAATGTTAAGTATATCTAAATAGAGGAATTACTTTTCTACCCAACTCTATGAGATCTGAAATAGAATAGCCTGAAGCTGCACATTGGTGACAGATAAAATAACATCCATATACATGCTGGTTTTCCAACAGCTATATATTTTTGTCTCATTTCTTAATTCTAAGTGTTCTTCCTCCAGAAATGGAACAAAACTATTCTACAACTGTAATATAATAAAAAATAGTTTAAGAAGCATAATAATTTTTCCTATTTTATTTTTCTCTATTCTCATTGGTTCTTTAGAAAGAGGAAAATGCATGACAGAATGAAATTTATAAGAACAAGAAATAAAAAAGGAGGAAAGGGAAATCCTTGAAAATTACTCCAGGGTAAATTTTCTTTCATTTCCAAAATTCATTGGGTGAGATAATCCAAATCCTAATGTGCATCAGACACTCTTACATTCCTGTCTCAGTCTTAGAATCGCCTGGGTTTTTGTATCCCATTTATAACTGCTGATATCCACTTCTTTTTGGGAGTAAAATGCATTTTCTCTGTAGTGATGTTCCCCCAAGTTTAGATGGTGTAGGACTATAATGACGGGATGAATATAAATAATAACAGTAGTTTCAAACAAGTATCGCAGAGGTTTTGCAATTCTGGATAGTAAAAAGGGTTTGTTAATATCATATGAATTGTGCAACTCTCACTGAAGAGATGGCTTTCGCATAAACCTCTGCAACCATTAACTTTGATTTAGCTGTAAATTAATTATTAGTTTGATTGTATTCTATAAGCTCTAGTGCATTTATTCTGCTGTTACAGAAAGTTTCAGCATGTCTTAGTTATCTATACTTCAAATATGTATTTCATAATAATGTAATACCAACAATAATTCATAGATTAAAGTAAGCTGAAGATGAAAGTTTAAGTAATGTGAAGACTTGTGCCCTGGATAAATAAACAAAATGTACAGAGAGGTTTTTATTCACCAGAGACTTTTTACATGTTACTCACCCACGCAGCGAGGTGTTTTATTGTGGTTGCTCCAGGTACCATCCGGCTGGCAGACTGCAGTAGTAAGCTCTTTGGCTGATAGCCTATATCCATCATTGCAAAAATAAGTAACACGGGTGCCAACCAAGTAATCTGTAGTTAATATCCCACCATTTAATGGAGCTTTAGGAATTCCACAAGATATTGCTGAGTAGAGAGAAAGACATAGTTTTCTATATCTTCAGTTTAAGTTTCCACTGACCTCAAAGAGTTTATGCATTGCAATATCACTAGTCTTTAATTCATAAAAATTAAATTTTCATTCATTAAAGTACGTTTGAAGCACGCAAATAAATTCCCTTAAAATTTTAGGGAATCGAATCTAATTAAGCTTTTGACTTTTGATGGAGGAGGATAAAAATAAGAACAATCGTTCATAACTTTGTAGCTAATCATTCAAAATCCAGAAGATCATAAAGAAAAGGGAATAGAGAATATCTGGAAAAAATATGATTAGCACAGTTGAATGAGAAAAACATCAATCTGAGAAACACGAATATGGTTTATGTTCAGATTTCTTCCATCAGTTGTACCTTGTGACCTCTGGCAAAGCACTAAAATTAACTTTCAACATTCTATTTTTTCCACCTGCAAAGCAGAAGGAAAATACCCTTTTGAAAATATTGAATCATAGAATCATAGAATAGCCTGGGTTGGAAGAGACCTTAAAAATCTAGTTCCAATCCCTCTGCGATGGGCAGGAACCTCTTTCACTAGATCAGATTGCTTAAAGCCTGCTCCAACCTGGACTTGAACACTTTTAGGGATAGGGATTCTACAACTTCTCTGGGCACCCTGTTCCAGTGCTTCACCACTTTCACAGCAAGGAATTCCTTCCTGATGTGTAATTTGAACTGACCCTCTTTCATTTTAAAGCCATTACCCTCTATCCTATCACTGCATGCCATTGTAAAAAGTCCCTTTCCGGGTTTCCTGTAGGCTTGTTTTAGAGTAGAAGGCTAAGGTGTCCCTTGAGCCTTTTCTTCTCCAGACTGAACAACCCCACCTCTCTCAGCCTGTCTTCACAGTAGAGGTGCTACAGTTCTCTGATCATTTTGTGGCCATCCTCTAGACACACTCCACCAGGTCCATGTTCTGCTTATGTTGGGGGCACTAGGGCTGGACACTATTCCAGATGGAGTGTCATAAGAGTGGAACAGAGGTGGAGAATCACGTTCATCAGCCTGCCGGCCACACTTGTTTTTATGCAGGATACGGTTGGCTTTCTGGGTAATGTTGAGCTTCTCATCAACCAACACTCCCAAGTCGTTCTCGTCAGGGCTACTCTCAATCCATTCCACACCCATCCTGTATTTGTGCTTGGGATGGCCCTGACCCACATGCAGGACCTGGCACTTGGCTTTGCTGAATTTCATGAAGTTTACACCAGCCCATCTCTCAAGACTGTCCAGGTCCCTCTGTTTGGCATCCCTTCCCCTCTGCATGCCGACCTCACCACATAGCTTGGTGGTGTTGAAACTTGATGAGAGTGCAGGAGATCCTGCTGACAGATATGTTAGATAGGGACAGTCCCTATACTGACCCGTGAGGAATGCCACTCACCACTGTTCTTCACTTGGACATTGACCCATTGACCACAACTCTTTCGGTGTGACCATCTGTTCAATTCCTTACCCACTGAGTGATCCATCTGACAAATCCATGTCTTTTTGTTTAAGAGACAAGGCTGTTGTGAGTGACAGTGTCAAATGCTTTGCCCAAATCCAGGTAGATGGTATCAGTTGGTCTTCCCTTATCCACCAACATTGTAATCCTGTCATAGAAGTCCACCAAATTTGTTAGGCATGATTTGCCCTTAGTGAAGCCATGTTGGCTGTCACAAATTACTTCCTTATTTTCCACATGCCTTAGCATAGTTTTTAGAGGAATCTGCTTCATATTCTTGCCAGGCACCAAGGTGAGACTGACTGGCCTGTAGATCCCCAGGTCTCCCTTTTTTCCCTTTTTTAGAGTGTGGGTTACATTCCCCCTTTTCCAGTTGATGGGAACTTCACTGGAATGCTACAGCTTCTCAAATATGATGGATAGTGGCTTTGCCACTTCAATCACCACTCCTCTTAGGACCCACAGATGCATCTCATCAAGTTCCATGGACTTGTGCACCTTCAGGTTCCTTAGACAGTCTTGAACCTGATCTTCTCCTACAGCAGGAAGTTACTAAATCTCCGAGCCCTCGTCTTTGTTGTCTGTGACTTGGGAGGTGTGGCTGAAGCATTTGTCAGTGAAGACTGAGTCAAAGCTATTGCTGAGTATCTCAGCTGTCTCAATGCCCCGGGTAACCAGGTCTCCTTCTGGAGAGGCCTCACAATATCCCTAGTCTTCTTTTTATCACCAATATATCTTTAGAAGCTGTTCTTGTTACCCTTATCAGCCATGGACAGATTCTATCAGGGCTCCAGCTTTCCTAACCTGATCCATGGTTGCTTGGACAATCTGTCTGTATTCCTCCCAGACCGCCTGTCCTCACTTCCACCCTCTAGGCTTCCTTTTTTGCATTTCAGTTTGCCCAGGAGCTCTTTGATCATCCAGGCAGGTGTCCTGGAATTTCTAACTGACTTTCTCTTCGACATTTCTGAGCTTGGAAGAAGTGATCCTAGAATATTAACCAGCTATCTTGGTCTGCTCTTGAATCTAAGGCTTTATTCCATGGTCCTCTACCAAGCAAATCCCTGGAGTGGCCAAATTCTGCTCTTCTGAATTCAAGGGTAGCAAGCTTCCACCGTTCTCACCACTCTAAGGATTTTGCACTCTATAATTTCATGGTCACTGCACCCTTCAGCTTTACATTCCTCATCAGCCCCTTCTTGTTGCTGAGAAAAAGGTCCAGAACAGCACCTCTCCTTGCTGCCTCCTCTATCACTTAGACAAGAAAGTTGAAAACTCCAAATAAAAGTGTAAGCCACTATTTTAATTCTTTTTCTTTAACAAAAATAATGTACCAAGAGAAGATCTGGCTCTAAATAATACTCAATCTGTTTTGGGAATAAAAATAAAAACTAACTCTTTTCCACATTCTAACACCATATATCTAATGTAGGTCAGATCCAAAAAAAAAAGGGCTTAGGCATTTAAGTCTGAAGTACCTTACTTTGAAGTCGAATCTTGAGCCCTAAGAAAGTACCTATCATTCCCACACAGGAAGGTTAATCCTCTCAGACTATGTATAAATACTTGGAAAAAAAAAGAGCACAATCTATTTTTGCCCCTACTGGAAGCTGATCTGACATAAAACTGATTTGCTTCCTAAGCAATATAACAACCGTGTGGCACAGTACCAAAGCTAATAATCACAGCTAAGACACAGGTAAAGCACCAATGCTGTAACAACTTGCAGAACAGAGATGTAAGAATCAATGTTAAAATATTCTTGGATTGCCATAAGAAAAAACCCTGCACATGACATGTAAATTTAAGAAAAAAGGAAAAAAACCAAAAAGCACAGAACAGACACACAGAAAAGAGCACAGAAAACAATTTCTAATTTGCTATTGCTCTGCCTGGGCAACCATAAGAACATATAAATTATGGCTGCCACAATACCTAGAGGTAACTACAGACAAACACACATTTAGAAGAAAATAAGAAAAATGTGATTAGGAAATGGGACACCCCAACAAACTAATTGAATTCAAACTCTAGAGGGTATGAGGACATGAACCCAGACAGATAAAAAGTGACAAGTTAATTAAACCAGAATGTCCGTCTTCCACTTTTTACTGAACTTCTGATAAAACTGTACTATTTCATTTGATGTCACCACAGAAAGAAACAACTTGTATGACACTAAAATGAAAACATGTGACCATGTTTATTATTTCTCAAATTCCTCAGTAGCTTGGATTGCAGATTAGGCAGATCTATTCATTCCAAGAGCATAACTGTATGCTTGTATAACCCAGGTATAACCAAATAACACTGTTCACTGCATAACTAGCCTAGCTAACCTCTTCCTTCAAAAGCATGTTAATGGTAATAAGAACTTTGAGACAATAACAGAGTTTCCAGAACAGTATCCACTGTCTGTTACATCAGGGCCAGCATTCAGCAGTATTAATTAATATTCACTTGCAAAATACTTGTAACATGTAAACAGCATTGATTATGATCCTAAGCACCAAAAAAATTCTACAGTATTGTTTATTCACATTATGCACATAATTCACATTCTGTCTCTTACCAATCAGCAAAATATATAGCAGATACATTGTAGATACAACCTGAGATGTTCTATATCTACCATTGAGATTAATTACTCCTTCAGGATTCAAAAATCTCCATTAGAGACTTGATAATTTTTGAGTCATGTTATCCATGATAACAGACTCATGTGGCACAAGAAAAATATAACTCTCCCTTAACCTTAAATTTTTAAGAAACAAGATTCAACCCAGCACACCAAATGCTTCATAACAGATGTTTATATAAACAATAGAGCTCCCAAGGGTCACTCTATGACATTTTAGTTTACAGCAGTTTTGAGCTGAATTTTGCATATGTGGAAACTTGCACAGAAAAGTTGCCCGGAGAACTTTGAAGTTCTGAGAACTTCTCAGAACACAACTGAGAAGTTGTGGATGCTCCATCCCTAGAAGTGTTCAAGGCCAGGTTGAACCAGCTTTAAGCAACCTGGTCTAGTGAAGAGTGTTCCTGTCCACTCTAAAGGGATTGGAACTAGATCTTTAATGTCCCTTCCAAATAAACCATTGTATGATTCTACAAAATTTAGCTTTTAGTTAGGGGAAAATATGTGAAAATATAAAGACAAGTTATTGCCACATCTGACAACTTGACAGGAAAAAATGACAAATAGGAAATACCCAAAATGCCCAAAAAATAGGTCTATCTCAGAAATGTTTGGTCACTATATGTCAGCTTGAGCAATATTGTGAATCAAACTGAAACATTAAAATCTATTCCTTTTTCACAAACTTCAGAACACAGTTCCAGTTCCAAGTATATATATACAAAAATACACACAGACCTTGGAAGAACTTAATTATATTAGTTCTCAAAGAACACTAGCATTTTGAAGACTTATCTGAAATCTCAGAAATTATTATTAGAGCAGAATGAAGTTCTTAAATACCCTTCAGTAAATGTTAAGGCACTATTAAAAGTTTCTGTGATGATGATTTCCCAAATAGAAATCAGACTATTCACCTTATAAAGAACCTCCAATCCTTGGATTTGCTCTGCCTCACTTAAGAACAATGCTTGGCAGATATAGTTACATTTCACATCTCAGGAATATGGGAAAAAATTGGGTATCAATGCAGACATCAGTCTAGAACTGATAACTTTCACCAGGAACATTTCAAGCATAGGTAAGACTACTGAAGCTGTTCTCCTCTGAACTTAACTACTTGAACAGTCAATGTGCAAAGGATTAAGCAATTTTATGAAAACTGTTTGCTGTAAATTGCCTTACATACTCACACTTTAAAGAATGCCAACAATTTCTTTGAAATTTAATAATCTTGTAATTGAATTTTCATGCCTGTCCCCACACAGATATGGATTTGGCAGTAAATTGAAGTCTATTTCAAATAAATATAAGACTTATTTGTCTTATATGCAGCTGTATTAATTGCTTTAATATATATGATTATGACTATCTCAAAACTATAGCCATGTCTAAAACAAATTTAATTATGCTTTACACATCAGATATCTGTTCCACACCATTAATTTCTTATAAAATCATAGCTCGTCACGTATCCTATCTAACTATAGATTCTTGGTATTCTATTTATTTATTCATTTATTTATCTTGAATATTTTTTTAATGCTTTAGTATAACTTACCAGTTATGCAATGGTTATATCTGCTGTTATGAGCAATTTAGATTACTGAGGTAGAGAACTTTTCTGGATATGTTACATTTTAAACTACACTTATGTAAGATCTCTACCTAAAATTCCTGTAAAAGCCTTTGCCCAATCATATATGATGTTTTAAAGTACTAATAATGATTTCTTATGAGGACTGTGTGAGACAATATTTATTTTCAAGATAAATATTTGCATAATTAAAACTAAGAATCATATAATCCTGAGATTAAAAAAAAAAAAAAGTAAAAAATAACAGAGAAAACCAAATATTTTAAAACACTTTGAATCTCCTGAGATCTATGATCAGTTGTAAATATTCAATCATTTATATGAATTCATATTAATTGCTGTATTCAGATCATTGCAAATCTGTTCATTCTTTCAAAAGTTTATCATTATCAGACTTTTTCATTTAGTTAACCATAGGAAACTTTTATTGACCTAATATCATTAAAACTGAGATGGATACATAGGTAACAACAATTTCACATTATGGTTCATTTATTATGTGTCTATATAAAAAGAACAGTTAATATCTAAAAGCTAGAATAGTAAAAGTTTGTAAATAATTTGTATTTTTTTTACCATTTTACACTACAATATTAGATTTTGAAGCAGATTTTTGAAGATTTTGAATTTCTTTTCATGACAGAGGAAGGGTGCTTTTGTATCAACTTTGAAACAGGTTGTAGGTAATTGCTGAAGTCTGGCTTGAGATATTTCTTTTTGATTCCTTACTACTGTATTTAGTCACATCTACTGAGATATGTCTAGTTCTATAAATTATGTAAAAAATATTTCATTCAAGGTTAAAACATGTGCCTTGATGTTTTGGATTCTCCCAGTCCTGTGGTGCAAGTGATATGAAGAATGGCTAGTATTATCTATTTAAAGGTTCAGACATCATATGTGTATAAGAATGACAACATTAAAAATTGCTCTAACACTACTCATGAACTTGGAAAAAAAAAAGTTGTAGTGGAAAAGACTACTGACATTCATTAGTTACAGAAGACAATTCAGAAGTGATAATAATGATACAGATACAGAATGAAAAACATAAAAGAGAAAGAATTAGTTTAAATAATCATGAAATATCCTGAAGGGAGTAGAAATACTTGTCAGGAAATGCAATTAGTGTTGCATAAAACTCCACCAAATCACCAAAATCCAGGAGCTGTGCAGATTATAGAAGTATCATTAAAGAATACATAAATTTTGAGGACTGAGATATCTCATTTCCTATAGGAAATAATCTTAATTACTAAAAATGCTACTGTGATTTGACTGGCAATTTTCATTTTGAAGGCAGAATAAAAGTACACTAAAATCAGATGGGTTGCTTTGAAAGAAGTTGCAAAATTGCAAATAGGTTCTTTTTTTCTTAACTTGCACTGCTATGTAAGAAAAAAGTCTAATACTTTTTTTGTTCCATGTTAAATGGTTATCTGCAGCAGTTCTCCATTCAGATGTGTGAAAGGACTGATTAAAATGTCTTTGCACTTTATGGTATAGATGATAGAGAATGTGAAACAGAAGGTAGGACTGTGGCACTGTCGTATCACCTGCAAAAATAGTTGTCAAATTGTGATTGACAATTATAATACATGTTAAAAAAGGTTGCTCACACTCAATACCATGAAGTTCTAAAGTCCACTACCCATACTCCAGAGACTTAGAATTCCTTTGTGGTGAAGCTGTCCTGCTCAGCAGTAGGGGGAATGGCAAAGCTCTTGTGCCTTGTAAATATCCTTTGTGAAAGAACATGAAGGATATCTACTGACGGTGTTATCAACTTTTTGATAAAAGAGACTGAACTTTCTCTGTCAGCTGGGTAAATGGGATAATTTTCACCTCAGCAAAACAATAGGAAGCTTAGATGTATGTCTGATGTACAGAAACAGCTTACTCCTGCAGTGTTTTGCAGTAATGTCTTTAGGCTGAATCCAAAGAGTTTGCCAGTGTGAGTTGCAGCCACATATCATGGCCAGAAACCACTTTCCAGCACAAAGATATATTGAAAGAACTGAATAAATTTCAAATCATGTATCAAATATAGCAACATAATTATAACTAAATGCTATTCAATAAATTAATACTTTAAAGAATTTTCAATATGCCAACAGCTGGTACCAACAGTCTTTGTTCTTGATCAGACACCATTAAATCACTAAGCATTTTACTTGTCCCTAAAGTGTTGTCTGAGTATTGCAACTATTTCCATTACTGAACTCTACTCAGTATGTTGAGAATAGTCATCTGGTATTTTAATTTGGTAAGGTGGGTTTGTTTGTGGGTTTGGTGGTTTTTTTTTTTCATTTCACATTGTCTGATACATCTAATTAAGAGTTCTGCAAATAAGTGTCACGAAGGCAATCCTTGGGTGAAAAAGTTAAAGAAATATGAAGTGAGTGCATGCCTGTATTTTTCTTTTGAGAAAGCTTCTTTCAGCTTTTTAAAAACACACATACAGTAAAAGAAGTTTATAATATTTTTTTCTTTAGAGTTCAAAGACTTTTTTTCAGAAAAACATAACTTATGGGGAAATTAACATGGAACATTCCTATAGCATGTATCTCTGCTTATCAACATGAACAAAATATATACATTTTGAATAATACATCTGCAAATTTTCATTTAAAATCATTCTAATAGTTCACTGAATAGAGACATAGGTAAGTTATGAGAACAATAGCATTCTTTTCAAGAAAGGAAGAATTCAAATACAACTGTTATGGGTATTAAATAATCCTTTTTTTTTTTCCCTTGTTAAGTAAAATATATTTGGGATTATAAGACAGAGGAATCTAAATAGATGGTTAACCTGATGAAATCTCTTTTAAGTTTCAATTTAAACTACAAAATATTAGAATGGCATCATAGGCAATTCTTTCTTGGTCCAGTGTCCGGTTCTTGGAAATGTAGCAAGTTTCAGGTCTTTTTTTTTTTTTTTTTTTTTTTAAAACAGTTTTTTAATA
>VZRJ01008538.1:254956-300143 GCA_013397565.1 Ptilonorhynchus violaceus
TTTTAAAAGCAGTTCTTCAATCATGATAAATGAACTTTAAATACATTCAGTTTTAAATGAACTTTTGGGAAAATTTCATATTTTAAATGTGTGTTGGGATGGAGGTTCCCACAGTGATGGAGATTATTTTTGGTATCTGTCAGTCTTATCAGATCCTCTTGAAATACTGTTTCTTAAAAGTACATTTGTTTTTATAAGTCTTATGAGGCTGAAAAATTTTGGTACAGAAGTATGACCATGAAATATTTACCTGCTATTCATTTTAAGTTAGAAAACTGATGGCTTATATTAAAAAAGGAAAAAGAAAGTTTGTTAGAGTATATTTTTTTGAATGAAAGAATTTACCTTGACAAGCTGGGACTGGAACATCCCATGAGTAATAACCATATGGAGACTTCCTGCATACAGCAGTACTCTTCCCAATGAGCCGAAACCCTCGATCGCAAGCCCAGCGAACCATACTGTTGAGCTGCCCACCTGTCTGGCTGACAATGAAACCATGCGGAGGCGACTCTGGAGTACTACAGTAGAGAGCTTTGAACACAAATATTGGATAAATAAAATATGCGTTTAGAATTCAGATAACAGTTCTTGACAAGTTCTTGTTGAACTCAGTGGACATCTGATAAGAAGCTGAGAAAACATCACTAAAAGCTGTATTTTGTGTCCTGATAATGCATGCATTGACCAATTTCACAAAATATAAAAGTGAAAAAACAGTGCTTTATAAGCTTTTTATAGGCTTCAGGTTTCAGTAGCCTCAAAAGAAATAGAGTGATAGCTCACTTTTATAACTGGCTGTAGTTTTGAGGTTTGGGGTTTTTTACCATCTTCTTTTTAAATCAAATAAGCTACTGCACTTTAGTTTAAGATGAAACTTATTGCAATTGCATACATTTCATTAGTATACAAAGTTTTGAAAGAAGGAAATATCTAGTACATCCTGCACATAACTCTTTTAAAATAGTCTTTTCTTTCTGTTCCTAAATGAGTTCTTTCATTCAAGTTCTGTGATACATTGAACTGAAGTAAAACATTGAAAATAGATTTTAATGATATTTATGAGTGCCACTATAAATCCATGGCAAAACATTTGAATCTGCTTTTAGTTGTTGATTTATTTATAATACAATAAATCTTACAGATCTACAGACTATGAAAAAAAATCTTTATGACCGCAAAAAATATCAAATATCTCTAAGACTTACAGTTTTTATAATCTGAAATTATTTATGTACTTTAATACTTTGACATTAAATACTGGTTACTTATTCTATTTATTTTCTCTCCCTTGTTCATTAAGTCCATGAGTACCAAGTCATTTGGGTTTGGCTACTTTTTCATAGGAGTGGACCAGAAGGCTTTTATAACCTGGTAACCAGTTTAAGACAAATGTTGTTTGTGTAAAAGTTTAACTTGTTCTCTGATTAATTTGATTAAAGGCTGACAGCCAAGATGGCCATTGTCCCTTTTTGTAGGAAAGAAAACAGTGCTGGAAGTTTGTTTCCAAGTGCTGCCTTTATGCTTTGAAGAAATGTTGATAACTATTTATATTTGTTTTCTCAGGCAAATAGAGAATTGCTGCTTCACTTGCTCTTTAAACCTTTCCATGTCCCATGACTTACTTCAGGTCAATGTTTATGTCAGGTGAAAGATTCCTCTGACGAGAATGGAGTCATATGGCTGTTTGTTTACAACAAATACATATTAAACATATTAAAGGAAAGAGCAGAACGAGAAGTACTGCTATGTCTTTCAGAGCACAGGCTATGAAAATATTTTCTCCCTTACACTAAATGACTCCTGACTTATACTCTTTCTTGGAAGAAGCAAAGATATAGACATCTCTACTTGTCCTGGGTATAGGAAAATATACCAGTATTTTCTGAGTGAAACAAATAACTAGAAAATATTTCCTGTCTACCTCTCAATAGTTCTCCCACTGCCTGTAGGGAAAATTTTTGAAGAATTTTCTTTTCTTTCTCTTTTAACAGATCCAACAGGTACTACAGGAAATGAAAATCAGTATCATATATTATTTTGTGTCTAGTAAAGAGTGAATTTTATCCAGTTAACAACAAATATTATAAGTCTGAGAAAACTGTCCTAAAGGGAAAGATGACACTGATACGGTTTCACAGTATATTATGATCCTAATTATTTTTCTTCAGTTGTGAAGTAGCCAAAAATTGAGTGAGGAAAAAAAAAAAAAACCACAGCAGAAAGAATTCTATACTTATTCTCTATTTCTTTCTCCATTTTGTAAAATTAAACTACTTATGCCAGTAACTTCTCTAATACCTACAGATACTATCCCCAGTACTCTTCATTCTGTGTATTTCATGTCTTTGGTCATCATTAAAAGAATCAAATATAGATTTTGTGTAATTGCTGTAAATTGCAACAGATCTACTTTAGCTTGATTAACTAATATAATTTTCCAGTAAAATTGATATTATATAATAATTCTGTAACAGCAATTTTACAAAAATCTAACTTTGTCAGGTACCATTTCCACACACTATTCATAAATAGGTTAATTTTAATTAATAACTCATAAAATACTGGCTTTTTTACATACCAATTTATCTCTTTTAATACTGTTTGCTGCTTCTGTTGAACTTTAAATTAAAGAGTTCAATTCTTCAGTGTCTCACATTTTTCCACTTTATAGCTGTTCACTCCTGCCTTGTTGCAATGTCCTCCTCTGTCCCACCAATTTGTTAATGGTGAATTGCATAAAGATCCAGTTAGAAAAACACTCCAGTATGAGGAGGCACACAAGTGCAAACAAATGGGAGAGAGAAGGGGGAAACTACTTCTTTTATCTTTAGTACTGGCTTAGGCCATTTTAAATGCTTGTGAAGTATTTTATTAATTTTACAGAGCACACGTGTATGAGGTTTTTTCCTTACAAGATGAGGATCATCAGGTTCATAGATATAGAACAGATTGGATTTCCTTTCAGTTTGCTTGATTAAGGATATCAAACATAGCTTATATTACCCTTTTCACATAAACAAATGTTCCATATTGAAATTTTATATGCATTATAGGAAGTCACATTTGCATACCTATATATCTTATCCTGAAACCCTTTTTATTGGTGCCATGATCTGCTGACCACCGGAGAAATACTTCATGGCCATTGCTGGTTATATTTAGAGAAGACGAATAGTCCCCACTGAGAGATATGAGCAATGGGCTATGACTATTTGGTCCTTGATACAAAGGAAGGAGAAAAAAAAAAAAAAAAGAGTTACAAAGTTTAAAATAACATACAATAAACTATATGCACACAATTAATATATATGTAAAACATCCTTCAAGCAAATAGCAAATTAATTTGAATTAAAAATAGAAGTTGAAATTACATGTTATACCTGGAAACTATATATTTGCTCAAAACAAAAATTATTTCCAAGTATGACATGTAGTACAATTTTAAAACACAGCAATCCAGCAGTTTTCTTTAGCATTAAAAAATCAAAATAGTTTCATACTTAAGATTTTTATACTGAAAAATTATTATATGCATAAACAAGAGTAATTAGACTGATGCAATATAAAAATACAATAATAAGGAAAAAATATCATCCAAAGTTATGCATCCTATAGTTACCATCGAACACCTCAAGTATATCAAATTCCTTTTCTGTCTGGAAGAATTCAAAGAACATGCTGATATTATAACCCTTTTCCACAGTAATGGTCCATGCACACATCTGGAGATTTGGGTAGCTGTCAGGATATCCAGGGCTCAGTATTACTCCTGTTGAATCCAGACGCATTTCATTGGCTGGACAGAGCACTGCGAAACAGAAAAATTGGCAAAAAAATCTAAAGCTCACTATCTCTCTTTTATGTGATTGACAAGATTTTCCCGTTTAAAACAACTGCATTACTCATTCTATTTCTGTAAATTGAGCAACATGGTGATTTAAAATATGGTGAAGGGATTTAACTTTGAATTTATCTGGATTCACTAGGTCTACATAGAATAACAATCTCATTAAGAAGAAATAGTTGATATTATCATGTTATTGGAACTTTTTTCAAAAAATGCATTTGCTTCATGATGTATGAACAAGTGCCTTCAGTATATTCAGAACCTAACAGTGCTAAACAGGAGCTTTGAAATCTTTTTATATTGACAACTAACTCCTACATGAAAATGAGTTAATCCTGAGTTACACAAGAAAAATAATAGGATCTTAGTTTCTCAAGAACACTGGAAATAACATTGGCTCATTAATTATAAAAATCAGGTTTTATGTTGAAAAAGTTATTGGACTATGAAGAGAGATAAAGAACACAGAAAAGCAGTGAAAGGGAGAGAAAAAGAGTAATCATCTTCATTAAAAACTTTATAAGAATCATAGAATATTTGGGTTGGAAGGGAGCATTGAAGATCATCTAGTCCAACCCTTTGCAAAGCCATTCAAACTGAACTTGAAAATCTGAATCTGTCCATATATTTAAAAAATATTTGCCTTTCACTTGCAAATTAACATCTAGTTGCTAAACTTAAAAATTTTTTTCTCATGCTCTGTGTTTGTTTCAATTGCTCCAGAAGAGGTTGAATAACACCTCCACTCCACTTAATAAGACTCATATGGCTGGAATCTGGCCGTCAAACTACAGTCCTGTGCCAGTTGTTACATGTATCTCAAGCAAATGAACAAAATAATCCCCTCAGCTTTATATGTACATACAGACACATATATATATGTATAAAAATGTGTGGCAGGAAGAGCATAATAGTAATCTGGCTGTACTCATTTATTTGCAGCTGGTTTTGCTGTCTGCATATGATTCTGCCTTGCAAATCATCCTTAATTTCAGGATTTTCAGCTAAACGTCCCTCAGGAATTTTATAGAGAGTTTAAGGACTTGTCTCTGTAAAAGAGATTCCCTTGGGAATTGGGTAGCTAAGTTTTATATGAATCAAAGAACATGTATCTGAAACGTAGTTAAGAGTCACCATTCAAGAATTTTCGCAGGGTCCCCTAATTATGATTCAAAATACAGTTTGAATCTTCTTATTCTGAAATTTTCATTTCATCCTGAAAGTAAAAGCTAATTTAAAGGAAAATTAGGGGCAAAGTTACATGTTTTGTATGGACAATACTCTATTTTAACAAAATAAGATGATAGGCATTAGCTAAGCTTTTGGAATTTAGTGATTATTTTCACAACAAAAGGAAATCTGCAAGAATTTAAAGAAATGCTTATCCAACTGACACACACCAGACAAAACCAGAAAAAAGTGACAGCATTAACTAGTACTAAATGTGATCTAAACTAATGTGTAATAATTAAAATTACCAAATAAACCTTAAATATATTTTGCTTCAATATTTTCTCTTAGGAATACCTCATTTGTCTAGTATACCTTTACTGCAATACATTGGATTCAAGACTAAAATATTGTTACTTAAATTCTGCTCAGCAGCATTCTTTAGATTCACTTATGGATTAATCTGGAATGTAGGTATCAATTTATTTCAAATCTAAAATTAAAGAAAAATTCAATCAACACTTTACACTTGGTAAAGCATATAAGATATGCACAAGGTTATAGCATCAGGAATTAACATTATGAAGTCTAACAACAAACATATGCTCTACCCGGTGAAAATAATTAGTAAATTAATACAAATATGAACCACCAGAAGAACTGAGTTTTTACTTGAGAATGACTCATGTAATGTGTTATAGTCCGCACAATCAAGTATGGTAGCTGATCCAGAGACCCATGTGATATATTAAAATCATGAAACACAGACATTTTTGGCCTGTAGTTTTGCTGCCTTTAGATTCCACAAAGCTCTCCATTCATCTTTCATTATTGAAATTTAACTTAGATATTGTGATCTTCAAACTTAGACATTATATAAATAAAGTCAAAATAAATTATGCTGCTGTTTATTCTAGGTTGTCAGTTGGACTGGACATTTTTAACACAATTTAACAAATTCCTTTCCATTTTTGTTTATAATTTTCTGAATCTAACTCTGAAGACCATGTTAATTTCATTCTTCTTTAGACAGAAATTATAAGAGCATTGATTTAATATTTAGTATTGGATCCAAAATTTAGCATTTATATCTGACAGATAAAAGATTAACTATGGTAACTGAAATCATCATTCCTGAGTTTTTGTCTTGGGCCTTGCGCTGAATGCAAATATGCCTTCAGCAACACATGCTGAGAGACTGCCTCAGGATAAGCACATATGTCTCTATTTGCCCTATCTAACATTACATCATTTGAACATTTAAAGCAATGCCTGGAGGTTACTATGGATTTCCACCTATTAAATAAGTCTGACAAGTTAGGAATTTAATTTAAATTGGGGTCTTGGAAGCTATTTCTAGACACAATTTTACCTACCTAAATGCATAGATTTTCAGAAATTATCAGTGTTAAAGTTCTTATGAAGCTCACATTTCAATTTCACTTTGCATTTTTAAGAACTAGACTTACTGCTGTGAATGATTTTGACTTTTGCAAAGTTTATTTTATACACATAGTTTTGTGTATAAAATCAGGGGAAAACAGCTTATTCAGCTTCAATAGTAGACCCTTACACCTTTCCAGAAATGCAGGAAAAGGGTATATTTATACAACATCAATATTTTTAACTCTCAGCTGATAGCCTAGGTGAATATTATAGCAATAGTTAAGTTCTAAAAATTAATATACTAACATTTCATTTCCTAACATCTATATTGTGCACCATTTTAAAACTGTAGAAATTGCTTCTCAATTCTATCTTGTCAAATATTAAAGTTTTACTTGTAAAACTAGTAGATTTATTCACAATTAATTTACTATTGCCAAATAAATCTTTCATCATGAGTGTTTTATGGATATGCTAATGAATTAAAATTACTGGGGAAGGACACACCAAAACATCAGATTGGTAGAAAAAACAGATGGCAGTATTTTTCATATAATACAAATGTAAATCAAATGCACTTATTATGACTGATTTGGGAAAGTATTTTAATCCTGCAGTAGATGTTAGAATATTACGCTCAGGAGCAGACGGATCACAAAGAAATATCACAGCAACTAGCAGAATCCAAAATGGCTTTTGTTTACATAACTTATACTTTTATAAGGCCGTGGTGTTTTGGTTTGGTCTTTTATTCTTGAAAAGACTTTATTATACAAGTTTATAACTGTAGGTCCTTATTTATCTTTCCAGATATAAACGTAAGAATTAGTAAGAAAACATAAACTCATACTCATCACTGGAACTTCAAAGAGACTGCATTTTTTTAATAAGGCACGTGCAAGGTTTATCTTCATTAGCTTCCTGATATGTTTGGTATGAAAGAAAACTCTCACATTTTCTTAAAATTATGGAAAAATTATATTCTAGTGTAACACATCAAATTTCAGCTTAATAGAGACTGGCTTAAAGTGTGATATTAGTGGCTGGCAGGACTGTAATCTTGTTTCGACCTTAGCAATGAGATGGCATTGTCTCTCTATTTGCAGTTTTCAATAGGGGGAAAAAATGAACAAACACATGCACACACAGAGAAAACCTGGGTCTTAGAATACATTGAATAAAAACGGAAGCACTTAAAATTGCACTGAAAAATAATTCTGTGAATTTATTCACCCAAATCCATATTATGTTAATCTAGTATTTTTAAAAGTTTCCATATATATTTTCATACTATTGTGTTGTATACACAATAGTTGTATATATATTTTCGTACTATTGTGTTGTAGTTAAAATGAAATAGTTTCATTATTTACCAAATTTAGACTCCCTGCAAAAAAAAAAGGAACTATGAAATTATTTTTACAAAGTAGATCAGCAGCCCTTTAAACTTGTGAAATTCAGTAAAAGATTACTAATTATTTTGCATTAATACCTGACATATTTGAAACAAAACAAACAGTGATAAATTTTGATAAATTGTCAAAAGTCTGAAATAGTTTAAGTATGCCATCTTATGTAAAGAGATGTAGAGAGTATTTAAGGAATCACCAATCAGCTGGTCTGGCAGCATGAAAATAAAAAGGAGAAAAAACCTTGACAAGTAGGTGGTGCTCCGTCCATCTGAAGTCTCTCCCCCAGTCGGCATGTCAGAATCTCATTACCAACCAATGTAAAGCCTGGTTGACACTGGTACCGTATTATGTCTCCTGTTCAGAAAAATAAAACAGGGCAAAACACAAACAAACAAAACAAACATTAAACAGCAATTAACTGGGACTTTTAGCTTCGAAAACATTATTGATTAATGAAGTTTCTTACCACCATATTATACAACGGGCTAAATGACCTCTGGCATAAACAATTTTGATTAGTCTAAAAAATGTGGTAAATAAGCTTTGTGTTGCACACTGTGCTGCATCTATCACTTTTTTCCACCACATTATTTGTTGGATGGTTTGCTAATTTGTCTGGGTTTGACTGATGCTGTGTGAACCAAATGTCCACAAAGCTTTAAGGAATGTAATATAACAGGATAACCATTATGAATCTAAATAAAGGTATACAATCAAGTCAGTAATTCATGCAATCCTAAGGGGCAAAAAAAATTGGAAAAAAATAGGAAGTGGATTAGTTGATTATATCTAAATTTGGCACAGTGAGAATAAGTAATTGTCATTTTTAATTAAGATGCCAGTAATTCATATCGTTTTATGTACCAATAAAAGTAAAAATTTGCATATCCCAGCAGTTCTCTTTGGTCCAGACTACAGAGAAAAAAGGAAACAAAAGTAATTTCTCTTTGTAACCTACATAAGTGATCATATACTGATATATACAAAAAAAAAAAATTATTTTTCTTTGTCACCATGTGAGCAAAACTAGCTGACCAGACATCTGACATATGATCATATAAATCATATTTATTTGAAATACAGGTGGCTACGTAATATTAATGACATGTCTCAGAAAGTCAGAATGTCATCCGCTTCTCTTATCCTCGTAACATTTACAAATTTGATTTTAGCCTTTAGGTCACAGAACCTTAATTCTGGTACAGAATATACCATTGTCTACGTATTTTCTTATTGGTTTTGTTTCTTTGTTTCATTGTAATACAATGTTTCATATAAAACAATATGAAAAATGTATTTTTAAATTAAGTCAATTACAAAGAGTTACTGCATTACTTATATGTAATCTCTGAAACATAGATGGGATTCAAGATACATAGGGAAGAGGAAGGATTTCTTTAAAAATGTATTTTCAAATAAAAATCTAAGATATTACAGGCATGTTTTCCATCCTGAAAAGCACCCTCTGCACAGCAAGTTAATTTTTTAAACAAATTTTGGTTGTATTTTCTTTTATATTACCTATTTCAAATTCATCATCCTCAGTTAGAATTTCAGCATTTGGTATATTTGCTGGAGGCTGGCAGACCCGGAGCTGATAGGCTATAAACAGGAACAAAGCACAGTTGACATTCCCAAACATAGTTAACGCAGCCATGCAATAACTGATTCAATACCTGCATTAGCAGGATAAAAATAAAAACTCACTCTATTTTGAAACATTCAAAAGAATAAAAAAAAGGGAAATGAAAACATTGGAAGTTGTGTCTGATTCTCAATTAGTTATTTAATTTCAGTGGTGAAACCCTCTTCATAAATAATGTAAGAATCTTAGAAGTGGTTGTCCATTTTCTCACTTAAGTTATCTCAGCCAAAAAGCAAATTTTTTTTATTGTTCAATCATTGTTTTGTTCGGTTTTGGTTTTTTTTACAATACAACTGTACTGTTGTACTCTTCCACTTTTGAAACCTGGTAATAAACACAGGTTTTGGAATCCCAAAGATTCTACCCAGAGGCAGCATAACTAATAGACAGAAGAATTTTGAATGTGAAATTTCACAGTAAATTAACAGTTGTGGAGCACACATCACCTGCAGGTAGAGTCAGAGAATAATCCTACTTTCAAAATTCTCATTTGAACTCCCACATGAAATAATTTTCTGAGATTTAGCACATGATGAAACAGCCAGGCAAAGTAATTAGGGGAAATAAATAAAAAGACAAGCAGGAAGAGTATGCAGAAGCTGTATAGATTGATTTTCCCTTTTTTTCAGAGATCCTATGAAGATGGGCCCATGTTTGGGGACAGACAAAATTCCATTTAGTCTTAATACAATTAGGACAGAAATCTGGCCAAAGAAATCACATTGACATATTTATACCGACAGTGGAGTCTTCCCTATTTTAAGGTGTTCATTCAGGATGAAGTATGCTTAGTTTCCATTAATATTACATTTTCATATAGCATTGTTTTACAGCATTTCTCCTTAGCAAAGAAACATCATCTACTTATGGCAGATGACAGTTCAGCTTCAGTAATACACATTCTTGGTTGCTTTGTGTAATTAGATCCTTTAGTAATCTAATTGGTTGAACTTCTGTCAATCACAAAATTTATACTATAAGCAAGTTAGACCTTTTGTTACTACTGAGTCACCTACATTTGATATCTTCCTATTACACTCCTTTTTGCCAGTTATATAAAGAAGATCTACTTAAATCAGTGAGTCAGAAAGCTAACATTCCACCTTAGGATAAAGCAATTTAAAATAAAACACACCAGGTAAACATGAAACTGCTGTGTTATTTGCATCTTAAGAAAAATAATAATAAAAATCATGAATGTAATTAAAAATTCATTCAATAAATAAGTCATATAATTTATCTCAAATGTCTCTCATTTTAGGGTACAAGGAGTATCATTAATTTTAATCCCAAAATTATTTATTTTAAATAAATTTGACTCCTTGCACTGCCTTGCCTTTATTACTATAAATTTTGTGCAGCAGATATGAAGGATCATAGACTCCAAGATACTGAGAAATTTATCTTGACAACATCAGTCAGAAAATAATTGTAAGTTTCTTCATAAGTAATCTTTTTGCTGCTCAGTTTGCATCTTTATTGTGCATTAGGGCCCACACCTGTGGAATGACAATTTTCACAACAAAAGAAACAAGTAAAAGGAGATCTTCAGAGACACTTTAATACTAGCAAATTATTAGATCAAAAGAAATAGCCTCAAGTTGCTCCCCATGAGTTTTAGATTGCATATTGATAAAAATGTATTGACCAAAAGGGTTGTCAAGCCTTGGAACAGGCTGCCCAGGGAAGTGGTGGAGTCACCGTCCCTGGAGGTATTTACAAGACGTGTGACATGTCACTTATTGACCTGGTTTAGTGGTGGACTTGGCAGTGTTGGTTTTACAGCTGGACTTGATAATCTTAAAGGTCTTTTCTAACCTGAACAATCCTTTGATTCCATGGGCATTTTTAACATATTTTTGGTCATATACTGATATATTAATAGATATCAATACAGATCGATTCATTAATGAATACAAAATGTCATTTTGTCCTTTGCAAACTGATACATGCAATTTAGGTGCCAAGATTTAGAATGGAAATTCTGATCCCTCTCTACCTAGCCCTACTGGAGTCTTTACTCCATAGTCAATTCAAGTGCTGTTGCTGGTGGGTTTTTTTCATTGTAGGCTTTAGGTATTTTTTTGTTTTACTTTGTTTTGCTTAGATTAAAGTTCCTTTTAATCCCATCAGTTCTGTTATCTGTATTCACCATGGTCTTTACTAAGGCAAAAAGAGTCTTCAAGTCACAAAATTTCATAAGGATCCAAAAACTGGCTGTAGTCTGTCCATGTTTCCTTGAATATTCAATCCAACAGGCATTCATAGAGCACCTAAACCCACCCCTACTTGTCAATCTGTTTCCCTGCAGTTATGGCAATGCAAAAGACACTTGGCCACAGAGGTTTTGGATGACTACAAAAAGAGGTAGAATTTGGTGCATTAATTCTTACACATTTTCATTCAGTCAGTATTTAATTCAAGGGTGGATTAATATTAACTACATTATATAGTTCACTATCATTGAACTATATAGTATAGTTAACATTATATCACAGGTATAGTTCACTATCGTTGGCATCTCTACAAAATCAACACTTTCTTCAAAATATCCAAATATCTAAGACAAATTTAATGTCCTCCAAAAACATTTAGGTCTTAAAGGAATTTTAGAAGCATTGTAAGGAGAAGATGTGCACCTTGAACTTTAGGGTCTTGATGTTGCATTCTTTGCTCATGTCTCATCACAGTGAATTCTTTTTATTTTTGCTTGACTACTAGCAAATTCAATATCTGGTCAACAAAGTATTTTCATCCTTCATGCTAATCTTTCCTATGTTTGCATTACCCTAGTAGTGGTAAGTCATATTAATAATAGCAACTCTTCTTTGAGAAAGCAAATAATTTTTTTATGCTTTGTCTTCTTGCAGTGACCAGTACAAACAGTGAAAATGCTTAATTTGTCACACTTACCATGATAACTAAGTACAAAAAAGCCACTGGTAGTAAAGTCACTGTGAAACTTAATCAGAATCTGATTGGAAGTGCTATAGACTGATTCTAATGCAGTGTTGCCACTAAATTGTCCAATTTGAGGAGATGTTTGGTCTGGTCCATCCCTAAGAAAAACAAACACAATTTTTTTTTTTTTTTGGTACAAAATATAATATAATTTCTTCAAATTTTAAATGAATGTAGCAAATTTTCTTTAGATTATTCAAAAAACCATGAGATAACTAAAATAAGGTAAAACAGACATCAAGGGCTGAAAGCCCTTACATATCCTGTATGTGGATTGGATTCTAATTCAACCACCTTTTGAAAGTAATTTTCTTATTTTCAAATAAAATTTGCAGCAAACTCAAAATTATTGAATTTGTTCTTCATCTACATGCCCCAATCTCTGATCACATTTGTGTATTTGTACTTTCAAATGTGGCTATCAGAAAATAAATAAAACTAATACTGTTCATGTCCCCCGGTCTTCTGAATTTGGTAATTTCTAGGAAAATTAAGAGATGAATGGTGTTATTAGAATTAATTAATAGAATAATTTTAAAAGACAAGAATATTGGCTTTGACAAAAATAAAACCAAAATGCTTACAGTATACTGAATACAAGAGTTCCCTTGAAAACAGCATGTGGACATTTATAATTTTATTTGTAATGATCATTCTAATTAATTTTACATATTTTCTGATGTCAGCATTTTTTAACGTAGCTTCCCCCCCTTTAATTAAATGTTTTAATGCTATCATTTATACTTTACAGTATATATGGATAGATAAGAATTCATTTAAAGTTTATTTTTATGAGTTTTCTCAATCAATTTGTTGCTGTGTTATGAATTTTATATAAATGGTTGAGTCTTCAACTCAGGTAAGTATTAATATAATTATTGGTAGCTTTAACCAAAACCAAGTATGACATGCAGTTGATTAATTTCTTAAATCGTTCTTCACATGAATTTATTGATATCATTTTATACTATTTATTATGATTTAGAAAATACATGCTTGTAAGGTCATTGCTACTATATGGAAGAATGAAATACTTATTTCAATAGAAAAATTCAATCAAAATTAGTACTAAACAACAGAACTGTACAGAGGACTGTGTCATAATACAAGAGCATTAATTGTTCATCCTTGCTTCCTTCCAGTCTTGAATTGTCAAACATTAAGTAATATAAGTTTAAATTTACATTTAAAATTATTTTTCCAATAGTTATTAGGATAATATCTTTTAAAGAGAATAATTTCAAAATAAAAATATGGATTTTTTTTATTTTGAAAATTTTGTAGTAATATATTTGTCCAAATTATGACACACTGACCCTATCCCCTCTGTTTTAGCAGGGAAATTGCATGCTTTGAAGAAGTGTTTGAGTTGTGAATTTTTTTCTGCTGGAAATGGCTATTAAAATTTTTGATCTGTTGTGTAAATAAATAGTATACCAGAAGTGGTATAAGCTATATAACTATGTAGCCATCATGTATATAATATAATTTTTACACATGTGTACAAATGAGGCCTAAAACCATTAAATGTCTTGAGATATGCGGTGGAGGGATTAATGTGATAGGCTGCTGCTGGGGCTCCTCATGCAGAGCCGTGACAGACATGGATTCAGGTCAGACAATATAATTTGTTTACAGTTATTGTTAGCTCAACTCTTTTTGTCATCATCAAATACAAATAGAGTCTCTCCTTTTATGTACTCTTAAGAGTAAAAGAAGCCAACTTGGGAGAAGTGAATAAAGTTCTGCCGTACTTTAGTTTCTAGTACTCACACTCTAAAACACTAATACACACATCCACAATTTTCTCATTATCACTCCCTTCTTAAGTATTATTTCTCTTGATTGTTGATGAGCTATTATAGCATACCTCTGTATGCTTTTCTTTGTTGACAAACTGAGGAACAATATTATTGGTTTTGAATTCTTGTCCAGTGCTATCTAGAGAGAATGGTCCATTGCAAAACACGGATTGGTGCAACTCAGTCATTTCCCCTAGAGAGAACACCAGTTTCAAGGGGAAAATCACAAATATATTCTTTTAAATTCGTACTTTGTTGCATAGCATCACATGAAGATTAAATAAATGCCAAAAGTGTTTTCATACCAGACAGTTATGAAATCATATATTGGCTCTGTTTGGAGAACTGTGAAATTGATGTAGATTCCATTCCCAGGTGGTACTCTTACAAGCCAGAAGCAGTCTTGAAAGTTTGGATACTCATCAGGGTATCCTGGAGAGTATATGGTGCCATTCATTGCAGTTATGTTTCCTCCACACAGAGCTGTAAAAAAAGACACTTTTTTAAAAAAGAAAGTTGATGCTTCTTGCATTCTACTTAGTCCATTTAAAAACCCTACTTTTAAACACATTTGGTACACTATAACTTCTTGCATCTGGCCATTGCTGTGTAGAGAAAACAGATTTTATCGAGCTTTGTGTAGAGTCACAAGTCTATTTTGACATTATTCATCAAATATAAAAGTAAAAATAATAATTCTGATGCCATAAATACTATCAAAACTGGAACTAAAATAATATTTATATATTGGGTGGAATTCTCTGCATAACTGAAAATTACTTTATTATGCCTTTGTGTAAATGCCAGCCACAAATCACACCAGTTGTTTTCATGTATTGTCACAAGAAGATAGCCAACCAAAATTAACACACGAGAGAAGGCACATGCAAGGTTGAGGGGTGGGTGAAGATTAGAGGGGAACTTCAAAATGAAAACATTGTACCCAACAGTATGAATAGCAATTTTGCATTTATGGATATAAATTCTGGTAGACAAAGAGTCCTCTCTGTAATCCATGTTGGAGAGTACTAATTTTAGACATCGTACAGTCCAAGAGTGACCCTACAAATTCTGGACTTTCATAACTATGTATTTCCAGAAAACTATTAGTCCAAATGATATGATTTTCTCCATGGAGGTTTCAGGTGTATGTTGAATATGACACTATCTTGTTATTACAGAGCAGAAAGGTTATAGAAGCCTAGTTCTGGAAAAGTGAGCAAAGCTTAAAATGGTATAATTTATTTTGCATACATTTATTTTGCCCATTCCATCTCAAAATTTGCATGGTATGGCAACCCAAATTTCCTAAAATATGTTTAAAAATCTCTAACCAGAGCAAGTTTTTGGAAATACAGGTTTGACATTGTTTGTATTTAGCTAAAGTATGTTTTATGATTTATATATATACTTTGGTGCTGAACTGTAGGGTAAGAAGACCTCCATAGTTACACATCAACCCTTCAGACTCAACAGTTGGTGTACTGCTTTTCTTCAGCTTTCAGCTTCATATTTTCAAGGGGGTTTGAGCAGTGCAGACAGAATTGGTTTTGCAGCCAGGTCTTAAGGGAGTGAAAACATGGTCTGATGACTGTCAGGCAATGAGATTTCTTTGTAAAGAAGGGGGAACAGAATCCAAACAGATGAAAGCAAGGGAGATGAGTTAAGAAGGGTCAGAGAGTGTCAGATGATGCTGAGCACAGGTTAAAGGAATATTAGGTGCATGGGGATGCAAGAAGAAAACAAAACTGTTTAAACAGAAAGCAACTTTAGTGATGTTTAATTCAGATTTTCTGCCTCCAGAAGTCTGAGGAATTAAACAAGCCTTGGTATATCTTGTCTTACAATAAAGACATTAAAACAAATACAAATTTAAGACAACCCATGTATTTCTGGCACTCGGCATATACAAAAAAGCCCATTTCATTTTAATGCTGTTGAACACAAAGCCTTTATCTCAAATCAAACCAAGTAGAACTAGAAGATAACTCATTATCCTTTTCCTGCAAGAATAAAGAAAAAACACAAAAAACAACTCAAAAACATCTGTAGCATATAAAAATGTCACAAGCTCTTTACTAAAAATACCACAGTAAATATCTGCACGAAACCCCATGTAATTTAAGAAGTTTCTCTAGGAGCTGAGTACTGTTGATAGTCTGTAATCATGCAGCAAACACATATCTTAGATCTCTATTATCAATTTGGTTGATTTTTTTTAAATCTTCATTTTTCATATTACATTAAGTAAAAACAAAGAACATCCAGCCACTGTTAAGGAACTTCATCAAAATTGATACTCAGAACAGCAACATGCTTTGGACATCTTAGAATTTACTAATTAAATTCTTGGTTCCAGTAAGGTAGTTCAAAGAAATAGAATCACTCCATTGAATAAATTATTTGTTTGATTCTGAGGCACAGAAAATACAGTTAGAACTAACTAATAGGAAAAGCTAAATGTTTAGCATGAACCATTATTATTCTCACAGGATCCAGAAAAGGGGGGTTGAAACTTAATTATAATGAATTAACTTCTTCCTCTTTCAAGAAAAAAAAAAGACAGTGTAGGTGCCTTCTCTCTTTTATACGATAAGGCTTCCCCTTCTTAATTCAGTATCAGTTATGTCTTAATTTAGCTACCACATCTCCCAGAAATTCCTAAGGCTCACTGACTCCAGCAGGAATTTTGAATAATGAGGCTTCTCATTTAAGTACCTCAATTTGGGTATATGGAGCAAAATATAATGCAAAAATCCAGAAAAAAAGGTGAGATTTTTACTTTCTGTTTGGATGGTTGCTTTTGGTTTTGGAATCTTTTTGCGGTTGGGGAGGTTGTTGTTGGGGGGTTTTATTTAGGTATTTCTCCCCTGCGTGCTCAATATTGAGGTTCCTATTCTTAATGCCGAGTTTTACTGTTCAATAGAGAGGGAAGTTAGATCTTTAACTGGAGGACTGACCTTCTTTGGCCTGCTGCTTAGGTACAGGTTCCTTTGAGCATAGCTAGGGATGAAATATACTTCTACAGAATCATCATATACAGTCATTCTGTCTCCTTAAAATTTAAGCTGTGTGCAAGTCACAGTTCCTCGAACCTGCTTGTCTGTTTCAAGCATGAGTGAAAAAAAATGTAAAAGTTTAAAAAAAATGTAATTAAAAAAAAAATCCCGTTCAGAAAAATATATGTACAAACGATTTCACACAGCACTGACTGGTGGACAGTTTCACTCTAGACTACCATCAACATTTCTTTCTAACTGATAAGATGGAACATGAGTGGCCAGAACTGGTAAATTCAATTTTTGAATCCTTTTTTCTTAATTCAGTCCAGAGCTTTTCCTGCATTGCCTCGCCTAGATTAAAAGCAGCACGGGTCTCCACATTCCAGACTCTAAGCCTAACCTTCCAAAAGTAAACTTATTACCTCAGATAAGTTTTCAGAGATTTCATATTACCATGAAACATTTTAGCTTCTCTGCTAAAATTTTAATGTGCAAAATTGAATACTTCCATTGCAAAGACCACACTGTAAAAATACAGGTCTCTATAAATCGAAAAGCTGAAATGACTTAGGAAGACTTTCCAATAATGTATAGGTCACCTGGAACATACCTTCACATCTAGGAAGAGGATGATTCCAATTGCGGCTGATGCCATGAAGACAAGTCAAAGCTGAATTTCCAATTAACGTGTAGCCAGGAAAACACTCAAATGAAATAGTTTGTCCCACAGTAAAGTCATTTCCAATAACAAAACCATTACGAAATGGTCGAGGATCAGGACAGCTTTGTAGCTGATATGCTGAAATAAGTAATGATAATGGTAGAAAAAATAAGTAAAATACAAATTCTGATTACCTCAAAACCAAGAGCTTTTAATTAGAATAAAGTTTAAAGTCATGGAAAATCCATATATCTAAAGTTCCATGATGGTGATGATCAAATCATTGATCCTACACCTGGAGAAGTAAAGTGAAATCAGCTGTACTTCTGTGCTGCTACATAACATTTCCTTTTGCTGTTTGAAGATACCATACTGAGGTAGATGAAGTGCTTTTCCAATCCAACAGGAGTTGTCAGGTTTTACATTCTTTTTTTTTAAGGAAAAGGAGAAATAAGCATGTATACACTTCTCTTTGTTTTTCTCAGAAGAATTTAAAGGTTCTGTAATGAATTTTGAATATCAATGACTTTATAGAGAACAAGTAAGATTTGAAAACAAGCCTCTCTCACACATCTTGGTGATCTTTTCCAAGAAGATATGAAGCATTGGCTTCTTATTACCAATGTGAGGACAAATAAGCTGTGCACAGTCTGCAGTATCAGAATATCACGTTGTATATGTTTGAAAGAATCAGTTCTCTCTTATGTGGTTAAAACACAGACAAGAACTTCTCAGTTTTTTTCACAAATAATAGCATCTCCAAAATGATTACTTTTACTACTTATAGTATATGATCTTAAGCTTTTACGCTCCTTAGCAGTTTAAGTCACAAATTGACTTTTTCTTTAAAAGCTAATACTTTTTACAATGGCTCACTTCCAGAATGTTACCTGAAGTTCAAATCAATTTGGACTTGTTACTATTAAAAGAGTAATAGGAGACTGCTCTAAAGTAAAAACTCTTTAAATCACTCTTAGGTGTTATTCATATAATGAAAACAAGTCCAGTTTAAGATACACATTTGACCTTTTTTCAGGAACGGTAGTGATCTAATCCCTTTTAAATGAATATGCAATTCTTTAAATAGAACAATGATCTTGTGATCTTCCCCAGCTCAGCATGACCTACTTGGGTACAACAGAACAAGAATCTTACAGGAAAATTGAACTAGGAAATAAAATGGATTTGGAGATTTTTTGGTTGGCATTAATTAGCACAAGCCTACATTGATCCAGTACTACAAGACAGTATTTAGATCCACCCTTTCCAGAACCCAAGACACAAAATTAAAATTCCAGTATGCTTGCAAACACTGAATAGAGATGCTCACTTTGTAAAGGCATGCAATGTAAATTAATTTTCCAATCAACTTCAGATTTTGGCAATTATCTGTTTGCTGACATTTGACCTGATTTTAAAGAGAATATGCAGAGAATATGCAATTATTTTGCTTTTTTCATCTTAACTTTCTTCATTCTTCAGTTTTATCTCAATGAATAAGACTTGGGACTGAAACACACAAAATATTTCATGTCATATTTATTTTTAGGGATCCCCAAAACTCCATGAAACCTCTAACAGCCACCTTGCTCTCTCACAAGAAAGTCCAAATCTCACCTTGATATACAATATGAAATCCTTGTTTGTTCTGTGAGTAATCACTGTGAAAATATAAGCTGGTTTCATGAGTTGTGCTGAACAGAGAGGCTGGTAGCTGAGGGCCACTTAGTCTCCCAATAACCGTGCTCATTTCTGTAGATCCACTCCTAACTTCTAAGTAATCGTGTATGGTCTCCGTTGAGAAATTCACAAATTGCAAATGGACACCTGAAAAACATTGTCAGTAAATAAACACCATCAGTATCAAAACCAGGAGGGAAAATAAAGTGTGTACATCTTGCACTGATAATCACAGAAAATAACCAGGTGAAAATGCATGTGCTACATGGCAAGTGTCTGTATATTCCCCAGTCCTGGTGTGTGTGTGTGGGGATGCACATCTATCACCTGCTAGCAGACTTTAAATTGGGCTAGACGTGAGCAGAAAGGCCTTGGGTCCAGCTCAGGGTATCAGGCAGGCAGAGTCCAGGCTGGTAGACTCTGGGCTTGCCAAAGCAGAGTACATGAGAGATACGGGTGAGTGCTGCACACACACACACACACACACACACATATTGTGGCACATGATGATTTTGGTGACAGAAATTTCCAATTACTTGGTTTAGTAAGGAATAGGGAGGCAGCTTACTATCCATTAGCAAGTTATCTCTCCTAACCAGGTGATGTATTACAACAATTATGTGGCAGGAAAAGATAATACTCAGCACTGAATAGTTATAGGGCTCTTAAACATTTTTCTGTTTATACATATTTCTACATAAGTTACAACAAAGTAAAATTTGTATCTTGTCTGGAACTAGTAGTACAACTATGGAATGATAATGGAGCAGTTTCATTAGAAAGATGATTGAGTCCTACTGGTGTTTCTGGCAGAGACAATCAACACAATTTTATATAAAATTGAAAGTAAAAGATATAATGTCAGATAAATTATTGAAAGTCATGAATAATTTTGTAACTTCTAAACTGTAATAGCTAAATAGTGTTTGTCACTGTCCTTTAGAGCTTTCCCCCCAGATATCACGTAAAGTTTATGAATGATTTTCTGAAGCATGAAACATTTTATATGCAAGGTGGCTGCATAATTAAATTACTGTTACCCTGGTAATTTCTGTCTTTCTTTATCCAAAGACAGTTTATACGTGATAAGAAAACTTTTGCTTATTCTTGCATTCTTTGACTTTGTCAGCCTTCCAAATATTTTCTATGCAGACATTCAAGCTATATCCAAACTTTGCTCTTTCTCTATCTCCAATATTTTTAGGCTTGGCCTTTCATTTGATCCTGTGAACCATACACTTGTCCAAAGTTTAAGCTGTCATTAACAACTGCCAGCTCATGCAATCTTGCTGTCAGTTTTTTCCTCTTTCACCAACTTCCTTTGATACAAAAGTAGTAATATATTTTTGCCCATCATTCTGATCTCTTTACTGTACTGTCTTTCTCTGCAAATTTCTGAACCAATCAGATCAATCTTGTGAAGTATTCATCCCTTGCTCCGCCAGTAGCACCTGCATCGATTTGTCTGAGACTTCAGCTTGTTAGACTGATTTTTTTCTATGACTTTTTTGCAGGTTGGATACTCTGCTTGAAAGAGTATTTAATATATTTATGAATGCAAATCAACACAGTGTCATTGGTTTATATTATACCATCAGCTAACATACAGTGGAAAAGCTTATGAACTTAAAATTGGGAAAAAAATTTCCTAGAAACAGTTACACAAGGGAAAGTCTATAAAGAGTTCCTATGAGAGTGTTTTTGAGTTTTTCTATTTACTACACAGAAGACTTGGATATAAGTGCCTCCACTAGATCAGAGTCACAGCATCACTAAAACCAATTTTAGCCATCACTTCTTCAAATGGCATATTTTTCATTTTTTACAATGAAATTTTACTTTGATTTTCAATTCAGTTTCAAATATATCTCACTTAGAAAAAGTAAAAAATGTCAAGCATGTTTCAATCTGTGCAGTTTTAGTTTTCTTCTAGAAAATGAAGCATTTAATTTTCCTATACATGAACTCGAAAACAGTTCTTAAATCTAGTGAATAAACTACAGTTAGTACAAAGCACTTTGGAACTATTGATTTTGGTGGAGCTAAACTTATTTATCCAAGAAACCATTTCCAAAACTTCAGTAGTTGAATCTCCTGCCTAACGGAAATCAAACTAAATAGTATGTTAATAATATAAATTTTAGATAGGAGTTGAAAGAGTTAAATTAGAATTATTGCACACATAAACCTGGCAGAGTGCAAGCAAAGAAAAGAAATTGGAGTAAGGAGGCAGTATTGGAAGAGAGACAGTATAGCAGTAAAGTGAGGGAAGAGGCAGAGGGCAATATATTTGGGATAAAAAGCAGGTTCTGCTTGAACACACCATTTTATTAAATTTGAAATTTAACCAATATTCCAGATTTCTAGTGTGTATTCCTTATTAGCAAATGTCTTTGGAACCATCTGGCTAAGTATCCTGTTCCCTTATAGCTCTGAATATCCTTTTCTCTTGTAGATTTGACCCAGGAATAATGCACCTACTACTGCCATAATTGTTTTTGGATAACTCAATGAGTTTGGGATCTGAAGACCCTAGGCAGCATTATGACTCATAATTGAAGCACTAAAAATTATCCCATCAGGCTGTCTAAAAATTCAGGTAGTGGCAGAGTTAAAGTGTCAATGTTATTTCTATAAAATGCTAAGAAAAAAAAAAAAAACAAACAATTATTAACTGGAATCTTGCATTTTTGAACAAAATACAAACATACAAATTGGGTTCTATATGGAAATCCATATTCTAATATAATGTATTTCCCCCAGATAGATTCTGTTAAGTCAATGTTACAGAATGTTTAATATTTTTCAGTATAAACAACCCATGCAGAACAATCAGCTTCCATTTAAATCATAAGTGAACTAGGCTCACGAGATTTCTAATAAAAAATACCACAGAATTGATTTTAAAAAGAGGAGGGAAAGAACCTGAACACATGCAGAAGAGAACACTATTTGGGATGCCACACTCACTCTGGAAGACCAGAAACTCTGTATCATCAAGTAAAGAATATGACAGAAGATGGTAAGTATAAAATAGAAAATAACAAGCCATGTCTAAAAAAACCCACACGCCATTCAATTAGCATATAAAGAAAAAAATTCAAGTGCACATGCTCCTAAAAATGTGCCACAAGTGTTAAAAATTTAGATTGGACAAGTGTACTGGCTAGCTTTGAATAAAGATTTCACAGTAAAATATGTATAGAATCCACCTAAAGTTGCTTAAGGGGTTAGCCAATGTAATTAAAATGCTGATAATACCTATACAAAATCATGGTGAATTAAGAGAAATTCTAGTGACTCAAAAAGGTCTGAATAGATATTCACCTTTAAGACAACAAAGAAGACCTGGGAAATGACAACTAAGGTTCACTGCAGTCCTCGGAAAAATAACGGAACTTGTTTAATTGGAGGCAATTTCCAAACATATAAAAGACAAAAAGACACTTAGGAGCAGTCAATATGGATTTGCTAACAGAAAATAGCAGTTAATCAACTGTTATATCCTTCTATTATTAAATTGACAAAGGGAGGAAAGTGTATATAATATACTTTCACTCTGCTATGGCTTTTGACCGTCTATAGCATTCTCATCTGGAAGCTGAACATACATGAGCTTGATGAATGGAACGGAAGTAGGTTAAAAATTAACATAACTTTGAGGCTCCAAGGGTGATAATCAGCCATTCAATGGCTGGCAGCCTGTAACAAGCACAATATTCTGTGGGTTGCTATGGGAGTTTACACTGTTCTGTGTCTTGAGAAGAGGCTTGGAAAATGAGAATGCACCCTCAGCAAATGGAGAATATTAAATTAGGGCTTGTGGATGATATACTAAACAGCACAATTTTTGTTCAAACACTAAAAAACTTAAGGACTGAGTAAATAAACCCTTCTTAAAGGTTTGCACAAGGAGAGGTGCAAAGTTCTACATCTGGAGTACAACATCCTTATCTCTTACAGGCTGGGAATTGATTAGGTGAGTAGCAGCCCTGATGAGAAGGTTCCACCAGTTGTAGTGGGCTTGATCTAGTGTTACTGACAATTTTACTTTGAGTGGGAAGCTTGACACCTTTAAGTGGGAGGCTTCTAGAGTTCCTTTCAAAGAACATTTTTTTGCTGCTGTGATTTTCACCTAGGATATGCAAAGAAGTTTAATGATAAAATAATTAATTAAGATGTAGCTTTAACTTCCAAATTGATTCTGACTTGGTGTAAAATATTCGTGATAGCTATTTATTTTTCTTGAATTTATGACTTCACAAAAAGATAAATCAATCCCGTTAAGTTAGAAAATTGTACTTAAATCTAATTAAACAAGTTTGTCTTTATCAGAAAATTGTGGTATATAGTAAATGAAAAACCAAGAACCCTGCAGCTTTTCCATTCTATATCTTTCTTTTAAGGTTTTGTTACTTTCTTTAATTGAATTATAATTACTTTTGGTTTTTGCTAGGATCAAGATTAATAATATTTTAAAATCTATGTTCAGTGTTTTGAACCCGTAAAGAAGCAATTTTAAATCCATAAAAGAACACATACCAAACCCAATAGGCAGCTTTATTGTCCATGTGCAATCCAAACTGCTAGGATAGTTGCCAGGAAACCCTGGACTGAGGATCACGCCACTGAAGTCTGACATAGCACCACCACATTGTGCTAAAAAAAAAAGCAAAAACATTTTTCAGAGGAGCAAAATGAGCTAAAATTATATCCAGAACACTGAAGGTCCTTACAGCATTAATAATATAATAATACTTAGGTTTATATTTCAAAAAATACACAAACATACCTTTACCACTAAATATCTGTAAGAAAGTAATTTACAAGTAGGCACTTTTAAAACTGGTATCAACTCTGAATTGATTAGGTTTTAACTTGGGGGACACATGCACCTGAAAAGAGAATGGATCACAGAATCACAGAATCATTTAGGTTGGAAAAGACCTCCAAGATCATTGAGTCCAACCTCTGACCGATCACCACCTTGTCAACTACACCATGGCACTACATTCCACATGCAGCTGCTTCTTGAACACCTACAGGGATGGTGACTCCATCACCTCCCTGGGCAGCCCATTTTGTGAAGAAACGACCTGAAATTCCTGACCCCCCTTTCCATGAAGAAATTCCTCTTGATGTCCAACTTGAACCTCCCCAGGTGCACCCTTAGACTCTGTCTTCTCATCCTTTCACTTGTCTCCAGGGGGAAGAGGGCGCACTCCGCCTTGTTACAACCTCCTTTCAGGGAATTGTAGAGAGCAATAAGGTCTTCCCTGAGCCTACTTTTCTCTAGGCTAAATACCCCCATCTCCCTTCGCTCCTCTTCATAAGACTTTTGCTCCATACCTTTCACCAGCTTCCTTGCCCTAATGTTTACTCTGCAATCTGTCAGTGAGAACTCCCCTTGTGACAGGCCAGCAGCACACATCAGCTTATAGCAGCAGAGACAATTCTGCAGCAGTTTGTAAAGAAGCATCTGAACAATATGAGACAATGTATTATAAACAGTCTCTGTACTCAGAGTGTTTCAAGAGGCCTTTTAAAAACTGCCTTTGTATCCTGTTTTTCTAAAAATGAGATAAACTAAACAACCCTAGAAATCTACACACACACTCATACTTCCAGAAATTAAGCTAAATTCATATCTTAATTTTATCTTTGTTTTCAGGCATGACATCAGTAAATAAAGTGACTTAGACTTCCATATTACATGTAAAGATGGTAATTATGATAAATAGAATTTTGTTTAACAGTTTTGTCCAAGTAAAATTGACTACATCATTTGAAACAGAAGTAAAAATCATTACTTGCAAAAAAGAAGGAAAAATAAAGGAAAAAAAACCCTCTAAAATTTCAGCACAGCATCTTCATCTTCAGAATTTACCAAGAGCAGTGCAATTATAATATCAGACTCCCTAACCATATGTTAATGTATAATCACAGAAACTGAAAACTAACTCCTGAAAAAATTCTTACAAATATCTCAATCTTGTTGAATATTTATGAATTCTAAGCTGAAGGAGCTCAGTACCTCATAGAAGGTTTTTAACACCCCACAGAATTAAGAACAGGATTACGTGAGGCAGCTCAAGAGGATATATATTAACTGTCTTGAAGAAAAGCAAAGCAAAAAAATCTTTAATGAGCTCTGCAGCTTCCTACTTTCGTAACATTCAAGATTACAAATACTGATAACATTTAGTGTTAGAGAACCCAAACAAAAAGGCATTTCTATGCAATGAAAGAGATTACAACTAGATGGAGTTTTACATTTGTGATATTTATTCATCATATGAAGAGAATATATTTAAATGCACTTCAGATGTTTCTTTTTGGTTTCTGACAGGTTTTCAGTGCTTTTTCCAATAATATTATGGACACATGTAATTTAACTTGAAAAATAATGTATCTTCTGAGATTGGGTAGACATGCCTATGTTGAATTCATTAGAGATGAAAACATAATGTTATTTGTATTTTAATATCTTCTACAATTGTCATTACTGTTCTGGGGAAATGAGTCCTAAATAAATTAGCTGTGTTGCAAGGGTCTCAGGAGGTGTCATCCCTGGTAATGAATTGATGATAGATTCTGACTAGAACATATAGAATCATATCATAGAACAGTTTGAGTTGAAAAGGACAACATAGTTATTTCTTTTACTGCTTGGATATTTCAGGAAGGATTTACCGATATAAGTGTGCAGCAACCCTTGAAAATCTTTAATTTAATTTGACCATTTTCACATTTAATTAAGTTCTTCCAGTTCTCCTTATTTTTTTCCACTACATGTATCAATCGGTTTTGAGTTCTCTGGTTTTCTCATTCTGGCAAATTTAAGAAAAAGTATGTATGATGAACATACCTAAACATATCGGAATTGGATAATTCCATCTTCTTACTGGTCCAGGCATACAAGTGATATGTGAATGTCCCTAAAATGACACAACATTTTCTCATTCATACAAAAAATATACAGTATACAGCACAACATTAGTATTTCAACAAAAATAATGTGTAATTTAAAACATCATCAAAATATACAAAGACAAAAAGGTATAGTAATTACATTGTACACTGTGAATTGTATCATGCCTTCAATACAAGAGAAGACTGTGACTGTTAGCCCGCTAGGTAATGGTATCTATGTCATTAATATTATGTCTAATAGTATAATAGTATCCAGCTGAATTCTATGCATGCTTCAGTATAAACCAAGGGTCTGTAAACTATAGGTATAATTGAAGCAATGTTTACATAGTATTGATTTGCATAATTTGTTGAACATGATAAAAAATATACATACTATATAAATTATGTCAGTGCTGACTTTACATCTTAAATTCATAATAGAGACACCCTCTGTGTTGTTCATCAGCCTCATGGAATTGTAATTGTCTTCCAGAGACAGCAAAGAAACATGGAAAATCTTAAGAGAAAACTGTACCTGGGACATCTTGCAAAACCATATAGTCAGACTGCATAAGCCAGAAAAACCATATGGAGGGAAGAAACTTTACATGTGTTTGCATAGTCTATGCACCTAAGTGCTTTGTTTCCTATATTCTATATTTTCTTTATTTCAGCCATTTACTGTGGCTTATCTGCTCACGCACTTGTATTTAGGTGGGGAATTAAAGCAAAGAAGCAAAAAATATTAGCCAGGTTGTTTCCAAGAGGGACCAGCTAAAATCAGGCAACATAAGGAGAAAACTTCAATAATCATTCTCAGAGCTGCAGTCACAGAACATGTATTTCAGCTATTCTTGAAATGTTAGAAATCTGCAGGCATGACTATGAATTCTGTCTTGAAGGGGAAATTGGGATACAAGTCCCAAATCCAAATGGCAGTTGAAATCTGGAAGCAGACAAGACTATTTTGTTTCTATCACTATACATAAACCATAGCTTTTTTTTCTTGTCGAAGAATATAATTCAGTTTCTACTTTTGATGCAGTACATATGAACCCAGTATCTAGGTTTTCACAGAATTACGTAAAATAAATGTTTGTAACTATTAGAATTTTAAAAACTTCATTTAGTTAGTCTGACGCCCATCAACATATTACAGGTGAGACTGATATTAATGCTATTTTGCTCATTCTGGCATATTTTGCTCCAAAGGTGTCAATAACTCCATTAGCAGTTAATCATCTGCTGTTATATACAAATTCTTTTCTTCCTTTAAGACTTTTCTTTTTGCTATGCTTGGGTAATGTGATTATTTTTTGTCTTTTGGGCTCTCGAAGAGCTAGATAAATGGAAGACTCTAGAAACTGCAAAGTCTTTTTGAGGACCATCTCAACTGAAAACAATACTCAGTTTTGGATCTGATTCTACCATATAACTGTACAAGTTTTTGAAAACATTTTCCACACCTTTCCTATAGGCAGACGGGTTCCTACTGGTGATTTGCAATCACTACATTGCCCCTGGATGTACGTTTTGCTAATGGAAGCAGATTGCAAATTTGCTTGGCAAAAATACATCCCTATTTGATAGATATTTTGGATAAAAAATCCAAGAAATTGCTGAAGGAAAACAAATTACACTATCTGATTTACTAAGAAAAGCAATTATTTCTTTCCCTTTGTTTGTTCTTAGCCCCCCTCTTTACTTTCTTTTTCCTCCTATGCATAGAGAACTATTGTTAATTCTTCATCAAGTGATTTTAACTTAATTTGCCAACACTTCATGGTTCAACTATGAATACCAAAGATTCCATCAATAATAGATAACATCCTTTAATCACTAATGCAGAGGAAGCACCAAGCCATACACTTCTGATGCAATATTTGGATAACTTCTAACTTAATATCTGTCAGAAAAGCAAACTCAGTCCTGCAAACTTGGCATGTGTTCACAATTCCTGCAGAGTCCAGCATCCATTTTGCATTGACAGACCCAAACATAACAATGTTAATCTGAAAGTGGAAACTTGGCTCACCTGAAGAGAATAACCCTGGTCACACTGGAAAGACACCACATCTCCAACCATGTATCTGTCTCCAATTTTGATCCCATTGCTTGGGGTCTGCGGTTCAGGACAGGAGTCCAAACCTATAGCTGAGAAAAATAGAGGAGTTTAGTCATTCTAATGAATACAAAATCAGTTTTTAGATTCACATAGAACTTCTGTGTACACTGTATATAGGCACGCCATATTGATAAATTTTAGGGAGCTCTTGGGAACCAGCAGCTGTCTGTGGACAAGTGGCATATTATTTTGGAACAAGTCTATATAAGAAGAAAAAAAACCTCTTTCCTGAGTAAAGGAAAAGGATTGGTGTAGCAACAAACATTTCCTAACCGGCACTCTCAGTTCTAAAGTTCCACTATCTCCTGGCACAGACTCATTCATTTCTACCTCCAGTCTCACTCCTAATTACAGCCTATGTAATTCAAACTGGGAGCATCTCCACTATCCTTTACCAGCATGTGTTCCAGGGGAGGCTGGCCAATACTACACCAGGTGCAAAACACAGGAAAAACAGTGCAAAGTAAAAGTCCTCTCCTACATTCCATCCTTCACAGGTCTGACTCTACTCTTCCACTCATGTACACACACAGAATAAATATTTACATCAGATTTCATCTAATCTGACACATCTAATGAAGTATCTATACAGCTATAACACTAATATTTTGATTTTTTTATTGCAATAGAAGCTAGTTTGCCAAGAGACCTCATGCTTTTTTTCATGGTCATCAAAAAGAGAAATAATTTTTTTTGCCTTGCATCTGTCCAGGAAGATCCAGGAATGTAAGAATATGTGTAACATTAAGTATAAGCAGCTCAGTTGCTTTCTTTGTCCACTGTAAGAATTACACCCTAGTTGTGAAGTCAGAACTGTTACTCAACTGGGCATCAGTACACAGGGTAATAGGGAAACTGTGGGATTCAGTAATGGCACTACCTCAGAACATTATCAACCTCAGCATATTTTAAAACTTACTAATGTAACAGATTACTTCATGTAAGGTTCTCAGTAAGAAAAAACTACTATTTGAAGACTTTTAAAATAATGCATTTTTATACAATATGAAAGTTGAAAGCTAACAAAAAATTTTATCTTTCAAATTCTATTTTCTCCTCAAACTACAAACAGCAAACGACCTGTTTTGAAAATGATCCACTTTTTACATTTCAGACATCTAGAGCATGATACAGTTCATGTACAAAGTACAAATGCAAAACAACAAGTGTGCTGGGCTTACATAGATGATTGCTTATAATCTGTTTTGAACAGCTAAACAAAGAATTAGCAGGTTTCAGTTTCCAGTTACTGAACCTTCACCTGAAATGCATAACCTAACAATGTAAATACTCAGGCCATGCAAAATGAAATGAGTTAATTTAAATGCCTTTCTCAGGGTACCTTAGCAGCCCAAACCACATTCACAGATATTCATCCTATTTTGCTCTCACTTTAATTAATAAAATAATATTTGTAAAAAAAAATACAGTTTGAATGTCTACAATATCTTTTAACAAGCTAAAAAATTTTGACACCTTCCCAGCCGAGGACTAGTTCAGACACTCTGGAGTGTCATGATATTTATTCAGGTCATAAATGTATTCATAAATGTATTCATAAACCACAGGCTGTTCATTATTGATTTATTTGTGGTGCATGACTATTTTCTTGAACTACATTATACTATTCTCACAGTAAAATGTGTTAGATTCTTAAACCTTCATGACAAATGGCAATAGAAAGAGATTTTAACATAGGCATTTATTGAAAACATACTTTCAGCATCTTCTAATTTTCAGATAAGAAAAACTGTATATAAAGAAAAAGAAGCTATTTGATGCTGTTCTTGCACTTCTCCAACAGCTGCTGTGATATTAAATGCAAAGACCTACCAACGAAATTTTGGATAATACAAGACATTAGTTAGAGAAAACAAGGACTAAATTAAAATTTTTATAGTGGTAGAAAACACATAAACACTATGGAAGTGTTTAACAAACCATTCTGTGGTGCTCTTTGTTGACATACTTCAGGTGATTTTCAATGCAATATATTTTTGTATTTAAGGTAACCATTGGAATACATAAAATGCACGTTATGAATATAATAAGAATTAAAGTATTCAACAGAGAAGTAAAAATATGCTAGAAAAAAAAATTTAGATAAGAACACTATTAAGTTTCAGAACACGAACACCTAATTCCTTATGTCAAAATATCATTTACTTGGTGTTAAGATATTTCTTCAACAAATAAAGTTCCTTTTGTTTTCTTTTATTTTTAAATAAGCATTTGGATTTTGTAGCAGTTCAAAAGATAATCCATAGCAGACAGCATAAAAGACTGTTCATGAGGGATGAAAAGAGGTATTGGAAATGAAACAGAATGAAACCTTCTTATAGAAAACTGTTGCTGAAATGAAAACGTAATCATTTTGGCAAAAGGGGCACATTTCCCCTTAGATTTGTGTCTCCCAGAATAGGTGAAATAGACTTGGAAGATGCACTACAAATTGAACAAAAAAAAGTTTATGGCAAACTGACTTGAAAATTGCTTAATATAACTATTTAACTCTGATGTGATTTTGCATGAGAACCATGCACTGACATTTCAAAGACCAAGACTTTAATTTAGCTGACTCCTCATGATGTCCTTGGCCAGTATATGCTCCAATGAAATGCAATAAATATATGAAACACTCACATTAAAATCTGGCCTTAGTTTCCATTTACTCACTATCTTTATAAATATAATCACACCTTTTAAAGCATGAATTGTTGTCTGAGAGTCAGATATGACCAGGACAACTGAAGAGAGCAAACTCTGCTTGCATCTCTTTCTGGAGAAATTTCTTCAGAAATACAGCAGTTTTGTGAGTTCCGGAATCCTCCCAAAAATTCCTGTCTCTTTGTTGCAGAAAAATGCAAGAGACAAAAATCCAAAAGATACACAAGGTACAGCTTCTGTTGTCTTCCTTCCTAGCAGCGATGAGAAAGTGTTGTCCCTTAGCTTAATCTCCCTTATCAAATTCATGATTCAGCCCAAGGCAGAATTTTCCATAGTCTCTTCTTGAAAAACAATTGAACAACAGATGGAAGACAAAATCATAAAACTTTCCTCTTATTCACAGGTAATAGAGGCTATGTCTTTCTTGGAGAATAGTGGGGGAGTAATAATCATGGATTCAAGAACTGAAACAGCTGGTGCCTAGGAATTGAAATCCAAACTAAGCAATTAACTCAAGAGTTTCAGGACAGCTGACCCCAGCTGATCAAAGGGATACCATATGACACCATGCTCAGCATATAAACTAAGGGGAAAACTGGCTGGGGACTACTGCTTGTGAACTGGCTGGGCATCAGTCAGTGGGTGGTAAACAACTGCATGGTGCAGCCCTTGTTTTGTATGCTCTAATTCTTATCATTTGGCTTATTTATTATTATTATTTCCCCTTCCTTTTCTGTCCTATTAAACTGTCTTTATCCCAACCCACAGATTTTACTTTTTTCCAAATCTGTCCCCCGTCCTCCTTGGGAGTGGGGGAGGGAAGTGAGAGAGCAGCCTTATCGTGCTTAGTTGCTGTGTGGGGTTAAATCACAACAGGCTATATGATGTTTTAATCTCATATCTCTATCACATGCCCATGAAAAGTTAATGAATCATTTATCTTGTAAAATAGCATATTTCACGGAGCTACTGGTTAATTGGATATCTACTGAGGGACAACAATACTGTTTCCTGAATCACAAATTGTCAACATATACTTTGGGTTTATACACTCACACAGAAAACATTACTTTTGTACAGATTCACACACAGCCCCCTGTATAAATCCAAGCACACATATTTGGCTATTGTTCTTGGCATGGACCAATACTTTAAACAGTAGCATACTGGGAATCTTTTCTTTTTTTTAAAGGTGAGAGTTGTATATTGGCTGTATATTTCACATATTATTTGGACATGAGGGGATACAAAGGTGCATTTTCACTTTCACTGGATTTGGTCTCATTTTATTTCCTTTTCATATCTTCCTGCAGTTTTTTCCCATCTGAAGTTGTAAGCAGCTGAGAGAGTATCTGCATTTCAAGGAAATGGCAGGATAATTCTACCTATAATTAATGTTTAGTTATAGACAAGTGATCAGGCAGCAATTTTGTAAGGCTGTGTTCTCCAACTGGCTAATCAGACAACCAGAGCATGGGATTTGCATATGGTAAAACTGACAAGAAAAAACCGCGACACAATTATGCAGATCAGACACCAGAACCAATATAAACAGAAGGAACTGCACAGCTGGTGATTGACAGGATTCCTGTCAGTCAGCTGAGACAAAGTCATTCAGACAGAAAGCACGTTTATAATTACAGCCTTTTCCACTGCTGAGGTACTCGACAATAATAAAAAACATTTGAAATAAATCGGTGTTTTCACCAACTTGCAGGCATTTCTCAGTTAATTCTGTTCTCAAATTCTATTTTCAGATTATTCATTCTCTCATTTTTGCCAAGGGTGACTAGTATCTGTGTCTTACACATATATACTGTACAGTACATATGTTATTTTATTGAGCATAATTTGTAGATTTTGGCAAGGCATGGTGGCATATGGAGCTGCAGGGGTGGCATCTGTGGCAAGAGACCAGGGCTGCACTGGACACAATGTTAGGATTGTCACATGAGCATATCTGCATTTAGTTCTGGCTTCTGTAGGTTCAGAAAAGCTTTTCAGAGAGCAAAACCAACTTAAGGATGAGTGTTGCTCTTGTACTACAGATGAGAGCAAGACAAACTAAATTTCACAGTCCTTACACTACAGTTCACAGGCCTGAATTTGCTCACTTGGATTTAAATGAGGATTTTACTAATGACTTTGAAGTTACAGTATGTAGCTCATTATGCGCAATAGGACTAAATATTCCTCTCTTGTATAGTTTAGGTAGAAGGCACTTGATGCCTGGAACCAGGAAGTGCTCTTTATTAATTAAACGTTTCTGAATTACCTGTATACTCAAGGTGAAATCCAGCAGCTGAGACACTGATATCAGACTGAAAATTGAGGTACAGATTATTTGATGTGCTGTTTAGAAGTGGAGGTATGGTTGTTCCTGAAAAGAGAATTCAAAATATTATTGAAATGCAGAGAAAGTGAAATAAATGCAGATATAAATGTGTGTGTGTGTGTGTGTGCGCGCGCACGTGCGTGCGTGCGTGCGTGTGTATAAAACGAGTTGAGGAGACAAAAAGAGAAAGGATGAGAGAGGGGGAGAGGGTGGGAGCAGGAGATAGGTCACATAACCAATTCCACAATATTTTGTCATCAAGGATGCTATCAAATACCTGTCCCTATAAAAGTTTTATTACATTTTCAGTGCACCACAATATCAGAGACATGAACTGTAGACAAGCAAAGGCTAATATAAATTTATATTACTTGCTTTTACCCACAAAAGGAGATATATTCACTACAGTTTTCTTAAAAGCAAGAGCAAATCCTGTAACCAGAATGATTTTAATCATAACAGTCACATATATCAAGCAGCTCTGAAAATATTTTGCAGGACCGTTCTTAGAAATGAGTTTGATTATTTATTTATGTTTCAGCACAAGACAAGATAATATTATTGCCTCTGATCTCATAGGATACACACATATGAAGTATAATGAAGGAAAACAAAAGAAAACAAGAAAAAGTAAGGGAAACAGAACTGTCTTCTTTGTCTAAAATAAGGATAAAGAATGCATCCTTTTGTCATGTACAACTTCAAGAGATTTTGAGGTTTTTGAGGTTTGTATTTCTGTACCCTGATATAAGAGTGAGCAGAAAATGGGATTAAGAGAGGTCTACTTTGGAAGCCTCTGAATGTTATTTCATTTCTAACACTTTAAAATATACAGCTTTATGAAAGTCTGCTAAGCAATTACTGATGAAAACAGAAATAATATTACCTGTTGCTAATTATAGGAGAAAGAAACACACACACCATGTTCATGCACGCTCACACGCACAGAGCTGTGCGTTTACAATAAAGAGTTGAATCTGTGAACCACTTATTGTAAAATCTGCTTAGTCACCTGAATAACTTCCAAGCCTTGGAGCATTGTTGTCAGCACCATCATAAAAGTCTAAGGAATCCCAGTTGTGTTCTGTGGCAAAACTCACCACTTGCACCTATGAAGAAAAATGTTAGGTAAAGAATATAAACTTCTTTCCCCCTGTATTCAAACTAAAAGTGGACTCTCAATTGTAGCCTCTGTTGCTTTCAGTCATGAAAAATTGTCTTGCTTTCCTTGCCAAAGAAAATGGAAAATCATCATTAAGTGAATAAAACGGCAACTATGTTTTATTTGATTGCCAATTCAAACTATAAATCCTGTAACCCTTAGTGACAACCACATATTACTTCTGACAAGAATCACACAACCGTGATAATCATATGGATATAAACTATGATTCTCTTGTTTGGAGAACATTGAGGGGAAGATAAAAAATGTTATTTTCAATTATTGCTGTTTTTTTCTCTCTAGTTTCTCCAGGACTAAACTAGTCCCACAGGGATTCATGAGGCTTCATCTATTTTGCCATTTTCAATTCTGCCTCCAGGTAAGAGAAAACTGCTTTGTTTGGTTACCTTCATCACCGAGTCACCTCCTGAGGAGGAGCAGTCACTAGCATGCTACAAACAAAAGGCAGAGTAGTCACCTCATTTCTTTCAGGGGTGACAACATCCTTCCACTCATAAGGAGATGCAAAGTAGTAAGGAGATAAACTGCAAGAGGAAGAATGTATCTGTACTCATATAGTGAAATCACACCTTACAAAGCAGAGAAATACCAGATTCTTGTTCCTGTTTTGGAGAGGAGAGGGTGTTTTTTGTTTATTTTAGTGAAATAACTGTTTGCAGAAAAGTTTTAAGAGTGACAGAGGCATGATGAAGCCCCAACCACCTCAGGGTGCCTTAGTCATTAAGTTAGAGAATTATGCTTCTTCTGCCTCAATTATTCCTTTTTTTTTTTTTTTTTACACAAAATGGAAGAGCTTCAACGGAAGAAGTAAACACCAGTTCCAGTAAAACTAAGTAATGAAGTTCTTTTTCTATTTAAAATATATGACTTGGACCTTCTTCTACATAAAATGAATGTTCAGTTTGGCTACCTATTTCTTGGACGGGGGCCTTAAATACTGTACCTATTTTTGCAGGAATAGGTCAGACACTATAGCTGAAGGATTTTCGTTTTTTAAGTGAAGCAATGAAGAGGCCATGATTGTTAGCTTCCTTCAGATATTTGGAGACAATAAAAATATCTTTTTTTATTACGACTCTGGAGCAAAAATATATAACGAAGATCAAAAATCTAAATTGAAATCAAAGTTAGTAATTTAATCATCTCATTAATGATTCTGAAAAATGCAGCCTGTGATAAGGGATAAGCACTTCCAAAAAGCAACAGTGATGGCCTAAATCAGGATGACAGTTAATGCCTAATTTAAATCCTCTGAACTATCCTCCTAGTTCAAGAAATGCACAAGACAAAGTATCCTAACTGTCAGCTGTTCTAGTCAACTGTTTAAATCAAGCAGTGTTTCTCAAAATCAATCTCAAAACTGATTTAGGCTACTAAATATTATTTGTAATAGACATTGGTAGCTTTGAAAATTGGACTCTTAAATGATATTGTGTTGTATTTATGATGATTATAATATGTTGTATTTATGATGATTTCTGTTTTCTTTCATATTTTTTACATTTTTTAAGCATTTTAATTATTTAAAACAAAAAAATAGATTTTTTCTGAAGGCTTTTAAAGGTACAAAATTATATTATTTTTGAAACTTTCCTTGACACAGTAGAATACTCTAAAAATTCTGTGATTAAATTTATTAAAAAGCTTTAATAAATTGTCAACAATGGTTTTTCTGATTTTCATTATTAAGTCTTTATCTACAGAAACTGAGCTCTTTATTTGTTCATTTCCTACAGTAGTTATATTGTGAACTGAGGATAGACACAGAAAACTTGTTATCATGATTTCTTGATGTGCATTTTGCTAGGAATTTGTTCAGATGATGCTTAGAAGTCCCAATTTATTAAATTCAACTGCCTTTCTGATAACCAGATTTCTGTCAGTTTCTTTAGTGAACTCTAGAGATATGCATGACTAAGCTTAATGGCTATTTTCCTACTGTGTGTTCTATGAAGTTCTTAATCTACATAAGTAAACCAGAATTCTGAAACTATTTTAAAGAATAAATTCCCATCTTATGTTGAAACATATTGAAGCATCTTTACATCACAGTGAACTTCCATAAATATACAGTAAATAGCAGAGTTTCTAGGACAACATATATAACTTGTCCATGAAAGCAGCTTACTTAATTTTACTCTGTTACAGGAGATATATGAATTTTGGGAAAGCAAAAAAGAATTCATAGGAAGGCTCTCTATTTCCCTTGGCTTATATGGTATTGAAACACATTTGAAAGTTATGGTGATTTTCTCCTAAGTAAAAGGCTACAAGTGCACCTTGCAAGATTTTTAAAAAATCTTTTAACTTTTAATCAGTGCATAAATAAAAAGATGTGCAATAAAGTCCATTTTCAGAATCATTAAATGAGATAAAAAAACTGCACAGATAAATGATCTTTTCACCCTTTGCATCATGAAAAACAGGTCTAAATATGATGGTAACAAGCAAAGAGCAAGTAGACTTACTTGAATCCCAGCTCCTTCTGGTACTGTGATCTTCCACACACAATTCAGATTGTTGTCATAAGGCTCGGGGTAACCAGGAGATAAGATGGTCCCTTTGCGCTTTGTTAAAATACCACCACAAGGCACTGAAAGGAAACGCATAAGGCAAGGAAAGAAGTATGAAACTTCAGAAGTGAGAAGAGTTATTACAAAAGCTTATGCTATGGCTGAAATTGATGCCACATTAAAAAAATTTATGTATGCCTCAGGAAAACAATTTTGTATCTCAAAACCCTTCTTTTAACTGACCAAAAAAGGAATATAAGAAAATTAGAACAATGTGAGTTTTCTACCTGACAGAATCATGCTTATATTCCACTTATTTATTTGACCTTTAACAAAGTGAAATTCATTCCATTGTCTCCTAGTAATCTTACAAAAATAAAGCATTTTTAAGTTACAATGAAGTTTGAAAAGTTATGTATTGTATTAGTTTAAAAGATAAAAAGTGTCACAAAAAGAAAATTAACATTCTTTCTTAATATTGCTCCTTTGTTGTCTAAATAATTAACAACACCAGTCTCAACTCTTTGACTGTTCTCTGCTTGTATAAGTTATTCCATTACAGTCCGTGGATCTATCACATTGGTAAAGTATTTGCAAAATCTTTGCAAGACTACATTCATCACATCCATGCCCACGGATTAATAAAAAGTGTTATGCATGAAACAGGACAGACACATTAAGTACCATCAAGTTTCTCTTTTGAATCTTCAACTTGAATGCATCTTGTCTAAATCATTAGATGCTCTAACAGGGACGAAGAATATTACAGCTTAATCTGCATACAGATATTCTCTCGGTATTTTAGAAGTTGAAGGAAAAGATTGATGAGATGGTTTATCAAGTCCATTAGAAGCTAATGTATCACTTCTATACAACACCACTAAGTTCTGAAGGGATTTCAGGAGCTGCAAATATGAGGATATAGAAAATAGATAGAACGCAACTTATCTTAATAATAAATATTGTAGCTACATATTGTGCGAGATATAATTGATAGAATCTGTTTGGAACTACATGGATAAATTAAAGGCTAGTGTCACTTAAAGTGTTTAAACAATTACTCATAAAAGGATGAACAGACAGAATGATTGATGCCAAGCTGCACCTTGAGTATTATGTTCATTTTTGGGCCTCTCACTACAAGGCAGACACTGAGGTGCTGGAGCGAGTCCAGAGAAGGGCAATAAAGCTGGTGAAGGCTCCAGAAAGTATGTCATGTGAGTGGCTGAGGGAGCTGGGCTGTTTAGCCTGGAGAAAAGAAGGCTTGGGGAGACTTATCACTCTACAATCTGAAAGGAGGGTGTAGCCAGGTGGGGGTTGGCCTCTTCTCCCACGCAACAAGTGATAGGACAAGAGGACATTGCCTCGGGCCATGTCAGGGGAGGTTCAGATTGGACATCAGGTAAAGCTTTTCACAGGAGGGGTGGTTAAAATGGGCTGCCCAGGGAAGTGGTGGGGTCACCATACCTGGAAGTGTTCAAGAAAAGACTGGACATGGCACTCAGTGCCATGGTTTAGTTGATATGGTGGTGTTTGGTTGAAGGTGGAACTCGATCTTGGATGTGTTTGCTGACCTTAATGATTTTACGATTCAATAATTCTATGTCTGTTATCTGAATGAAAATATTCAAACATCTACTAGAATCAAGACAATTTAATATGGTCATGTCTACCACTTCAATTATTAAACTGATTTAGTTTAATGCAATTTTCACCTCATATGTATTTTATCACCTTTATTAACACAGGGATTGTCACACAGAATTTGGCCCGTAGCCCTTCCTCAGTTCAACTTGCCTAGAGACTAATAGCTTTCTCTTCCATAGACTAAATCATGTATTAAAATATCAATAATATATTGTCATCAATGTCCAAAATAATGACTTCAACACTTTGTCAAGTTGTTATATCTGAAAAAACAAGGGGAATACATTTCAAGGGGAAAAGTGGTACAATTCTGCTGATTAAGCTGTAATCTATGAGAATGAATGAGATACAGCTATATATTTCATCTTATTGATATAGAAATTGTGGTTCCAGTGCTATGCCTGAAACAGTCTAAATAAACATTATTTCTCTATAAAGCTGGTTAATCATATTTTATTAATATTACCCCACTGATACTTTGCCTTGATCAGGATTTTGATATTTTGGATATAATCTTTCAATTTGCTGAAAACCACTCAGACTCTACCACGCACCATCAGCTGATTAGCAAAGAAGATGAAAAATCAACCTAATGAAAATATGTTCTTTACTTTCTTTTCATCTATTCACCTAAAACTCTTTTTATGTACTCTGCTGGAGTCAGTATTATAATGCCATTTTTGCAATGGGTTATGATAATTTTTGTAAAAAAAATCTGTTCCCTATTAAGAAAACTAAAGTGGGGATTTTCATCAGAATTACTAGATTTCCAATTGGTGGAAGTCAGTTTATAAATGTCAATGGATGCAGATTCATTTAAGAATTTAATTTTGAGAATTTAATCTTGAGTGACTAGAACCAGACAAAGTATATTTTCTGTTAAAATTAATTCTGTTAAAGTTACTGCTTTTTTCCTGGCAAGTAACAAAATATTAGTGTAATTATTTCCAAATCTTCAATATAGTAGTGTTCTACCCTAATAGCTTGCATTATCTTGTTAGAGATCTGCAATGTGAGAGCATCTTAGTCTTGCAAGAAGTCAGGGAACAAACTAATATTTCTGATTCTTGATTAAGGGACAGCCAGGAACTGTCACTGATGCTAATGTAAGGAAAGCTATCACATAATTTATAGCAGCAGAGCATGTTCATGAAACTCATGAAATGTCACAGAAAGGTTAGAATAGAAATAGAATGGAAAGGTTAGAATAGAAAGGAGAGTAAAACAACCTTGAATGAAAAAGAATGTAAATGAAAGTAAGCAAGAATAAAATACTATACAGATGACAAAAAATAAATACATTCAGCTAGAGAATGATCTACACTTTAGGCAGTAATTAGTTCTATTAAAGAGCCTTAAGAACTTACCAACACACGTAGGGAGTGAATCATTCCATTGTGCCAATGCATTTGGTACTGTATCACATCTAATTGCTGTTGACCCATGGAGGATATAGCCTGGATTGCACTCAAAAAGGACCAATGAACCCACTGCAAATTCATTTCCAATCCTTTTTCCAAATCTTGGTTCAGGCACAGAGCTACACTGTGTTGCACTTGTTCTTGGAACAGCTGTGAACACACAAACAATTGTGGATTCTTAATTTTAGATTTGGTGAAGGAATATAGATTTTGAACCAAAAATATTTTAAATGACTGTAAAAAACTTTCAGCTATTTCCCAGTTAAGAACGTTTTCATAATCCTCAAATGAATCTTCACAATAGAGATTGCATACTTTTGATGTCTGAGTTACTATTTAAGAGAGCATAGCACTGATATCCTTGCCAAGATTGGAAGGAATGCATAAAATCCACATGGAAACCTTTCAAAAATGACACTGGTAAGAAATACTACTATGAGATACTCAGCTAATACAGGGTTTCAAAATAACATTTTGTGTCAGATATTTACATTTATTCATGTGGATTTCTAAATGTGTCTTCTGACTGTCAGATGAGGATTTAAATGTAACGAAAGAATGAATTGCGGTTGCAAGTGTTGATATTTAACAATTTCTGCATTTGACCCATAAAAAGGCAAATAATGTAAATCAAGAAAAATATCTTAATAACAGTAAGATCATTTTTAACCCACAGGTAATAACATTTACAGCTATTCACATTTAAATTGAGAGAGAAAGCAGTTTGAACAGCCAGATGGATCTAACATTTGTCAATCAGATTAGCAAACAGAAACAGCAGCTTTGTATAACTGTCTTCTTAAATTTGGAACCCCTCTTACACTTCTTAAGTCTTTTATTTAAACTTTAAAATACAGATAAAAGAATAGTTTCAAACATTTTTTCAAACCATGTAGAAATAGTGAAACTTGTTCTATTGTTAACAGGCTATTACTTTCCTTGGCATTCTCAGTCTGTTTCTCTCTGATGATTTACAAATTATGATGAACAGAATAAATGTACACATTTTCTAGGTTGTCTCACCTTGATAAACAAAATGAAATCCTTTAGCTGTTATTGGGCCAACTGAGGTAAATCTGACCGTGATCTGGTTCCCCGAGCTCAATGGAAGGGATTCACCTACTCAAACAATGAAAATACAAACCTATCATAGCCACTTTTTACTAAGGAAGAGTTCAAAATACCTGTCAGCATCTTTGCAGCTAGAAATAATACTCTCCAAACCCTGTTCTACTTCTGTAAACTTTGCAAGATATATGCATTTTCAATATTTTATGTTGACAGTACTATGTCATTCTAGAAAAGGGGGGTTAAAACTCATCTCAGTTACTAGGAATATTTGGGTTTTTTTTTCTTTACCAAAACCAACCAAATAAAAAACCCTGCCTCTCCCCAACCCTCCACAAAAAAAAACCAAAAAAGTCCCCAAANTTTTACTTTGGTACAAATATAAATATGAAGTGCTTTCCCTTTAAAATATCTAATACCTATTTCAAATTATTCAGTAGATAAAAGCCATAAAGGCACAGAGTAAGAAATCCTAAATGCCCAAAATAATGCAAAGATTTTGAAGTCTTTAGTTCAAAATCTGGATTTCACATATTTGTCTGAGATGATTTTAAGCAAATATAACAATCATTTTTTTCTCATTTTTTTTGGACTACATTGTATTTCTAGGTTCCTTTAAAAAAGTAAATAATCGTATAATGATAGTTCTATTAAACGATACCTGAATGAGATCCTGAGAGAGAGGATAACAAAGATGACTGTAGAGTTGGGCCATCATATACTTCAACTACGTCATGGAGTGATGTCTGGAAAAACACAAACTGGCCAAAAACAACTGACCAAATAGAAAGGAAAAAAAGGAGGAGGTGGCAGCAGCAGCCAAGAAAAACAACCAAAGGAAATAGAATGAGAAAAGGCAAAAAAAAAAAAATGGGGAAGAGAAAATAAAATACACATTAACATACAATTTTAAAAATAATTAAATCAGCTGTCTTGGTGCTGTATGCTAGTTATTTTCATACCATTACAGTAGTAAAAGGATAAAAATATATATAAAAGTGACAATGAAGGTACAAAAGCCATACATACACATATAATCATTAAAAGATTCTAGTAATGAGGGAACAAAATAATTTTTCTGCCATTGAATATACTTTCAAATTCTGTGCCCTCCCCCACCCAACAAACATCTAAATTCTTAGTGCAGTGTTCTCCTTTATAATTCCAGGCATATTATTATATAATGTGCTTTATTAATTAATTTCATTGATAAATGTCTGTAACTTTTACTTAACTTGGAATGTTTCTTTTTTTTAAATAATATTAACTTTCAATGCATAATTACCTTTGTGAAATAAATGAGCAACTGATTGAAGACAAGAACACTTCTTAGAATACATCTATTGAATCACAAAAGTCTTTATTTTTAAAGTCATTCTATTAGAACAACTTAATGCAAGACTTTTTTTTTTGACCTTAAGCTTGAAGATAAGTGTAGCCCATCTGCATCACAGGTGTTTTCACTTTCAATACAAGTAAACAGTGAAAAGACAAATAATTTTTTTAGTTAGTTCTGATCCTAGAAAACATTTATATCCAACACTACTAGCAATGGAAGGGAAAATGACTTAGGGACTACACATGTATAAAGGTGAAAGCGGTCGGATATTTTTAGGTACTGGAACACCTATAAAGAGAAATAGAACCTGAAGACTGAAAGTCACGTGTCCAAACTTGGCATCTAAAGTCAGGCTGCAAATTATTTCTGAATTTATGCTCCCCTTGGTCTTCAGTGCTTTGTAGCAATGCTATTTAAAAATAAAATATTTTTTCCCTGTGTTTTGTGGTTTAACATTTTACTTCATTATTTAGTTGCCTTTTATTTTACAAGATCAACAATACAAGACTATTCAAAAGAGATTTGCTCTTAAGATTTTGACAGTTACAACACTAATTCGCGTTTCCCCAAAAATAAACAAAATACATTTCTATGGGGTTTTTTTACACATTTCCATTTGTGTGATTTTTTTTTAATGTCAAAATTCCATGTAAACTGTAATGTAAATACTGCCAACAATTTAGGACAGTGAGGAATCCATTAACTCAAAATATGTCAGCTCAAGCAAGCTCCCTTTTAAACAAGCAAGAGCTAGACAAGAGGACTTTGCATGCCTTTAAATATCTAGATGTTTCTATGGCCTTCATCACTGTAATATCTGGACACTTTCAATAAGTTTGGAAAGCATCTAACAACAGATGGAAGTGGGCAAAAATAGTTTACTGGTTAAAAATTTCATCAAGGAAATTTTAGTTTCATTTTTAGAGTAAGAAATAAAAGTGTATATAGTTTACATCCGCCTGTTAAAAAAAATAGAAAAAAGAGGAAAAAAAAGTTATAATTTAAATAGTGTTAGATGAATGAACAGTATTCTCAATATAATTCCTATCACAAAATTAGAAAATAACAGAGACTAGAAGCCTTCACCAATTATCTAGCACAGTCCTTTTGCAGACAGGATGGCCATTTAGAGCAGATTGCTCAGGCCCATGTATAGTCAGGTTTTAAATATCTCCGGGGATGGAAACCCCACAACCTCTTTGAACAACCTGTCCCAGCACCCTGTCTCCCTTACAGTAATAGTTTTTATCCCTTGCCTTGCCTTCCCTTGGTTGAACAGTCCCAACTCTCTACTTTTAATCATCTTGATCATCTCCAATATTTGGAGAAGGTGACCAGGACTATTGTCTCTATCACCTTCCCAGATACAGAGGTGAGATCAACTGGCATATAGTTCCCTTGATCCTTCTCCTTGCCATTCTTGAAGAGAGGGATGCTGTTTTGTCTTCTTCCAGCCCTTGGGAAACTCCCTCAGCTGTCATGACCTTTCAAAGATAACTGACTTCCCATGCACTCCATCATGTCTCATGCGTTTGTGTTCGTCCAGTTTGTCTAAGTGCTCCCTCACCTAGTCCTCTTCCAAGTCATCTTCACTCTAGACTTTTTTGCTGGTCTCAGGGTTCTGGGATTGTTTGAGATTGGTTTACTGGTAAAGACTCTGGTTAAGAAGACATTTTTTAATTCATGTTTCTCTGCATCCTTTTTTCATCAGGGACTTCACCCCAAATTCAACTCTACATGGGTTTTGGCTTTCCTAACCCCATCTTTTTAGTGGGTCTCAAGTGTTTGTATTCTCCAAACATTTGGCCCTGCTTCAACCTCTCGAACATTTCTTCTTTTCTATGTTAAAGTTTTATCAGCAGACCCTGGTTCATCTATGCAGGCTCTTTGTCACCCTTGTGTGCTAGTCTGGTCATTGGCATGGACCATTCCAGTCTTGAATTAGTGATCGCTGAAAATTAAATGTATTTCCTGAACTTCTCAGCTCTCCAGGGACATGTACAATGAGAGTCTTCCAAAAAAAATCCCTGAATTGCTCTCACTTCTGACTGTATAGGGTCTGACTGTGATAGAGTTCATTTTTCTTTAGCAGCCATCACAGTGCTGTGCTTTGCATTGGTAGCTGGAAGGGTGTTGATAACACACCAGTGTTTCGGCTACTGCTGAGCAGCGCTGTTCCTCTTTCCTTTGCCCTATCAAGGGACTGGGAGTGATAAGATCCTGGGAGGGCACACAACCAGGCCAGCTGACCCAAATTAGCCAAAGGGATATTCCACACCATGNCCTGAACATCACTTGCTGATGGGACGTAGAGATTAACTTTTCCTTATGCTTAATAAACTTTTGCTGGTCTTTTTTTTTGCTTTAGTAAACTGCCTTATCTCAACCTACTAGTTGTTTTCCAT
>VZRJ01008538.1:309343-340532 GCA_013397565.1 Ptilonorhynchus violaceus
AAAAAAAAAAAAAAAAAAAGTATATATATCCAAAAATATGTATATACACTACTTTTCCTGGTTTTCCCATTCCTTCTTTTTCTGTTCATCGCTTGTAATCATCAAATTACATGGTCCTCCTCCAATTTCCTGCCTTATTGGCATACCCTAACTGCCACCTTTCGGGAAACATCCTTCACTTGTTTCCACACTGGCCTCCAAAACCAGAAATTTAACATCTTCACTAAGTAAGAACTCAAAGCAATTTCCTCTCACCAAACATCCATATTTTTAAAGTCTTTTAATGACTTCTCAAAAGACATTTCAAGTTCTAAACTCTTATAAAAAGGTGGGATTTTTTTGCCACAAAATATGTGCAAGAACCCGACTTCCAAGCTTTTTCCCGCCCCTTAGAGAATTTATTCACATTTTCCTGAAATTTACTCATATTATCAGAGTAGATGTAATTCAGTTCTATCTAAAATTTAACTAGAAAATTTTATTTAAAATTACTATAAATAAACAATTGGATACAAACAGCAAATGGCTAACACACACACACATCCCTTTTTTCAGTAAAATAGATTGTTCAGAGATTCTGTTTTTAAGTATGTGGAATAATCACTAATTTCTGTAGTCGGGAATACAAATGGAAACACACAGCTCAATATAGTGAGGTTTGCAAAGACCTTTTTATTTGTTTTCTAAACAAAGGTAATTAAAGAGAAATCACTGAGAGAAATCCAGGATCTTTGAAGTTTGTATCTGTGTACACAGTGGTGAACACAAATATTTGAGTCAATACAGATCATCTTACTTGAGAGAGCAATGGCTTATATCCAAAGGAATATAATAAAGAGGAAAAGTGAGAAATATGGATTATAACTATATGAACAGGGCCTGATAGTCAACCATTTTATAAGCAGAAGATGTTTTGTAAACCAATTTTTTGCAGTTCCTTGATCCTAATCTGATCCTAACAAGCTCCTTCCCTGAAATATATCTAAATACTTCAGGATGGAAACTTGGCAATATTAACAATGACTTCTCATGGTTTCCCTGTCCAGGCCTCTCTGTCTCCTACTGCTAACCAGTAAAACTTATATATCAGGGAGTAGGCACTTCTGCAGTTGTTTTGTTAGGATGATTTTCCTATTGATTTTTGGAGCTACAAAATGGGAAAATGCAGTGGAGAGGGAGTAACACAGCAAAAAACCCCAAACCACCAAAACAAAAAAACCACAAACCCCAAGAGGAAGAAAGACCTGGTCCCCACAACTGGCCAGGCTTAAAGACTGAGAAAGCAGCTTTTCAATGCACACAGAAATTAAGAGTAAAAATGACACCTTCATTCTTAATATCATTTTGTGATAAAAGGACCTAATAAATGGAGATGCAAGATTTTGCTATTGTCCTGCTACAGGATTTCAATCTTGTCCTAGGAAGTAAACCTAACAGAAAACAGAGTTGTTCAGAAAATATGCCACCATTCAGTTTCCTCCTTGGGACAGTAACATGTATTGGAAAGCTTGTAAGCGACATTTGTAATGTAGTCTTTCCTCTGATATTTGGAATATGCAGATATCCACACTACTTTCAGCTATTTTAATAACAGCCTTTTCTGTGAACAAGGTTTGATAATTAGATATTTGGAGCAGCTGGAGTCACACTGCTTAGAAAATAGAAAAAAAATATTTAGAAATCTTTCATTAATTCAATCATATTATAGTCAAATAATTTTACTTATTGGGAAACTATGAATTTCTTTTAAGACTGCAGATGTGATCTTATCGTTCAACTTTGGGGTTAGGTGATTAAGAAGACAGCTATACTAGTGCCATATGTTTATAGTCAAACACAATAGCCTAAGCTATTTAGTGGTCTGCATTAAATTGTTTATTATTATATTCAAACAAATCATTAATATTTGAGCTGAAACGAATCATTTTTATTGAAAAAATCTAAAAACAGCACTGAAAAAATTACTTCAAATCATATGAAGATCTATAAATTTCGTTTCAAAAATACATTGAATATTTTATGGTCCTTTAGATGTCACGCTATGGTGAGTTTTTATGGGCATCTGCTCACTTGGCAAGCATGTTAAGCACTGAACCAATGAATGAAATACTCCCCAGCTGTGAGTTTGAGTACATAAAACTAGTAGTTTTATACTAGTCCTTCCTCTCCAAACCTAGGAGATTCATAGTTAAGTGGAAAGTGATGTGAAATGACCTTCTGGTACTTCTGTAAATTATATAGTTAGCATCTGAATGACACAAACTTGGCCTTGAATTAGAAAAGCAACCCAGCAGTTAATAGTTATACAACTAATGCTCACATCTATTCTTCAAAACATCTTAGACTGCAAGTTACAGGTAGTCTATAGAAAGCCTGTAGCACAGGAATCCATGTGTACTTAAAATTATGATAAAAAACATATTCCCTATCTACCAGGAATATTTGACACACAATATTTTGGACTACTGGACTATTCATATCTAAATAAAGTAGTTAGTATTATTGCTCAGTATTTGAAATACAATGAAAAATAAAAATATCTGGCACAACCTTGTTAACACTAGAAAAATATTCTTCAAAGGAAGAAATTCTTACATTAGTGAGTAAATGATTTCATAGTTTGTATATATAACTTATATACAAACTTAAATATTTATAACTTACCTATTTATAACTCAAATCCTTGCACTGTAACTATTTTTGCACCAAATTCTGAAAATATTTGTATTTTAAATAGCACTTTTAGGTATGTATATTATATTCTGGAGAATACTTAATACTCACTGAACTCCCCCCCAAACGACAACAAAAATTATTTCCAGCATATAACCAATCCTGCCTTTCATTTTCCTTTTTCAGGTGGCAACATAAATCACTAGGTATTCATTCTGTAGACAGGCTATAGGCCATGGCTTCCTGTTTCTGTAGATAACTAAAACAATGCAGTCCATCACTTGAGATTCTTCTTGTGTCTAACAACAGTTAAAGAAGCAGGGATATTATTGTCTAATATACACTTACTAATAAGACACACATTTTGTTCATCTCCAGTGTTAGGTTTAAAACATTTAAGGGTGAGGAATCACTAACTGTAGTTTGAATTTGATTCATCCAAGCTCAAGCCACTAAATGGCTGCTCACTGAAACATATCTGAAATTGCCAGTTTTACCATAAATTCATAAGATAAAATCACGAAGTTATATGCGTGCAATGTGATTACAGGATGGATTTTGACCACACTTGCAGCAATGTTCTCTAATTCATTTAACCCATGGTAGCTGCCAAAACGAATACAATAAAATAAGGCTGTGCTGGTTTTTTCATTACAAAGAAACTATCTTCTTCCAAAAATTGCAGATAGATGTTTTAGATAGGATGAATCACACCACGGAATATGTATCTTTCTTTGTTGATTAGAGCAAGGATCTGAACAACTTAGACTAGGTATCTATTTAATTAGGTGTATAACTAAAACAAGAGGAAACATATGCCAGCAGAGGATTCAATTATATGTATACACACCTATTTGCTTTGCATGCAAGCCTAAAATTTATATGCCCATAAATCAGCAGTGTTTAAGGGCAGCACTTCAAGACAAGGTACATTCACAGATTTAGATCATCCCCATTTGGACTATACAGATTAAAACACAAATCCTGTCACTGGATCTGAAGAGTCCAACTTATGGATGAAGTTTTTTTTCCCATTAAGATTTTCATGTCTGTTTCATACGTAGCAGATAGACTTCGAAGTTTTCCATTTCTGGCTCAACACCTGTACAGGCTCGATACCTGTACATTCTTTTCTTGCTAAATTACACACAATACAATGACCCATTTTTATTGTATTCATTATATAGCTATACAACCTTCTTGCTTTAAGGAAGAAATGAACCATGCCTTTGTATGGTTGTGTGCATTGTAAATTTCAGAAAAATAGTTAATTTTTCATATTTAATCCAAATAATAGTGGAAAATATATTAATATTCAGTCATTCGATACACATTGAATGAACATGGAGAATATTCAATTTCTGTTGTAGTAGAAGGGTGCATTATTTGTTTCAAGCACAATGCACACAACCTACATATTTTTTCTGGCTCTAAGCAAGCTGACTCCATTCTTATCCCTCTTCAGTGCACTTCATTAGCTCTCAAAATGAAATTTAAAGAGTCAAATGAAAAGACATATGTCTGCCATGCTAACACCACTCAGAGAATTTTCAAATCAAAACAATATTCTGGCAATGAGCTAAATTAACATAAAGCAGTATTTACACCAATGTTGTGAATGTTTCCATACTGATAATACACCATTAAAAAATTACTTCAGCAATTGTAATTAAATATTACACATAAATATTACCTTTATTAAGGTTATTAACTCCGGGATGAAAACTACTACTGTGTCTGCTTGATATCCTTTGGACAATGATGTCTCAGTTCCAGCCAGGGTTTCCAGTCTATCATAGATAAAACTCCTGTTTGTGTGCTTTTGAATGAAGCTTAGTTAGCTGACTGGAGAAGATTGGAGAAAAGGACTGCCATAAACTTTTTAATGCTGAGCTCTTGAAGTCCAGTTTGAAGAATTTACTAAGCATCATTCTAATGTTTTCAGATACTAGTACATGATCCTTCGAAAATATTGCAGTAACAGAATGTTGTTAAGAGAAATGACAGCATGGCAACAGAGTTAAAAGAATGCCAAGAAAAAAGGATAAAGGGTGTGAACTTTCTATCATCTACTGGTATTACTTATACAGCAGGTACTTCTTCCTATTGTTAGTAACAAATATTTGTATGCACATCCTCAGTATTTCATGATGTTCACTCTATACTTTAGAAAACTGAGAAAAAAAATCAGAAAACTGAACTACCTTACTCCTAATTGAACTAGTTTTCATGCTCAACTAAATTTGATTTCATTAAATTTCTGGATTAAGTGATATACGCTTTTAAAATATTTTTAGTTTTTATATGAAGTGGCCTGTGATAGAGCCAGTTTTTCTGTCTTTATGCAAAAACTTGTGAACAAATACACAAAATATAGAAGATTTTGTCTTAAAATATAGTTTTATGGTTAGCTAAAAAAAAGAGTGTAAATAAATAAATGGTCACTTTTCTTGGAAGTCATTTTGTTTTGAAGTCATTCTCTTTTTGGGGAGAAAAGGTGAGCTGACTTACTTTTTGTAAAATAGAGGGTACAAGTTGGATCACTGTCTCTTTGTCCTGAAATGAGTGTCTTGAACCTTTACACAGCTGGACACTCAAGTATTTGGAGCAGTCTTTGTGGTTTCGCTCCATCTTGTTGACAAGTAGTCATTGTTTGAACAGTGCAGTCTCACTGATTTTGAAGTGGTTGCTTGTATAAAAAGAAGGTAGGAAGCAGAATCAGATTCCTGCCTATGGCAGCATTTTGATGTTTTCGATCATACTCTTTCATTTCGATCTCCCCTTCAGCGAAGTATTGTTTAATTCAATAATTGCTTAGTTTATGTTTAAAAATGTTGATGTTAGCTATTTAGCCAGACATTTCCATCCATTTTAACTTAAGATGGAGAGTTAAATCCTCCACATTTTAAAAATGTCAGTCCATATGTGTCTGCCGCATTTCTTAAATTAAATTAAGATGTACACAGCAGTGATGATGGATTCAAGTTATTAAAGCAAATGTTTTACTGTAATGCAGCTAAGTATTATCATAAATACCATTTGGTTCTCATTCCCTCTTGATGTGAGGTTGTCATTTGGCACATTCTGCTACTTATGATCTGTCCTTGCCTATTTTTTCTTTCCAAATGTAAAGTGAGTTTGAAATCATATCAAACAGTACTGAAATAACTTTACTGTGACACAACTGTTAATCTGTCTAACAATTCTAGATGCAATGAGCCGTCTAACAGAAAACACATGTTGACACCACTGTTTGTTCAAAGTTTATCTTCACTGGCAGAATAAATTCTGTAAAATTCTAAATTCTAGTATTGGCAAAAAATTACTCTTTCAAGGAGATAATAATAATAACAATCATCATCATCATCATCATCATCATCATCCCAAAGTTCAGATGTTTGATTCTCTTTATTTCTTCTCTATGTTGCTTATATAAAATAATTCAGGTCTATCTCCTAGAAATCCCAGAACAGACACAAGCAAAAGCTGAAGATGGTGTGTGTGATAGAAATGTGTCTGTGAATGCAAGCCAGTTATTCAGGAACTGAAGAGAATAGTGGAAATTAATTTCCCTGTTTAGAGTAAGCAAACTGGATCTACCTTCATCATTGCCAAAATTCTAAGAAATCTTGTCCTAAAATGCCATTCTTATCAATAAAATTCTTGCAATTTTTTCAATATTATATCTTCCTGCAGATGTAATGCAAATGTTTCCATGGAAATTAGATATTTTCCCAATTATATACAAACTTTTTAGCTTCTTGGTAGGAAAAGATAGTTCTGATTCAAATTTCATAATTTTTGGTGGCCACTGAGAATATATATTTAATTTTCTGATAGCATAGCTCAAAGTCACACATACCTTACTGCATATGTTCAATCTATCTTTTTGCTCTAACAGAAAGAGAAGCCATTTGCTGAGGCCAGCTGATATGAAATTTATTTTAGTGTTAAAAATATTTATTCAAATAGAAGTATAACTGACACCATTATGCAGAGCAGAGCATAAAAATTAGGTCATGTCCATCAGGGAAAAAAAAAATCTCAAACATCTGCATTTTAATTGTAACCAAAGCTGTATTTCAGTGTTGAACAATTAACAAATGTTTCACCACTTAAAAATACCAATGGGAGAGTGTCAGAGAAGTTGAGTCTTCCATGTTTACAAAAGATTTTGCCTGTGGCACACTGTGTGCTTTTGTGAATCATTTATCTTGTAGCTTAAACCTGTCATAGTATGAAATATTGCAACTGTGATTCTGCATGACAGAATAATGAAACACTGGAAAAAAGTCCACATTGAAATGACTTTTCCACAGAATTTTTGACTTGAGAACCTGAGAATCTGCAGATGAAATAGCTTTTCTTTTCACTCCATCAAAAACTAATCCAGGCCAATCAGTTCCCTTCTACACACTGAATGTACTGTTACATTGTTTGTGGGCTTTTGCTATATTGACCCGGTTTCAACCTTTTCTTTTTTCCAAGCTGTTCTTTGTTATGAGATCTCATATACTGTATTGAATGCCTAAACAGTTCTAGAAGAGTTTCCATTCAGCAAATATTTGATTGTTATATTTCACATTGAAACTTGGAGCCGTAGAGAAGATTACAGAAGATTTTTTGCTGATTTTTTAAGGAAAATTACTTTATCTAATGCCAGCAGCTTTGCTGGAGTACCCCTTTATTCTCCAAAAGGTTATTTTGACTCTTTGTTGTTGTGGATAATCTCTGTCTAGTGTACATGATGTGATGAATACTAGCAAGCGAATTGAAGATGAAATCTGGTGTCTTTTTAAGGCCAGCTTTTTCTTGTGACCATCTTGTCAGTGAGTGATCCCTACATACCAAGCATTGCAAGTGAAGACTCTTCTTAATGCAATGTCTTCTATCAGGAACCAAGACAACAGAGTTACAGGAACAGAGTTCTTATTTCCTAAAATTGATCTGAAAGACTTCAGCATTGAAATTTTATGGCTATCCTTCTCTGCAACTATACTTAAATATATTTTGCTGAGTGAGAGATAAAAGCTATTACATGAAACATTAATTACTCAGATTTTAAAAGTTTAGACTGAGAAAAATAATTACATTGAATGTAAAAACCTTTGCTTAAATCAATAGTCAAAATTACTTTGCCTTTCTTAATAGTTTTTACTGGAATAATTTTAGTAATGATAGATTAGAGAAAGAGCACAGGTCAGGAAAAAATCTAAATTAATAACTTACAAAAAAATTGTACACCAGTATACAATTCAAAGAAAGATTCAGATTTTAAAATTTGAGCTTTTGGGTGCAAGGAATTCTGCTTTCTTTCACTGTAGGAGTATCATCAGAAAAAAGCAGCTAAAATGGAAATATTTGTTTTGGCACTTGTTTCAGTGTGTCATATCATCATTTTAAGGGGTTACTACTAGGTATGTTTTTTACCTTTCTCTTTCAACTCAGGCACTTCCCTTTTCTGCATGCACAAAAGTGGATTAAATACTTTCGTGATATATTCTACAGGTATCTGAACTAATTGTCAAAATACACTATTTAAATACAAGGAAAAGACTAAAGGTCTATCCCAAGGTAGGGCAGGCAAAAAGTTTAGATACTCGATCATATTTATATTCCACAATATGTCACTGAATCCTTGCATGCTAAGGTTAAGCATATATAAACCTTTCTTTTTTTGCATCAGCATTTTTTTTGTCTCATCACTGTGGATTGGTCAAACAGAATTCCTTAGTACTGTTATTATCGTGCTTCCTATGTAAAGAAAATGAGTATTTCTAAAATTATTCCAAATAACTATGCAGAGCAGTGGGATTTTTCCCCATTTCCATGGGTTGTTTTGGGAAATCTGGCTTTATTTCTTGAAACTACAAAATTAAATTTCAATCCAGAATGTCAAAAATAAGAAGCACAAAGCATTAATATTTTGAGTTCTTTATTGTAGTAATTTTAACTCTGAGCATGTTGATATCTGTTCATACTAAGAAGTATCAGATTTGATGGAAATGGGAGGATATAAACTTTACATCTTATCTAAAAAATATCTATGTCAAAAGCACATGCTTCTAGCAGCTAGAAATAAATCAAGAATTGTGCAGTTGTGTTTAATTTTTTCTTAATATTTGAGGAATAAGGAGAGATTGCCAGGACTTAGGAGACAATACTTTAAAAAACCTATTTATTTTGTAGTAGTCTATGCACCTCTACATTATACACAAGAACAAGCTAATTGGATATTAAGGGAGTTTGGATATCGTGAGTATGGCAGATGGACACACAGCCGTTGAAACACTGTCTTTAATTTGGCTAAAATGTTTGCAGAATCAACATGAAGAAAGGTTAATAAATACCCATCCCCAGGCACCTGTTATTTGACAAACTAAAATGTGAGCTGTGGGTCAGAATAAAGTCCTGCTTATCAAAGCATAAATCTGAGGCATGGATATTTAAAGCGTAAATGATATTCAATATGTGGCATACATTACCAAGAAGTCCAAGTGAACAACAAACCATCAGCTGTTACCATACACATTGTTTAATAATAAAGTGAGATAAAATAATTCATAAATCCAGGGAGATAAGACAGTGCTGTTTGTGGGACAGAAGACACCATTAAAAGATCTGTCTAGTCATCAGAAAAAATGTTAGCATGGGAGTAAAGTTTTGATGGAGGTTCTGGGAATCCACAAAAACAAGCCAGACACATGCTGCTCTAGTTTCATTTGTCAGTAAAGACTATGCCATTGCCTCAAGATGCAGAGAAGTCAAGGGTTACAAGAGCAACAGCATCAAATATTTAAGATAAACATTGCTTCCCCTGCTGAGACAGACTTACTGGATCTGTGCTTCACTTTCTAGAGTGTAGGCACATAACCTTGGGTGAAAAGAAACCTGAAGTGATACCACAACTACATTTGGTTAGCATCACAGCAATATTCTACATTACATGTTAGTTCTCACAGTGACACAAAAATACTGAACACCAATTTCAAAAGATAATGGCAATATAGGTGTTTTGAGAAAATAAAGCACTATAAAATGATAAAAGTGTTAATAGAAGTATCAGTTTAAAACAGCTTTTTCACATTGATATTTTTTACATAAAAGCAACCATACAAATCATCCAGAATTTTTGAAAGTATCCAAGCAACAAAAAATATGAAGGAGACCAGACCTACTTACCAAATTCTTTAGGAACAGTGATAGAGTAAACACAGTTGTGACCAACACTATAATTCTTGGGGTAATTTGGTGATAATACAGTCCCTTCAGAACCCGTTGATCGGCTTCCACAGGGTGCTAGAAAGTGAAGATAATCAGTTTTAAATAATGTAATATCATTCAAAAAATCAGTTTAAATTGATTTGTTGTATGTTGGTATATGCTATCACAGGAAATTTTATTACACTTCTACACTGAATTAAATTTGTGCATCCTGTGACATATTGAGAATGTGCAATTTTCTCATATATCGAAAGAGAATTGATGGCACTCTGCAGTTTTCCAGATCAATTATTTTTTTCTTTACAATTTATAAACCATCTTAATAAAATAATGATGTGCTTTGTACACAGTATGCTATTATTTACAGCATACAAAACTATTATTCATCCATATGATGCTTTACACTATGACAAAAGCATCGATTATACAACCCTTCTGCACACTAGTAAATTCTTGCTCATGCCAATAGACTCATAATGCAAAATAATGTCTACAGCTACTGAAACAAGAAAGTCAGGATTTCCTGACTGAACATGATGTACCACTTTTTTATATCTCAGTTATTTATAACTTTATATATACAAAGTTATGAGCACACACTTTTCTTTATCACAGAAACATCATGTTTATGCTACCACAGCTATAACACTTGATAAAATGGCAGATAGATACCAATGCTTTTTACCACAATGATGTATTTTTCTAAGGTTTATAACAAAACTCAGTATTTGGCATAATTCAAGACTGTCAAGCAAGAAATAGTGTTATTTCCTCTTTTTTTTTTTCATCAGATATACAGGTGCATGTATATGAAACATTATTCAATGTTAGTGTTTTTCTATGTCTATTACCTGCTTCTCACACACACTTAGTAATTTAGGGGTTTAATTTAGTTTTAACCCTAATCTATTGTCAAAACTATGGCACTTTCTCAGAATAATTTTTCTGGTTTGGACTATAAAACATTTTTAATGAGTTTAGTGTTAACTTATCAATTTAACAGCTTGATTTCCTGTTGAGGCATGAATTTATAAATGAAGTAGTACTCAATGTTTCATTTGCTAAACACATCTGGGGGTTTTTTGTGGTGTTCTCTAAAAACATTAATACGTCATGAACTGTATGAAGTAAGAAAATGATGGGTTTCTAAATCTTATTCCAGAAGATTTTATCTCATTACTTGTCGTACTGAATACAAGATATTTATTTGTGTAGCTACAAATCATGTATTTTAAGACTACTTTTAGTTATTTCACACAAAAATGTTTGGTGGAGTATACCATGAAAAGAACACATCTTTAAAATGTATCAAGTTAAGGCCCCATCACTTTGAGAACAGATTTCTGCAGTTTGCATTAGCATGGATTCCTTTCAGTATGGTGTAACTTCGGAGCTTGACAGACTGTGCACCTGAAACAGGAGCAGATTGCACCTCTTGCTCCAGTTTGCATACACAATTTGGAAATGATTTAATGGGCTGGTGTGAAAGGCATAGTATTTGAAATATTTCAACAGAAGGATCTTGACTTTTGCGTGTGCACGTGTGTATGCATGTGGCAGATGTGGCACATATATTCAGAGTAAAGCAAATCCATCAGGACCCAGATCAGGATGGGGTCTTGTTGATAATCGGTACAGCAGATAGGCACATGCCCTGAGACACGGAATGAGCACTAACACATGTACACGGAATATTGTTCCCTATGGCTAAAAGAGTAATCTCAGTGTCTTCCCTCAATCCACTACCATGTGAAATACCAGAAATTCATGATTTCTTGTGAAAACATATTTAGATAATAGAACTATTGAGACTTTTTGCCAAGAAGTAGTGTCTTGGCTCAGCTTCATTTGCAGAGACTTATCTGCCTTGAGTTATTGGAAAAACACAAAGTAAAAAAATCTTCACTATTTGAATGTGGCAAATATTTGTGGTAAAAACAGATCTGCTTATCAGCTTGTAAGGACTCAAGATTTTCTATTCTAGATTTTGGATGAAACAGAAGAGAATATGGAAGAATATAAGCAACAAAAGCATTAAAGTAAGAGAAATAAGATTGCCAAACAGGCTAATTACTTATCCCCAACTCAATTTCCCTCTTAACTGTTTGTGAGTGAAAATTAAGCAAGAAAGACCAATCCCACTGTCCCACTCTAGCACTCATATCATTATTATAGCTTCCTAATCAGCACATATAAATAATGTGTAAATTTACAGTAAAACTGCAATTCCACCAAAGTCAATGCCATTAACACAGAAAGGAACATAATTTCACCCTTAATGAAACTTGAAGTCATAGCGCACAAAAGCAGTATTTAAAATAAATAGCTAAATATAGTCCTCAGCATATAGTGGAACTTTACTCATAAAGAAAAAGAAAGAGCTTTTTTATACCCCTATTCTTTTTTATTCTTACAGGTTATGCAATTAGTAAAGGTATTATCTTAATTGTGAAAATGAGGGTTTACACTAGTATGCTTAAACCAGAGCAAAATATATTTACCTATATATATATCTCGACAAAATATGTCATGATACTTGAAAGGTAATATTATCACAGCTGGTACAAAAAAAAGTCACAAAATAATTTCACTGACAAATGCTTATAGGTCTCTAAAAGTGATTAAACCCCAAAATTTTTGCAAATTAAAAAAAAATATAGCAGCTTTAAAAATCTGAGAGTTCTCATTAATACTGAAGTATGGTTAAAATAACTTCCAAGTGTCTACAAGGTGAAGATAATACCATTTTCTTTTCCAGTTGATAATTAAAATGTTTATATGACACATTGAAACATCTAAGCATTTTTCCCACACACTGAATTCCATGAAAGCAACATTCATCTGCACTGGATTTATAGTGGGTATATATGTGTTCACACAACAGAATTTAGCACATATCTGTTCACACAAGAGGAGAAAAGACACAGTACAAGTCTGGAAGCAGGATTTCCAGCGGGGTCTTTTAGGTGCAAAGTTTGTCAACAAGAGTTGTTTACAGCCTTTGCTACAATGTGCCCAGTACAGATTGGAGTTAGGCATGAACTATTTGTCACACTGACATATGCAACATCTAATTTGCAGCGAGAACAAAACACCTGTGTGGGGTATTTCTTTCCTTGAATTTCTTTACTTAGTCTTCTTATTCTGGACTTTTTCACTCTGCCCTTTCTGAGTTTACCTTTTCCCTTATTGTGTTCCTAATTTTCCAACTGCTTCTGTAATGACCCTCTCTTCACAAGAATCTATATTCCTGGGTCTCAAAAAAAGCTAGTATAAAGGGAAGTTGATTCAAGATGAAAGCACCCAGTTGACCTTTGCAAGCTGAGACAATGTTTAATTTCATAAATCATTAGGTAGAAAATAATTTAGCTCTTGTAGCAGCCAGACAGTCATTCAAGACATTTTTGAATGGATCAGGGAGGAGGAAGAGGTTTGCTTGATATTTTAGTAAACCCATAAAGTTCACTGAATATATTTCCTTCCTTGCACTTTGGGAAATGTTTAATTTAAAATGCCAGAAATTTCAAGAAGAGGAGGTTCTACCCTGACCATCACTAAACATCAATGCTTAGAAATCAAAGACGGACATAAACCATAGCTACAGTGAATTGGAAACCTTGACTTGAAGCAAACATATAATATATTTTTGCCTCTGGAAAACATCTAGCATCAAGTTGTTTGGATGGATGTAAAAGTTCCACTACTACCATGCTAGCCATTGAATTTCACTTATGGTTACTGCAGCTAAGTAGGTCTCATTGCCTTTGTTTCAGTTTTATAGCGCAAGGATTTATTTAGCTTTTTAATGAATACAAAGTCATAGATTTATAAGTTGTGAAAATCAACTTGTCTAATTATTATGTAAAAATTCTAGCAAACCCATCACACCCACAAATATAAATTGTTCAATCAAACAAACAAAACATGCAACAAATGCTGAGAACCATTCCCCTGGCAATGAAAAACATCCTGCAGAATAAAATAAACGAACAAACCAACCAACCAGCAAAAAAAAAATTCAGGAGGAAACTGATATTTTCTAATGTAATTCTCCAATACTATTTCAGTATTTTTTAATAATGTTTGCTTAGACTCTGCAATGCTGTATCCCTTTATACATTTATTTATGCTCTAGCTTATTCTAGTTTATCCATAAAAATGTTACACAGTACACTGTCCTTGTCCTGCTTCCCAGGGTCAGCAATGGAGCACTACTAGGAGAGAAAGGGACTTGACTACGGTAAGAATGTGATAAGGATCAGTGTGCTGATGCACTGCTCACTGTTTCCTTGAAACATTATTAGCATTAATGGCAAAAAGTTCCTGTACGTGCTGAACTGTAATGGTATCTTGCCTTGCAAAATAGCATCCACTGTTGCCCTTGAAAAAGCCCTATCATAAAAATAATAAAGTATCACCCATTCTGTATGTAAATTGGCAAGCTTTTTTATCTGAAAGATTACCCACCTTGATCATTAGTATTCATGTACCTTTGTCAAAGAACTAAGTTCTACCTCTTTATGGCAGTGTATTACTGAATAGAGAATACAATATGAAATGCATTATCATCAGAGTGACACCTTTTCTCAAATTTCAGCATTCAGTAGTTGTAAGAGAAATGTAGTTGAGAACCACAGAGGCAAAATCACCCAGCAAAAGAACAGATCCTTGTAATCTATGCCTAACTACTGCTACAAAGTAAAATTTTCTGTGCCTCCAGCAAAACAATACATGGTTAAAAGCCCCAGTCATGTGCTTATTGCTTATATGTTTTTCATCATGCCTTTGCAGTTTAACCAAAGGAAGGAACCCAAAACATGAAACTTAAGTAAAAAAAAAGTGAAGAATGGACTACGTAAGAATGAGAATCAATCTCAAATCTCTCAATTTTTTAAAGAAATTAATATTTTGCTATATTTTTATCCAGCTTGAAGTTTTTAATTCCTACTGCTGCTTTCAGATCACCTACTTTCTAGATCCTACAGCTAAGATCTAATATAATTTAATTGTGTTTGCAGATTTAAGTGCCATATTGCACCATCCATTTTTAAGCAGCTGTCCTCAATGGAATCAATGGGGAATACTGCTTAAAAATGAATGGCACAATATGGCTTTATGTCATGCAGATAAATTTGATTACACAGCCACAAATACAATAAAAAAATAAGAACAACTGTGCACACAGTCTGAAGGAGGAAAAACATGCCTTGAAGAACTGATAATGGGATACTGACTCTTTTCTAATGGGCCACTATTTCAAAACGCGGAGTAGGATACCTAGTATTCAATTTGTGTAAATGAGTAGGTTAAGAAAAAGAATTATTTAGTGACATGATGTATTTATAGAATTTAATATATTATTGTGGTTTAAACCCAGCCAGCAACTAAACACCACACAGTCCTGCTTGCTCATCTCCCCCCATGGGGGAGGGAGAGAATTTAAAGGGTGAAAGTGGAAATTGTGGAGAAAAGGAAAATAACGATGAGAGAGAAATATAACCCAAGAAAGACAAGTAATGCAAATGAAAACGCTTGCTCACCATCAAGAAACCAATACCTTGCCAGTTACTGGTCAGTGGCCCCAGGCCAGCTTTCCCCCTATATTATTGCTGAACATGATGCCATAAGGTATGGAATATGGTCACTTGGGATCAGCTGTCCCAGCTGTGTCACCTCCCAGCGTCCGGTGCACCTCCAGCCTGTTCACTGGTGGGATGGTACAAGGAGCAGCAAAGGTCTTGACTCTGTGTAAAGACTGCTCAGCAGTAGTGAAAACTCCCTGGTAACAGGCCCTACTAGCTACTGTGAAGAAAATTAACTCTTTACCAGCCCAAACTTCCACATATATTAAATCATTGGGTGCTCTTTTTCCTAGCCTCATGTAATACGATATAATTTTATTTATCCTTTGTAGTCCAATTATGAGATTTCTAGTTGCAATGATTTCTTGTAGTGGTTATAGGTGAAAACAAATGTAGTTACTGATATATCACCTCCTAGATATAAAATAATTTTAAAAGTCATGCAAAGGACACTATAACATATAAAAAAGGACTGCATTTATTCTAAAGTTACAAATTAAGGGTATATTTATTGTGGATATCAGTCTGCAAATGTGAAGATGATGAAGCACCTACGGCTGCTTTGGCAATAAAATGAAGAGAGAAAAGACAATCCGATAAAGAAAGGTATATTTTAGTTGCTACTTGGAAAAGAAGAAATACATTAGAGCTAAAAAGAAACCAAAAAATACAGAGAGAGAGACAGTGTAACGCCATAAGGCTGGAAAGCAGTATGAAAGAAAAAAATATAATGATGAATATAGAAAAATTCCATGCTGCAGTCTCTTCAGTCTTCACAACACAGTTTAACTATGCAATCAAAATTGGTATAAAAAATGAGAGAGAAACTCAGGCCAATATCTGTAAAAGTACTTGAATGTGATTAGTTAAAACAGAGGCCAGCAGAAGCTGGCAAAATCCCCTCAGGAATGTAGAAATTTACTAAAGCTGGCCCTGAATCATTACCAGAAACTGCGGAAATGATGGCATTATCTAAAAAAACCCAAACAAAATAAAACAATAACCAAAAAAACCCCAAAATGAAACCCTCAAGGAGAGAAATTCTAAGTAACAACTTTAAAAAAATACTAGCAAATGTAGAAACACAAGACCAAAAGCAGCTAGCAACTATTGCAGAAAAACATCGATCAAACATAGATTTTGAGTTTTTAGTACAACATTGCGGTACACAAAGGTATCTCTAAGCTAGGCTTTAATGTAGATATAGAAGGTAACATTTCTGCTCCATTTAAGCAGTCTCAGCAAGAAGATCACATCAAGTTTTTGCCATTAAAAAAAAAAAAAAGAGTTCTATTATCACGAAGCACAAAGTTTTGAAATAATAAGGGGGTTTTAGTCTCTAAAAGAGAAGAATGAGAACATGGGCAGACTGGTCACTTTTTGAAGATGTGGTAGATTGAGTTAAAGATTAGAGAAATAATTGCCACCAATTCTAGTATAATAAATTAATTTTAGATATTCTCATAACTACTTTTGGGAAGTTATTGAATTTTTGAGTGGTTCCTGGAAGAACAAGAGATATTTATATCTGCCATAATGGGTTAAGGATATCCAAGTAGACAAGAAACAGTATTTATGATAATTGGTTTTGTATCTATCCATATTAATTGACTGTAAGATGACAAAGAGGTTCATTCAATATTCTTGGTGCTGGCAGTGCAAAACCCACAAACTGAACTGCTATAACGTGGTGGGCAATTTTATATTTTAAATGAAGGGATGCAGAAGAATATTTAGCAGTGCTTTTGATGTTATTTAATACATAAAGTTTATATAAATACATAAAATGTAACTAAACACACTAGCAAATTATTTCTATGTAAATTTATTTAACAGCTCATCAACTTTTATGTCTAAAACCACCAAAGCCAAATCCAAATAACTTTGTGTATTCGGTTTCTGTTTCTTGAAATCTTTTAACCAAAACTAGTTTCTTCTGAAGGTATGAAAAGCAGATTTTATACAGCTGAGTATAAGATACACTTTTACATTCAGGGGAAAATACCTAACTTTAGAAACAATGTTTGCTCTCAATTTAAGGATTAATGATTATTAAATCTCAATTATATTCATATTTTCCTTAAGGAACTGTGGTGCACAGAGTTTTCAAAAGTCCCATATAGTCTACTCAAGTGCTGAAAACATGTGTTGCTTGAAATTAGTTCACTAAATTTACTCATTTTAGCCAAGTGTAAAAAAAGTGTGAAATTAATTTTTTATAGAAAAAGAGAGGGGGCAGAAGGTCAAAATCCGAAAATTGTTTTCTGTTATAGAATGGGTTCACATCTGATATCTCTTTCATAATATTGGCATTATGCAAATATCAAAATATTATCAATTTGCAAAATTATTTCTTCCTTATTTCTTTTTCCTGTATTTTTCTGAACAAATGCAATTAGCTGGAAATTAGACATATTTCTGTTTCTGTCTGATCTAAGTTAATTCATGTCCATTTTAGATGGACAGTAAAAAGTGAACAAGCATAAAAGCAAAATCCTGTGTTTCTATTTAAATTGTCAAAGCTCTAGAGACAATATTGAAGGAAATTTGAAAAGTTAGATGTCCAATTTTATAACCCAAAATCTAATTCTATATAATGATTCAATTTTTAAATGTTAGGCTAGAGCTCACACCATGAATTATTTATTATCAAGGCCTGTGGCATGTAGATGTCAAAATAATCAGATACCAAATAAATATGTTTAATATATTAAGAACTAATACATAAAACTAAAAATAATCAGATGGAAATGTTTCTTGAATTATGTGAATTTTTAAATCCCTGTTTAACAGACGCATTCGCAAATTTTGAATCTAAAATAGCTAAATTGAAGACAATTATTATTCTTAATTCCTCATTTTTATGCTAATAGTGCAAGAAATAGCTTTCTGAAAGAAAGCTTTCTTTTAACAGATAGCAGTGGATTAAATTAATTTCCAGGCTGGTATAGTCTTCTAAACTCTTAAGTGATGTTTAATGCATTAGTTTTTTTCTTCTTAACTTTCAAAGGAATTGTGTGCAGCTCAGGAAGACTTCTTCTGTTGCTTGCCTCTAGGACAAGGATGGGATCTGAGTTCTCCTCGTGTAAGTGTTGCCAGGCAAGCTGAAGGATGGGGAGGTGTCTCCTCTCATTCATGTTTCTCACTGCACCAGAGATCTTTGGCTCTGGTTGATAAAACCATTACAATGACGTGATACATTTCCAGGAGTCTTTCGCTGCAGAAACACCCATTTAATAAGGTTGTATTCTTTCATTTAAGTAATTTTTTGGTTTCTGTTTTCTTTTGCAAATAAAATGGAGTTAAAGTAGCCAACTCTGAGAATGGAGCAATCAAATAAAAGAAAATGTTAACATCTTTTGTGCTAGAATAAAGGTGTTTGCAGTAAAACAGTCTCTGCTCATAATAAATGGAGGTGGAATAGATCTCTGCAGTCAGCCCGTGCCTTGGCACAGCTTCATTCCTTTGAAAGAGCTCACCAGTGTTATAGCTTCCACAGCTGAAAAAAAGTAACTAAATAAAAATTTAAACATGCTTTTCAAGTCAACTGTCTGCAGCAAAGCCTTGACATGATATTTAAGGAACTTCTGAGGGAAAATGAACAATCATTTTAAAACAATTTAACTGCCAACATAATAAATGAATAAAAAAGAAGAGAAAAGAAAATTGGCAGTCTTCTGTGGAAGACCGTTTCAGAGTCTTTAAAGCATATTCAGATAGCAAGAGGAAAAGAGCATTATATGACAGATGTGTGGAAGTAAAAATAAGTCACAGATTAACAAAGCTTAACACATTTTAGCAACAATAGCAGAATTGAGACATTGATGCATCAGAAAATATGAATCAAAAACGTGTAAGGATTTACAGATCTATTCACAAGAAATAATCATCTCTTCCAATGAGCAACTTCCTTTNACATGTAGCCTAAGTATGATTTATTTATTCATCTGTGCACTCTTCATACCTAAATTATATTTCATTATTTATTTGGTTTAAGAATCATTCTTCTTATTTGAAGAAGAGCATGATGACAGCTTCTAAGCACAAGAAACCTAAAAAATGTGAGGATAAAAGTTAAAATTATGAAATTTCTTAGAACTCAGTAACTTTATGAGTTCATTTCGAACTTCACAGAACAAGGAATCTACTTATTACTATAGAGCTCGTAAGTGATATCAGCCCCTGAATTCTGTTTTGGTAACAAAACTTTCACTATTTTAGGGCTGGGGAGGCTGTAATGAGTGTATTGCCCATTCAAAACCCTTTGATGTTGTTGTTGTATGCTGCCTATTTGCATGTTTCCAGAATGTCCTTTTACACAAATGAGTTTTTAAACACTAGCAGTGAATCACAGCTGGTACATTTTCTTGAATCATCTACGAATATCATTACAATACTAGAATGAAGCTTTGGGTTTCCAAGTGATGATCACATTGTTTCCAAGTGGTTTTCAATATTTTGAGTGTGTGTGCATCAGCAATTTGAAAGGGAACTGCAGGAACAGTTAATGACTATAATTTTAAATTTGAGGCCTGACAGTTAATGATAAATTCATTAAGGTCATTGTAATCCACTCAATCTCAGCTTTCTTTTCCATCATTGCTGTTTAGGCTTGCAATATAGACTTTCAAATTAATTTTAATAAGAGAGAAATCCACACTTTTCAATCTCAGACTAAAGAAAGTGAAAAAGAAGAAAAAAAATTCTGAAATAATACACTATCCGTAATTAAAAACACAGTCAGAAGTAAATAAAAATAAATAATTAAGAAAGTTAGGAACAGGGATGTAACTTGTGAAACACAGGAAAGAAAAACAGTGTCAGAAAGAACTGTAAAATAAATCAATAATCAAAATAACTGGTCAATGAACAGTTACGAGCACAAATACCAATTGAAATATAGATATAAAAAACCCCAGAACTGACATTTAAAACATGCAATCAGACAAAGAAAGAGAAATATCCATGAAACTTTTGTGTCTGGAAAACTTTCACATGTCTCACTGGGATTCTCCAGTCATCAACAACCCAGATAATCTTATTTACTACATTTCAAATCACCAAGCTGAAGATGGCATAATATACAGATCTATTTCTCAGCATCAGAAAGTGAGATTTTTAATTGCATTTCTCAGAAATCTAAGACTGTTTTATTTCCATGTAAACTATATTTTAAAATTCCAATGTTATTTTTCCTTGAACTCTGAGAGCTGAGAAATAGACTCTCCTATATCTGAAAGCAAGAAGCAAGTATGACTTTCATGTTATATTTATTTTTTCTTTTGTTGACACTGCCTCATCATAGTATATCTCATGGGCTAGGATGCTCTATGAGGAAAAAAGAAATCCTTAAATATAAATCTGATAGAATTTTGCTGATCCGCAAAAGACTAGTCATAATGATTTCAAGGTAATTTATCTTGGACTGGAGCATCTCTCTTTGAAGGACGGGCTGAGGGAACCAGGTTTGTTCAGCCTCAAGAAGAGATGACTGAGAGGGGGCATCCTAAACGTCTGTAAGTGTCTGAAGTGAGGGTGTCGAGAGGATGGAGCCAGGCTCTTCTCAGTGGTCCCAAGCAATGGACAAGAGGGTACAGGCAGAAACTGATGCACAGGAAGTTCCACCTGAACATGAGGAAGCAATTCTTTACTGTGTAGGTGATCACACACTGGAACAGATTGCCCAGAGAGGTTGCGGAGTCTTCTTCATTGGAGATATTCAAGAACCATCTGGATGAAATTCTGTTCCATGTGCTCTGGGATGACCCTGCTTGAGCAGGGAGGTTGGACCAGGTGACTCACTTTGATCCCCTCCAACATTACCCATTCTTTGATTCTGTGATACTTCACAACCAAAATCTACTTATCATCACATGTCTGTATTCAGGATTATTTCTTCCAGGAGCATTTTGTCTGCACTTAACAGAAGTGAAATTGATGTATGTTTTACTCTGTACGCTTGACTCTAGATATGATTATACCATATAATTCTGTGATAATGTGAACTCTGTCGTCTCAATTTTATGTGAAGTTGTATTGGACAGCACAATTTATAAGACAAATATGTATGGGATCTTTGTGGTAGCCTTCCTTTATTGATTTACTTTTTCTTTTTTTCTAGATGACATAAAACTTGATATTACATCAACAACTTTCAATTCTTACCTTGTAATCAAATATTATCCTAATGCATTGTATTGTTTTTCCCTTAAAAGATAATCTTTCTTCATGGAACACTGCCAAACATCTTTAAAAATTCAGTGATATGGTATCAACTGTTTTTAATTTCATTCATATGCTTGTTGAGCCCTAGGACTTCCCTAAAAGAGCCACATTCTTCAAAAGTTAAATTGATTTTTCTTCAGCAAGTTGAACAGTGGTTCTCTTAGTTTTACTTTTCTTTTTTTTTTACTAATCTCTACCAACTTTCTAACTGCGGAAATTGGCCAACTGCTCATCATGGAAGATTTCTGACAGGTTCATCACCTCCCACTGCTTCAATAGAAAGTCTAACTTAACCTCAAGGTCAACATTTGTACTTCAAACATTTCATATCTATCTCTTTCAGAACTACATAGAAAAGACTGCCTTATCCTAGCAACTTGCTATGGTTCTGTTTATTGATTCTCTTTGACTCAGTTCCTTCAAGCCAAAGGAATTGTTCTAATGCACTACTTCTGTGGTTGCCTCAGTAAGGTAATATAAGAAATATAACATAACATGTAACATGTAAGTGACTTTTCTTCCCTTCAGTAACATTGTCCTTGAATGTATTTTTGGCCTTGACCTGCTGTTAACACTTTAGTGAGTTTCCCACTTTTCTAATCTTTGCAAAAGTGTATTACTGGTTTGATTAGGTTTTAAAGTATTTTCGCAAAAACCTGTTGGCCACACTTTCTACTACCTGCATTTGAACAGGATTTCATTTTCCTGAAATACATATCTTAATTTCTATTAGATTCCTTGACTGTGTTGTTTCGCCACCACTTTTGGTGATCCACGTAGATTTTGATTCTGATTGGTAACACTCTAAAATGGTGTTTTTACATGACTCCAAGTCACCAGTAAATACTTACCTTTTTGCTGTTGTCTTGAAACCTATTTCAATGAGTTTTTTCGTTAGTTTAATATTATTCCTTATACAATGTAAAAAAAAAAAAAAAAATTTCCTCTTCCCTTCCCCCCAGGGTGTCAAATTTGAATGCATTATAGATACTTCAGATACATTTTGAGCACATTATTGTCACATCTACTCCCATTGAGAAAAATCTGTTCTGCTTTAGGCCAGCTGTTTCTCTATTCATTTCATACTTTTATCTTATGCTGAAATAAAAGACTTTGACTGAATCACCAGCATTTGAACTGAAGATAATTAAAATATCACTGTAATTAATGTTCTCTGGTCTTCCATTACTTATATTTGCTCTCAACTGTAAATATAAATGTAGATTAATGTCTAAAAATATCTTTTATTAAAAATTCACCCACGAACCAAAGCAGTGTAGTTCCTGGCATGCTACCTAAGTAAAGCTTTAAATGACCAAGTCAGTAACTGATTAACAAAACAAAACAAACATATAAAATGTGCAGTACAACAGGGAAGAAACTGTAACCTTTTAAAGTCATAGCAACAAAGCAATTTCTGCAATAGATGGAATACACAAATGTGTATTGCATAATGTTGTGATTCTTTATATTAACTTCTTACCACATAACTACTCTTTATTGTATAAAAGAGAAATACATCATGAAAAGGTTCCAGTGAATACCTCAAAACTAGGAGTAAAGTTTTGTTGTGGAAGACACTGTTCTTTCAAAAGAGCGTAACACCAGAAAAAAGATGTAACACAAGCAGCTTCTGAGTTAAATATCTAGAAACATGGGATCTAAAAGAGGCAGCTATCGTCTTTAAGCTGGACAATGTCCTTGCTTGTCATTCCTTTAGTATGTTGGCTAAATGCTCCATGTAGCCCAGTCAAGAAGGCAAAGAAAATTGAATGCAATTTTAAAACAATGCAGTCTCTTAATTGAAGGTTTTTCTGTTGCCCAGAACTATCCATCCCCTAGTTCCCACTGTGATAGACAATATGGAGATGACAAAACTTGTGCAGAGAATGAAATATGAGTCTTATGGATGTAACCACCAGCATATCCCAACTAATGAATTTCCTTCCGGCTGATTACTAAGGTCTTATTAGACAAGAGTGAGGACGTTCCGACTGCTGTCCTAGGTTAATTTAGAAATATGCATATTTGCCAGCTATAGCCAGTGCAGGTGACTGGATCACTTTCTTTAATTCCAGTTATTAATTAATTGTTTTATCATGGTTATTAACTGATACTACATAATCCTATCCTACTTCAGTGTCTTGCAGACTTTGGAAAATAAGTATTTACTTCTCTGTGTGAATAAATTGTAAGGATTTTTTTCTTCCTTCTAAGAACAGAATATCCTGCAGTCACCTTGTCTGTTTTAAAAAATCTTCAAAGAAAAATATGTACCTAAGGTGTTAGCACTAAATACGGAAACAAGCATGTATTTATGTAAACTACTGCTAAAAACTGTTTTTCTCTTCCCTTCAAAATACATGATGAAAGAATTTTTTTTTTAAGGTAATGTTTTTTCAATCTTCTACTAGAAAATTTACATATTCAAAGCAAACAAAGAAGTGTCAGTTTTTAATATTCTAAATAAGAAAAAAAGATCACATACTTTATTCTGTATTTTCATTGGTACTTTTGTCACCAAATAAATGAGAAACTCTGTTGGTTAATTTACATATTTCATCATTTACATGTTATTTTCAAAAATAGTGAAGTTGCCTGTTACATTTCCCTTGCTTATTCATAATGTTTTTTCAAACTAACAGCTGCATGTAAGCAAAACTATTTAAAATTATGGCTTTAATAGATATGCTTGATATCAAATCAATTTTTTACACTAAAGAAAAAAAAATTAAAGCTGAAAAAAACCCCCAATTTTATGTAGCTTAAACCATTTTTTCTTCCTTCTAATACTTCCTTCATTAAACTATGCTCCTAAAATTTGGCTGCAAACTTAGTTCAACAGCAGATTAAGTGCCTGGTTTTATGATGCACTCTACTTAACTAATCCCTTAAATGTATTGGGAATTAGGATTCTCTGGCAGCTGATTTTAATGAGATCATTGTAATTAACAACTTTCTTCATTTCTAATACTTTATTTACCATTATATTACATTATTACTTCTTAAATGAAAGCTTGGAATAATTACACACAACATTTATTATTCAACGGACTTTGTAAAGCCATATTATGAATTCCAAATGTATATGCAAAAGGTCAGAGTTTCAGACCATATGCTGTGGATATATGCACGTGTCTGTATTTATTTTTGTTTTCTGATCTTTCTAGAATTAATAATATTTATAGTTCATTCCAGTAAAGTTTTCAAACTTTCTCTTATATGAAGAGAACATTTTTAAGAAAAGCTGACATTTTAACTCAATCACAGTTTCAAAAAACTGTGGGGTTTTCAGCAAAATAACAGTTGTTTGCATAGTCATATAGAAAGACCTTATTTTTGTTTCCTATTTACAAAACTATTTGCGTATTTTACAGTAAAAAACCAGTCTCATGTCTTTGGAAAAATGAGACTACTATCTCCCAAAAGTATATACTGGTAATTAAATCTCTTGTCAATTACTGCAAAATCCACTATGTGGAAATTAGCTTTTCTCATTTTGGCTTTTTGACTTGATAGTTCTTGGTGTACAATGGTCTCCTTTCCGTGGAAGAGGAATAATGAGTGTGTTCATACAGAAAAGGGTCTGTAGTGTGAGGTTTGCAGGTTAAGGTACACTCAGACTTAGACATCTACTCCTTTGCTTTACTCAGAAATCTAAGTGCTAAATTTTAACACATATATCCCTCCGAAATAGTTTGTTGAATGCTTTCATCTCAAACAGTACTGCTTCCACAGTATATTCAGATATTTCACTAGATCTAGTATTTCCTATGTTGCTGATCTAAGTCATGCCCTGCTGAGCATGTAAGTGGAGTAAATCCTGTTCATGCAGTCCAGATGTGTTGCGGATAGGCAAAACTTGGCAAAATGAAGGCCTTGTTATTCTTGTAAAATCATGGTTCACTTCTGTTACTTCAGCTAAGTAAAAAGGCCTCTGGGAATGAGCTCAGCTAACTTAGAAGTGGAAAAAACAAGTTACATAACTTTCGTGTGATCACCTCATGGCTTATGGTGACTGGTTGAATTATTGTTTGTTGTGTTTCAATGGTATGTATTTTGATAACAGCTAACTGCTTAAAAAGGTCTGGTTTTTGTAATAAAGAGCTCTCCTTTGCACCTGCCTGGGAACTCTCTGTTGCCCTATCATCACACAGATGCAAATGGAAAAATATACCTTCTTAACAGGCTTTTTGAATCCCCTTTGGTGACCTTTTAAGAAGCCTGTCTTTCTCCACTGACTATATGGAAGGAAAGCTTGAAATGGTAAAGCAATGGGCATAAATTTGTGAAAAATGGGCAGTGAAAGCTTGGAAACACAAATTAAGTATTCGGAAGATATTTCAATCATGATAAAATAAAATCCTTTATAATTTTTTCAAAAAACCTTCAATTGACTTTTCAAATTTGGCTATTAAGAACTTTTATTTAGAATTTAAATAGCATTTTTATATTCAAAACAAAATCCTAAGTGATTTCAATTCTACTTTTAAGTGCCCAGGTCATTGTCCACGTGATTCTACAAAACAAACATGTTGCTCTTGGTAAAAAGAAAGTGAGAAATGCTTTGAAAGTAGTCATTATATGATAATTTTAAGTAAAGCATATGGCTTAAGTGGTTAAACTGAACACTACTTTGGAGCTATAAAACACAGAGACACAGAGCATCTCATTAACAGTAACATTCAGCTTCATTATCTGCAGGAATACTGTGGCTTCTGCAGTTGCCCATCTCATTCCTCATTCAAACTTTAAAGATTTAAAGATTTAAATAGCAGCCCTTCATATGGTCATTATGTAAAAAGTGCATAAAAATGTGACCTATTGTTGCGGTGCTCTAGTCATCAAAGGAGCAGTTTGCCACAGAGTGACATTTCTCAGACGTCTCTCACTTTACGTTCCTCCTCCTCACAAAACCTTAAGTTTTGTAACAGGTTGGCTTGATTTGAAATCCCCTCTAACTATATTGTAATTCGTCAGTTTGAATTTGTTCCCCCTCTAAGATGTTTCATTGGTTTTCTCTCATGTATCCCTATTCTCGGATTGGCTAAGCTTTGTTATCCCTACCCCTTAAAGCCGCAGAAACAGAGCCAGCCGGGGTCTCTCTGTTGTTCCTCTTCAAGATGTGCCCTGTCCTCCCAGGACAGAGAATAAAACTTGGAATTAAGGCAACAGAGTTTCCACTCTTTCCTCCTTACTCTCGCTTGCTGCCTTGGAAACAGCTGCTGCCCAAAAGCAGCTGGGAAGTGTTTGTTGCGGACGGCTTTCAGACCAGAAAACCAGCATCGAGCGGTCGTTACGGGTTTCGGACCCTTTCACCGCGGTCAAGCCAATAGCCAGGCACTGGCAGCGCGGCAACCTATAAAGCCTCTGATTAAGTAATCAATATTGAATGACTGATTAAAAATTTGTCAGCATTTACTATATTACAAAACCATAAGCAGTAAGATTAGGCTTTTCTGTGCAGTCTTCTATCCTAAAAGTTTGCAGATATAAACCTCATGTGAGCTACCTCAAATAGCCATAATAAGTTAATATAGATCTAAAGAAACTGAAAGAATATTCTGAATTGGTTTTGGTATCAAATAAAAAAACAAATAAACCACAGGGAGTTATGACACTATTGGATATTGTTAGATATATCTTACAGATGGAGTTATTTTGAAGCCTGGATTCAACTGTTTCCAAAGATTCAACAACACATTGTCATGTAATGTAGTAAAATGTTTTAGTGATCAATAAATTATTTCTTCTGATAGGAAAAAGATTTTCACATTCCATCATAAATATGATTTCCCATTACAGGGCGTTTTGCTATTCTGTAAACAATTGTTGTTTGCTACAAAAAATTTAAAATTACCCATAGCTGGTGAAGCTAAGAGAAATCATTAATCATTGTCTCTGTCATACTAATCATTCATCTGTATATGTTAATTACATCCTGTTCTTAACATCCACAGTGAAATACCAAATAGCTTAGCATATTAGCCTGGATAATCTTTGCATGTGTTCATAAAATAAAGAAGTCAATGATTTGGCTCACTTCTCACACTTATTAAAGAGGCTTAAGGTCATTTAAAAAAAAATATTTCAACAAAGTGCAAGCCATGCCTAACGCACATAAGACCACTTAAAAAAAGATATTAGGGAATAAAGGTAGAATTGTAGCTTTTAGCAATGATGGTGAAGGGCCTTGAAGGGAAGCCGGATGATGAGTGGCTGAGGTCACTTGGCCTGTTCAGCCTGGAGGAGAGTGAGGGGAGACCTCATTGCAGTTGCAACCTCCTTGTGAGGAGAAGGGGTAGGTACTGATCTGATCTCTGTGGTGACCAGTGACAGGACCCAAGGGAATGGCCTGAACCTGTGTCAGGGGAGGTTTAGGCTGAATATTAGAAAAAGGTTCTTCACCCAGAGAGTGGCTGGGCACTGGAACAGGCTCCCAACAGAAATGGTCACAGCACAGCCTAGCAGAGTTCAAGCAGCATTTGGACAGTGCTCTCAGGCACATGGTGTGACTCTTGGGGATNCAGTGACAGGACCCAAGGGAATGGCCTGAACCTGTGTCAGGGGAGGTTTAGGCTGAATATTAGAAAAAGGTTCTTCACCCAGAGAGTGGCTGGGCACTGGAACAGGCTCCCAACAGAAATGGTCACAGCACAGCCTAGCAGAGTTCAAGCAGCATTTGGACAGTGCTCTCAGGCACATGGTGTGACTCTTGGGGATGGTGCTGTGCAGGGCCAGGAGCTGGACTCAATGATCCTTCTGGATCCCTTCCAACTCGACATATTCTGTGATTCTGTGATTCTTTACAAGACAAATTTTATCTAGTGTAAACTATGTCTCTTGAGCTGAGTAAGCCACCTGGAATGCTAAATGTTCTCCCCTCCTCTCCTCTGACGTGCTTAGCTCAAAATATGTGCAAAATGAGAATACTCATTTGTAATATTTCTCTTTTACACGCCTCACTCTTCGTATAAATCTATACGGTTAAATATGGCTTCAAAAGAATTTAAAAGAAGAACCCGGATTCTAAATTGATATTAAAAATGTAAACAGTTAAAGAGCATAATAGGTAACTTTATAAAAAACTATTTTTACTCCATACCTAAAATATTAGATCAAAATATTACAGGTATAAAGAGAGTTCATGGGTTCAATTATTTTTTCTTGTAACTAACTAACTAAATAAATCCCCCATATATACTGAGGCAGTATTTTATACCACATTTCATTGTAACTCTATCAGTCTCAATGGAGTCGCAAAAATACAAATTGCAGAATGGAGGAATCTGATTTCTACTATGCAAATTTTAGTGTGTAGGTGAGACTGGTTTTCAGAAGCAAAATTCAGCTCTCTAACTGTTTCTGCCAGCTCTGTGTAACTGAGAGCTTATTAAGTGATATCACTTTTCTCACATCTGTATAAAAGTTCCATTTTTCTTGAGGTAAATCACACAAAAGTGGAAAGCATTGATTATGTGGTGAAAATATACCGTAATATATCACAGCAACATAACTACAAATCTCCATCTACTCTTAACTGGATAAAAAAGCAATATGACAAAAACAAGTGAAAATGCCTATTCTGTGCCATCATATCCTAAAGAAGTATGGGGTTTTTCATCTTTTAAATAAGACCTTGTTTGTCCAGAAAAGAAAATGGTCCAGTCAGAATCAGTGACAGACATCCACTACTTCTTTTATAATAAGATTTGGTTTTCCCCTTTTATTACAATGGCAGTGATAAGATAATGGCAGCTTGCTTTTGGCCAAGCAAAACACTCCCCCTTTACTGAATGTTACAAGAGATAACAGAGGAAGATTCATAAGCAGATTATAAGTGATACTAATAGACACAATTATTGCATCAATAAAGTAACTCTTATCTTTCATTACCTATGAAAAAGACCTTCCAATAAAAGGGCATCTTTTCCCTCTTATATGCAACAACCTACCTCATCAAATCCTGTCTAGAAAACATTCATCTCTCATTTTAAAATGAGGAAAAAACTTTTGAATTCCATTGCACAGAGTTTAGAAGTTTCAACACACTTCCAAACGTTCACTAAGGCCAGTGTTCCAATTTGATGCTACTGAGTTTTGGAATTCAGTACTATGATGGTTTTGGTGGATAATGAAAATACTGACGTTCTTCAAATGCTTATAATATTGGATATTCCTTAGATTTGAGAAATTTTTTTTCTGCTTTGCTGGTGTTCTACCATCCACTTTGCAATAGAAATTTAAGTAAACAACAAATGTTTACTTAAAAAAATAGTAAATAGTATATTTAAACTATACATTTATTCGATTTGGAAATGAATTTAACAGGTTTTGTCTTCAAATTGTGAAAAGGAATTGAAAGTAACATGATAATTGGATTTTAACTCATGAAGCAAATGTTATTTTTCTGTTATTAATATCTGCTTACATGGGAGAGGTTTTGTGCTTAATCTTACAGAATATGTGACCTTTCATAAAGTGAAAATTGCAAATGGCTATCAATTTCTGTTAAGAAATCAGTAAAATAAAACTTTCATCTTTTCTTAGAGTTTCAATCTGAAAATACTGATGCTTGAGACAGCCAATGGTCATCAACTAAAGTCAGGAGAATCCTGAACTGAGCGGACTTCTTCATGTCTATAAGAATTTGAATAACTGGATCTTTCATGCATTTCAAAGCTTAACTTTTCTATAGACTACATGTCCAACAACTTAAATGATATGATGTGGTATATACAAAATATTCCATCTATGTGTTTTCAGAACTGGTAATAACAAAAAGAAACAAATATATATTGTGACATCCAAAATATACTTAATGCTGAATTTAAACACATATATATGGTCTATACATCTATATTCTATGGTAAGTTAACTCAAGAATACATGTTGACATAGAGAATGACATTACTACTAACCTCTATTCACAATAATAACATGTAGCACTATTTATGCAATGTTAATAAAAACTTAAACCAATAGTTTCCTGAGTTATCACATATACATTTATTATATATGTCATTGAAAAGGGCATTTTCCTGAAAGAGAATATTATTAAAATAACTTCTTCTAATTTTCATCTGTTTCTTCCCTATTACAAAGCAAGAGTATGACAACAGCAGCTAAAATAAATGAAAAACTGTTCTTACCATGACAGCTGGGCAGGGCTCTGTTCCATCCAGGTCTTCCATCATCTCCCATGATACACGTTAGTGTCGAGTATCCTTGAAGAACATAACCTGCATCACAGTAATATGTGACAGTGGAACCCAGTTTATAATCCATTCCAAGTCTTGTTCCATTCATTATATTTCCAGGATCAAAACAAGACTCACGAAGTTTTGCTGTAGAGGAAAAAAATGTGAATATAATTCTTAATATAATCTAAAATGAATAAGCAATAAATATAATACAAATAAAAATAAATAAATATAAATATAAATATAAATATAAATATAAATATAAATATAAATATAAATATA
>VZRJ01008538.1:340696-446957 GCA_013397565.1 Ptilonorhynchus violaceus
AAGCAAGAATTTAGATACAGATATAGATACTCAAATGAGTATCTATATGTATATGATATAATGGTATATTTTCATATACTTATTTATCCCTCACTGGAGGACAAAATATAAAAATATTTTTATATTTTTATAAAATTATTTTTATTTTTATAAACCTATAAATTTATCGCGTGTTTTATCATTTACAGCTATTGGTTTCAAAAAATTAAAATCAGTTCAAACATATGCATATGCTTTTACATTTGCTGCCCTCTTATTTCTATAATGTGAATACCAATGTCCAGTAACAAATTGCACAAAAATAAATACTCAACACTTCTAATTAACAACATCATTATGCAGAAGGTGAGAAAAGTAAAACATTTTGGAAAAAATGTAATATTATTTAAGGAAAAAGCAGTAAATTTATTATATAGAAGCCGTGAAGGAGTGAAGCAGATGATTTTGTGCTGTGTGGGATGGAGTCTGCAGTAATATATTTTACCAAGCAAAAGACAGAAATTTCAGATTTTCTTCTTTAACATTTAAGGGTGTTGTGGAGAAAATCAATAGGGAACATTTCTTCATTTTCTACAAGATCAGTGCCAGCTTTCAAATACATCCAAAAAAAGTGTTTATTTACTAGGCATATTTGCACTGCAGAACTTTCTGCTACAGGTAGGTATGGTTTCCAAAAGACTGTATGAGCTCTGAAATTCCTGGAAGGCTTTTTAAGAGTTTTAAATAAAAAACCCACTCTGTGTCTGATTCTGTAAGTACCTAAACTGAAGTTTCTGAAAAATTACAGATAACCAGGAAAAATTATTATTTATTTGACTTTTATACGGTTTGGCCACATATAAGCTAACGGTCGCTACTAGAACCAAGCTAATGAACTACCTATAAAGTTAATGACCTAAAAAGGACATTTTTATGTTGTAGTATTTCTAAAAGGAGAAAAATAATTACATTGCATTTACATTTGAAGATGGAAATACAGAATAATTCTTTTAAAATTTCAATTTCACATCTTCCAAAAGAATGTGAAGATCTCCTAATATGGTTAACAATTTATTATGATTTGCGTATATAATCTATAGACCATGGTTCTGATATGAAAAACAATACTATAACAAATAATTGTTACAGTATGTCTTTAATCATTAAGAATAGGTATTAGATATTCACATTGATTCATATAGGTAGTTTAGTGTGGTGCCTAAATATTTTTTAACACTCATTCAAAAATTTGGATGGACAATGAAAAGTCAAAAGATGTAATTTACTAGAAAGTCTGTAAGAAATGACACAGATATTAATAATTACTATGTAAGCCAGTCACACTTTCACTTGAGAAGTCTGGCAGGTCTTAGGGCAAATTAAAAATTCTTTCAAGTCCAAATTATCAAATTTAGGAAAAAAAGGAAAATTTAATTTAGGATTATAACTAATATTTTGATAATATCAATACAACATCATTTTTCCTTCTTTTGAATCAATATTGATATATCTGTATTGATTCACAATTGATATTGTGAGACCATCATTCTTGAGTTAATGACAAAAATAATGCAAAATGTTTCATAATTCTAGAAGGTACATGGATAAAGTAGACATTAGTACTACATGAAAAAACAAAGCGATAAAAAATAAAGTAATCTATTATGTCTGGTGCATAAATCAAAAATTGAGAAAAGAATGATCTTTCACAGCACAAATTATCTCTAGGGAAAAAATACAGCCCTGTAATTTTCTTTTCTCCAAAGTTATAGTTGTGACAAGCTCCTGAAATTGCTGAATAAACAGTAAAAATGTCACTATAGAAATACAGGTTCTTAATAACAATTCTGAAAAGTAAAGCCTGAAATACTTAGCACCTTAAAACTACTTTTGCAAATCTGAAGGAGCTACTAAGTGAAGTTGTAAAAATAAAAGTTGGTAGAATACTCTACAATGCATGAAGAATGAAATGAAATGAAATGAAATGAAATGAAATGAAATGAAATGAAATGAAATGAAATGTGGCAAAAGGATTCATCAGATCTGGCTGAGAACCAGTGAAAAAAAGAGCAAGTAAGAAGAGTGTTTCAGCAAATTTATAAGTGCTCCCAGAAGACAAGAGGGAAAGTCCTTCACCATCAATGTCATGTTGCTCCAACTGAGGAACTCAAGACATTGATTACCCTTGTAGCCCTGCCCCTTTTTTTCCCAAGAATACTAGTATCATTAAGCTAAAAACATAAGGGCAGTGACAGATTTAGCAGAATATCTGAGAAAATTCTGTATTATTATAAAGACTTTTTCTGTAGGAGCATTTTTAATATTTTTTTCTGTAATAATTAGGCAGGGAATAATTTTTTTTTCATTAGGCAGTTCAGATTTGGTTTACAGTAACATTACACTCTTGGCTGTGCATACTAAGTGTCAATTCCTTTTGTACATAATAAGATTTTGCAACAAGCTTCAAAAAGCCCAGCATTTATTTCTCTGATAGCATTGGCACAGCACTACATCAAGTAAGGCTTTTGAAATACGGGCTGAGAACAGTGATACATGCTGTTTCAATCCCAAGTACAACAAGGAAGTCTCTGTTGAAAAACGTGGTAGTGATGCCAAAATTCTCCCGAAAACTAGTATCTCAGTGCATGGAAAACAATATTGAAAGCCAAGAGAAGCAGGTGATTCGTCCAGAATTTGATGATTTACTACTCCATCCCTAAGTCTCAAAGAGAATAAAGCCATAATAAACTTCTTAGGGATAATATTACAGACATACCTAACTATAGCATGCATTTCATAATTATTCTCAGAGCACTTAATAGAATTAATAAGGTTTTCGTCCATTATAACATGAAGGGAGGGAGAGAGAACGGGGAGAATAAAACCCAACCAGAAACACGGTTACAGACCAGACCTGGGACGCCAGTCAGTCTGAGATTTGGACCTGAAAAATACGGCCCACCAATGAAGTATAACTTGAGTACACTGTCACTTAAAACAGGATTAGTGTCCAACACAACTGCATCACTTACAACATGTATGAAAAAGTTAAGTTCATCAAATCAGAAAAATTTAGGTTGAAAGAGATGTAGTACAACACCTATGCAAATCAGGGCCAATTTGATTAGGTTACTTAGGCCTTTGTACAATCCAGTTATGATTTTAAAGGATTCAGATGAAATCATCTCAGGGCAAGCAGTTCCAATGTCTGATTAAGTTCAGACTGATTATTTTTTTCTTAATATGTAATTGAAATTCTCTTGTTTCAACTTGTGTCCATTAGCTCTCTTCTTATCACTATGTGCACCTGAGAAGATTTTGGCTCTGTCTTTTCAATACTACCTCATTAGGTAGTTAAAGCAAACCCAGTTGGGACAGCTGACCCCAAGTGACCAAACTTGGGTGTGGTGCTTTGATTGCCTCAGACCCTAGAATTGATGGACAGATTCTTAAATGAATTGGATGAGCTGGTTATGCCTCTGTGATTTGCATATTTTGAAGAAGAAGAAGCCAGAATCACAGCCATCTTGTGCTTTTTGCTCCCCTGAGGTGTGGACGGCGGCCCCCTCTGGGCTTCGGCCCAGCGGCGGGCGGTCGAAGGGTCATACCATATCATATGGAGTCCATATCATATGATGGCATGCCCAGCATATAAATTTGGGAGAAGAAGGAGAGGGACATTTGAAGTTATACATTTGTCTTTCCTAGTCATCATTACGCTTGTTGGAGCCCTGCTTTGCTGGCTGAACTCCTGTCTGCCCATGGGAAGTGGTAAATGAATTCCTAATTTTGCTCTGCATGTGTGCATGGCTCTTGATGTCCATATTAAACTGCCTTTATCTCAACTCATGAGTTTTCTCACTTTTACTCTTCTTATTCTTTCCCCCATCCTGCTGGAAACTGGATGGGAGCAGCCATTTTCCTGGAAGAACACCCTTTTGTGATTTTTTTTTCCTTCCAACTCACATACCTGTGTCTCTAGGATTGAGGTAGATATTCTGTCTTGCTTTCTCATGTTCTCTCCATGTCCAGTTTATCCACTGATTGTCCCTCCCTGTCTTTCCAGGACTTTACTGCCAATGAGTTGACATATAATGTGCTCTGTAAAAACTTACAGCATGTGGATCATTTGCACTAGACTTCTGTATCTTTGGATAACTGCTCAGTATCCAGGTTATCATAAATTACCTGCAGCATGGCTTATTCCTTCAGGTACTGGATACCTCTCTTCATGGTGGTCCTATTTGTCTGAATGGATTATAATATCACCTCAGAAGGGATACCTTTTCTTCATGCCTGGAGGGAGTCACCTTCAGAGGCTGAGAGCTTGTGCCCCTTTTCCAATCAGTTTGTCAATACCCCCTTCCTTAGAAAGGGATCCTAGATTTTGGACTTCTCTACCCTCTAATTCCAGGCTACTGACCCTGTTAACCCAGTATTGGAGCAGCCAAAGTGACTATTTGCTCCTTGGGTGGTCACTGACTCATTTATGAGTGCTTCCTCCTCCTCTTGTAGTGGACCTGCTTCAGAGTAGCCCTCTTCATCCACTTCCTTCTCCTTTCCCTTCTTAGTAGGAGTTACTTTCCTTATCAAACAAGCTGACATTTCCATCCATTATTTCTGTTTGTGTGTAGGAATGACTGATGCCAGCACAGGTTGTTCCTCTTGTTCAGTTGCAAGGCCTATCACAGAAGCTGGAGTAGCCACAGTTCCCATTGTTTTGTTGTCAGATCCAGAGACCTCTTTGCCTTGAGAACAGTAACCTGTGTCAAATAGGGCTTGGTAGGCCTGGGTCAGGCCCCAGCACATTGCAATGATTTGTGTCTCTCTGGAACTGCCAGTGTGACATGATACTTTTCCCAAATATTTTACTAGTTTTTCAGGATTCTGCACTTGTTCAGGGCTGTCCTTGGTACTTGCCCATACTATCCCATGCACCCTGCCACTTAAACTATCTAGCTTCAGGGCAGAACCATTGGCAGTATTCCTAAATAGTTGTTTCACCTCAAACAAAACCTGAAACACACTCAAGAGACATAGCAATATGAATACACCAGTTTGAACATCTCAAGCATGTTCAAAATTCTCAAGAGTTTTTGAAACTAGCCTGGAGGAGAATGGAAAGGTGAAGGAGAAAGGAAAGGTGAAGGACTGGGGAAAGTGTTCTCCTTTATCTGCCCCATAGATTGGCTCTCCGAGGAGAAAAGATAAAGGGTGTGATTATTAATAATTTTCAAGAGGTGGTTCACTAAAAGTATAGAGATGACAGCAATGCTGAGCAAAAATACCAGATTAGTCTCACAAATAGTAATTATATTATCATATCTTAAGCCAGTGTTACATAGTTCATTAAAATTATATCCTTAATCCAGTCCCTAGAGGTAACAAAAAAAAGAACATATAGAGAAAGTAAGTTGTTGCATAACACAACTTTCAGAACAGGCACAACAATGCTGAGTCCAAATAAATCAACATTGTGACCATTGTGACTATTAAACTAAAATAATGAATGCTTAAAACAAATTTGTTTTAACACACTCTGGTCAGACCTGGAGTGAACTCGACAAAAAGGACTGTTGTGTTTTAGCCCCAGCCAGCAACTTAGGACCATACAGCAGCTCTCTCAGTGGGATCCACAGTGGTATGGGGAGAGAACTGTAAAGGTTAACTGAGATAATTTGTGGATTGAAATAAGAAAGGTTTAATAGTTGAAATAAAATGTAGTAATAATAATAATAATGATAATAATAATAATAATAATAATTGTAATGGAAAGGAAAATAGGAAAAAAAGAGACAGACATAAAACCCCGGAAAAACAAGTTATGTAAATGAAAAACAGTTGCTCACCACCAACCAACTGATGCCCAGCCAGTACCTAAGTAGTGTCACCCAGGCCAGAATATCATCTTAGAAAGTTGGGGTCAGCTGTTGTGGCTGTGTTCCCTCCCAGCTTCTTGTGCTTCCCCAGAATCCTCACTGGCAAAGCAGCATGAGAAGCTAAGTCCTTGACTTAGTGTGGCCAAAGACAAGCAAAACAGTGTGTTTGTTATCCACATTATTCTCATCCTAAATCCACAATACAGCACTATACCAGCTGCTAGGAAGACAACTTTAACTCAGCTGAAAACAGAACGCTTTGTTCAGGCCTCCTGTCAGTCTGATTCTATAACCTNTTGTTTTAACACACTCTGGTCAGACCTGGAGTGAACTCGACAAAAAGGACTGTTGTGTTTTAGCCCCAGCCAGCAACTTAGGACCATACAGCAGCTCTCTCAGTGGGATCCACAGTGGTATGGGGAGAGAACTGTAAAGGTTAACTGAGATAATTTGTGGATTGAAATAAGAAAGGTTTAATAGTTGAAATAAAATGTAGTAATAATAATAATAATGATAATAATAATAATAATAATAATTGTAATGGAAAGGAAAATAGGAAAAAAAGAGACAGACATAAAACCCCGGAAAAACAAGTTATGTAAATGAAAAACAGTTGCTCACCACCAACCAACTGATGCCCAGCCAGTACCTAAGTAGTGTCACCCAGGCCAGAATATCATCTTAGAAAGTTGGGGTCAGCTGTTGTGGCTGTGTTCCCTCCCAGCTTCTTGTGCTTCCCCAGAATCCTCACTGGCAAAGCAGCATGAGAAGCTAAGTCCTTGACTTAGTGTGGCCAAAGACAAGCAAAACAGTGTGTTTGTTATCCACATTATTCTCATCCTAAATCCACAATACAGCACTATACCAGCTGCTAGGAAGACAACTTTAACTCAGCTGAAAACAGAACGCTTTGTTCAGGCCTCCTGTCAGTCTGATTCTATAACCTCATAAGATCCTTTGAACAGCATTGACATATCCCTCCAAACTGATGTCCACAAATTTGCTCTGTCCCATCATACAGGTCATTAACAAAGAGAGTAGTGGCTGCATTATTAATCACAATACTAGCCAAGAGTCTCAGCTCAGCAGTCAAGTTGATTTTCCACCCATGTTATTATAGAAAAATAGAATAGAACCATAGAATCATAGAATCATTTAGGCTGGAAAAGACCTCTAAGATCATTGAGCCCATCTGTAAGCCAAGCACTGCCAAATCCACCACTAATCCATGTCCCTAAGTGCCAATTCTACGCATCTTTTAAATACTTCCAGGGATAGGGACTCTACTGCTTCCCTGGTAGACTGTTCAGTCATTGACAACCTCTCTCACGAAGACTTCTTTTCCTAAGATTCAATCTAAATCTTCTCTGGTGCAACTGAAGCCCATTTTCTCTTGTTCTATTGCTTGTTACCTGGGAGAAGAGGCTGACCCTCTCATCATTACAATCTCCTCTCAGGTAGTTGTAGAGAGTGCAAGGTCTCCCTCCTTTTCTCCAGACTAAACAACTCCAGTTCCCTCAGCAACTCCTCGTAAGACTTGTACTCTGGACCCCTCTTCAACTCTGTCATCCTCTGCACATGTTCCAGCACCTCAATGTCTTTCTTGTAGTGAGGGGTGCAGAACTGTATTGAAGGTATGGCCATAGATGATACACTGAGTTAAGCAGTGCAGAGGAACATTTAGCAGACATACCCAGTAAAAACGGAATAATTCACTAAGCAAGCTGGTCATTTGCTTAAAGCGTTTTGAGCTCTCAAGATTTCATAATCCTTGAAATATTTATGTGAATTGAAATAGTTTCTCCTGTTTATGTCTCACTTTTTTTAAAGAAGATGTTGAAATGCATACTCCGGTTGTTCTGAGAAAAGCAAGAGATACAACCCTGTGAGGTGAACAGGGGAAATTAGGATTAGGTTGATTCCATTTTCCAGCTTCCCCTCACTTACATATACAGACATAAACACAAACCTGCATCATCCCATTTGATTTTTAGTCCCTTTTAAAATGTGCCGATAGCTACAGCATTTCTCTGGCATTGTGATGCCTTGAAGTACGGACAGACATCTTTGCAGCACACACAGGCTACCAGTAATGTTAGAAGTAGTATTCTGCCTTGATTACAAACTGCAGCAGTTCACTTCTTTGTTTAAACCCAGATCAAGAAGACTGTCTCCCTAAGGAATATCCTTCACATTTGGATTGGTGGATGGGAGAAACCCTTTGATTCCGTGAGACGAGACTTAATTCAATAGCACAGAAGAGAAAGATTGGCCTCTTTAAAAATCATTTCTTTTCCGGTTCTTCAGAAGTTCTGTGACCCTGAATTGCTTTCTATAGCACTTCCACCTGCATTTGACATTCTTCATTTTAACTGAGAAGAAGAAATATATTTAAGTGAACTGGAACACTGCATACATCTGGGCTCACCATCAACATATTGAGACCTACTTTTAACTTCTCAGGACTAGCTCGTACTGTGGAGACAACTTCCTTGACATCTGTAGAATCCAATGACTTTAGGAAAGTATAAGGAGACTTCACGGGTTTGCCAAAGTGATAAATACATAATTCTTTTCCTTCTATACCTTTGCATTTACTAGTTGCTTTCAGAATAAGTGGAGAAGAAAATAAGATCAAGGAGGTCTATACCATCCATATTTTCTTTCAGGTTGTCTTTACAGAATATTTTCATATTCATTTAATAGCAAATATTTCTGTTTCTTGAGCCGCGAAGAGGCAGTTATGAAAGTTCCTATCGATTATATCTTTTGCAAGTCTATATTTTCTTGTTTACTGTGCTATGACCTCAGACAGATCTCAGACAATGGACAGCTGTACTATGGTCTGTCATACAAAGGTCTAGCCAAAATATTTTTTCATTCCCAGTATTGGACTCTTAGATTCTAGCATATAATTTCATTTTACAGGACCTTAAACTCACCTAAGTCAACATGACCTAGTATGTAAAATAAAAATAAATTCTGGATAAAACATATATATATATATATGGTTTTAAATTATGCCATTGCATCATTATTTTTGAAACCTGTAAACTGTTGTCTCTTTTTTTTTCATAGAATCATAGAGTCATAGTACTATTTGAGTTGGAAGGGACCTTAAAGATCACCTAGTTCCAAACTCCCCTGCCATGAGCAAGGAACCTTTGAGCTAGAATAGGTTGCTCAGAGCTGCATCCATCCTGGTTTTGAACACCCTTGGGCATGGGGAGTCCACGACCTCTCTTGGTTGTGTCCTCAACCAACTGGACAACTTGTTCCAGTGCCTCACCACCCTCACAACAAAGAATTGGTCTTTAATATCTAATCTAAACCTGCCCTGCTTCGGTTTAAGGCCATTCCCCCTTGTCCTATCACTACGTGCCCTCATGAAAAGTGCCTGCCCAGCCTTCTTGTAAGCCCCCTTCACGTACTGGAAGGAATCATGCATTCAACCTTAGCGTGTGTCAGGTAACTAAAATCATACTAGAAGCTTTATCTTAAATTAGCAAGCTTAAAAATATATTTTTATGAAAAGATTATACACATTATCATATTCTTAAGCAAAGCAAAAACATTACCAGGCAGATAATTATGAGCAAAAAGGAGATTAAAATTTGCACTCATGCATTGAACTTTATAAATATATAGGAAAAATAATTTTATTTACCTTTGTACTCTAGATGGAATCCAGTAAAACTAACAGATCCATCACTCCGAAAAGCCAGATGCATAGTATTTGAACTGCTCTCTATCCTCTCTGGCAGCTTGCTATCTTGAAAGCTCCCAATCAGTGGGCTATTACTGTCTGGTCCATCATAGATATAAAGAAAATCATAATTTGGTTCTATACTGAAGCTAGAGAACAAAAAACAAAAGAGAGATGTCAGATAGAATATGCTTTGCCTAACATTTTCACTCTTACTAGCTTAAATTTGAAGTTGATTATCACCGTTTTAATAAAAGAAAAAAAAACACCCTCCACTGTCAGAAAAGAAATGGTTTGTAGAAGTGTTTTAATAGCAAACACAGAAATACTATATCTTTTGGTTCACTCCTTAGAAACAATTTACTGCTAGCCAGAAAAAGAAAAGTAATCTTTTTAAATAGAAAAAAAACCAACAACATATTTCTAAAAGTTTAGAAAAATAAACAATCTAGATCTATTGGAACTCTTGGCAGAAATGTTTTATGATATAATGCACTCAGCTTCCAGCCAGACTAAACACTTTCACACAGCCAGGGGATGATCTTCCCATATCTCTGAGAGCAAGAAGCATTTTGCCTATGATCAGTTTAATTTAAAAGATGGGGTATTAAAACCTCATATTTTCTTTTGAACTAAATTATAGATAGTTAACTAACTTAGTTAAGTTCAAACTTAATTTTACTTAACAGCAGAGAGTTAACCAATTTCACTTATAAGATTGTCCCCATACAAAAAAAAGTTTTTAAAAAAGACAGTAAAAGAATGAAAATCCAAACTAGGTTGTCTCTACTTGACAGTAGCCTCTGATGGAAATTAGTGTAGGCATTTAAGACCTGATAGAGCTCCTTTTTTAACTTTTGAATTATTTCAAAAATATTTTCTTTCAAAAGAAATGCAAAAGTCAAAAGTCAGCAGCTTTGATTGTTAAAGTGCCATAGTTTGTCTTGAGTTTAAAGGGATTATCTGGAGTAAGTTCCACTCAAAAGACTATTTAACAGTACTCAGTGGAGTATTCAGAGTTTCTCACTCTGGAACAGTGTGCCATAAATGAGGCAATTCTCAATAAGGACGCAATCTACTTTGACCAAGACTAAGCTTCTCAGCTTCTGTCATAGCAACTGAACAGATTTTAAGATTTTTTTAACTTGGCAATATTTAGGATCTATAAACTGTTTGTAGTATCTGGAGTCACACTGCAAAATATTTTTCTTAATTCTAAGATGGAAGATCTCATATCTAAAGGTACAATATAAAGAGCAGAATATTCTTAAAAATGTTGAGCTCATGATATTTTACCAAATCAACAACAGAAGTGCTACGACACAATAGAAAGTTTCCTTAGGAACTTACAACATTCTGAAATGACCAAGAAAATAGTTAAATTGTTAATCATGTAAATATAATTAAGTGATTAAATTCCTTAGAATAAATTCACTAAAACACACACTATGTCACTGACCACCAAGAACAGACAACTATATGACCTACCTCTCTAAAGAAGTCATCATATTAGCACAAATCAGAACAATAAAAACACTATTATAGACCATCCAGCATAAGAAATTTGATGGAACATCACAAGTACCATTTTTACCTTTTCTGTGACATATGTTGGGATGCATATTTTTCACACATAATAGTTATATTACTTTACATGTGTTACATACAATGCAGACAGCAAAAGTTCCTTCGTGGATTCTATTAAGCTCAACTTAATCTTGCATTATGATTAAAGAAAATTCTAGAACAATTCCATTTAATAACCAGAACATCAGGAAGTATCCTGTTGAGGTATCCTGAAATTATATGGACTAATAAAACTAAATTTAAAGACTACTGCTGAAATTTTGCCTAAATAGCAGGAGTCTCATACAAAATATGATGAATCAATAGGTTTCATCATTAAAGACCATCCTGGGTTGGAGACAGATCAGTGAGTTACTCCATGCTGTCTTCTCAGGCACTGAATCTTAGTAAATCGAGCACTATCCACCTCGACATTAGCCAGTGTAAACAGAATGCTTTTAAGGAAACAGGAGCAATGAGTTTCCAAGCTCCACCTGTATGTGTATTGAGTACACTGATGTATTTACTGTTACTGTGAACAAAGATAACAATTATTAATCACTTTGATAGTCATACTAAGTATACAAATATTACCCTACAGAGCTCTGAACAACTGCCAGTAATAAAGTTATAAACATGACTATAAAAATTATGAGTAAGTAGCAGCTTACCTGATAAAGGCTAACGATATAACATAATCACTATTAACAGTGACAGTCCAGTCACAATCTCTGCTGTGGGGATAAGGATGAGGGAAGTTTGGTGAAAGTATAAAACCTGATGAACCAGTCAGATTTCCTCCACAGGGAGCTGTGAATAAAAATAGATCGAATTTGAGGAAAGAAGGTAAGAGACAAAGAAGCAAGTAACAGCAATCTGTTCACTGACATTTAATGTCCTCCAAAAGTTAAACAAGAAACAAGTGAGGTATTTACAAAGCTTTAATAGAAACAAAAAAAAATGTATTCACATTTTGCCTTAGACAAATACTAATATTACTAAGTGAAACACTTGGTTTTGAATTCTGTGTCCTTTTATTTGCTTGTATAATATTATGTCAAGGCTTTTCTGAATATACTGTAAACTTGAAAAATGCTCTGGCTATAGACGTAAAAAAACTTGACCAGATAAGCGTTCCACTTTCTACTTCTTGTTAAAGGCATTCTAAAAGAAGCTTCTTAGGCTATGAAGTATAATCTACTTACATTGATAGTGCAATTACCGGCTTTTTGACCAGACAACACTGACTAGTAATTCAGATCAAGACAGATATAATATAAATTAAATTTAAAAATGGTGAAGTAATTGCAGTTTTCAAACTCAGAGATAAATAAAATAGCTTTCAAGCACAATCAGAATAAAACAATCACATTTCTCTATGTGATTTTGAGGTTCCTAAATGTTGTGTGTTTGTGGTCCAGGAAGATAAGTAGTAAAAAGATGGAAAATATAATGAAATACTGTTCTTCAGCATTCCTTACCTGAGACTTCATGTAGCAACAAGGAAATAATCAGGTTTTCCAAAGATCTCTTTTGAAAGAACTTCTTATAATGTTATTCAAAAGATTCTAGATAAGATTTATAAGGACTTATTAGTTTGGAAATTTTAATTCTACTAAGTGATCATCCGCAGGGCATGGGAAAGTAATTGATCACTCAGGTCTTCTGTAAGAGAGATTCTGTGAGCTCTAAGGTTATTTAAATCTCTTACAGAATCATATAGATCATTGAGCCCAACCATAAACCTAACAATGCCAAGTCCGCCACTAAACCATGTCCCCAAGTGCCACATGTACACATTTTAAATACCTCCAGGGACGGGGACTCAACCACTTTCCTGGTCAGCCTCTTCCAATGCTTGGTAACCCTACTGGTGAAAAAATCTTTCCTAATATCCAGTCTAAACATCCCATGGTGCAACTTGAGGCCATTTCTTCCCCTCCTGTCATTTATTACTTGGGTGAAGAAACAAACACCCACCTCACTTACAACCTCCTTTTAGGTAGCTGTAAAGAGCAAGAATGTCTTCCCTGAGCCTCCTTTCCTCTAGGCTACACAACCTCAGCTTCCGCAGCTGATCTTCATAAGGTGATCATCCATCTTATCTGGACCCTTCACCAGCCTTTCTGCCTTTCTCTGGACTAGCTCCAGCACTTCAATGTCTTTCACAAAGTGAGGGGCCCAGAACTTAACATAGGATTCAAGTAGTGGCCTCACCAATGTCGAGCACAAGGGAATGATCACTGCCTTGGTCCTGCTGCCTGTACCTTGCTAATACAAGCCAGGATGCCATTGGACTTCTTGGCCACTGGGCACACACTGGCTCATGTTTGGCCACCTGTCCACCAATGCCTCCAGATCTTTTTCCACTGGGCAGGTTTCCAGCCTTTCTTCCCCCAAGCCTGTAGTGTTGCATGATGTTCTCGTGGCCCAAGTGCAGGACGCGTCACTACACCTCATTGAACCTCATAACATTGACCTCAGCCCATTGTTCCAGTCTCTCCGGATCACTAAACTGTATGAGTCTGATGATATTTTTGAGGTACTCTGAACTGGCATATATGATACAAGAAAGTTAAATGCTATGTCCTTGTTCCAGACTAAATTCTGCCAATGTCTGCATTCATAATACTCTCCTGAGGTCTTGATTTAGTTTAGTTCTCTGTTAGTTTATTGATAGACTATTTTCACATTAGTAACTTCTTTCTTATGTACTTATTCTTTGTTTACACACACTAGCTGTTACATTTGCTGTTTATAGTGAGACTGGTTCTGTCATTTAATCCTTCCCAAGGTCTAATTAATAATCAAAAAGGGAACAAATGGAAAGTACACTAAGCTAGACAGCCAAAAAATATTTTAAGATATGCCATTAATAGCCTTTAAAAATAATAGTAAAACCCATAATCTTCAACTTTGCAAAATATCTCCCAGATAGAATTTTCTTCAATAGAACAGTTTCAGATTATTTTAATTTTCAGTTCATAAGATAGAAAGAAAGTTGAGAATGTTAACATCATCTAAAGAAAAATGTTATTAGATGATGTTTTCTCTTCCAGTTTACTATCTTCTTCTAAGTTATTCATAGACTTTCTTTCTCTGTGTGTTTTAATTAAATTCTTGTGTGTTTCAGAAAAGTTATTATTAAGTGCCATAACCTTGTTTTTAACTGAGGACAGGCCAGCTCTGAAAATAAAGTTCAAAGAACACCTTTTACAGTATTAAACATAAGACGTAAGACTGAACAAATATAACAACCCATCTAGAAAGAAAGGCAAATATCAATACACTATTGTCCTGGGTTAGTTATATATTCTATTACCACCCACAAAAGCTGGATAAATTTCATAATTACACACCTGGGACTCCTTATCTCAACTGAGATAAGCACTCCAACTGACAGGAAGCACTACCCACCCTGGTTATCTGATCTCAGGTAATGGCCCATTAGCACCACCCAGCTGATTATCTGATCTCACGTAATGGCCCATTAGCACCAGCTAGCCTGACTAATTAGCCTGAACCCCTCCGGAACATTTCGAAGGACCCTAGGACTCCTCCAAGCTCCTTACCGAAACATCGGGAAGATCCTTTTCCATTGTGAAAGTCCCCACCCCTGGGGGAGGCGCCAGCCAAGAAACACAGCATAAAACAAGGGTTTTGGATGGGAGAAGATACCTTCGAATCGACGGGACTCTGCTCTCGGGACTCTACTCTCGACGGGACTCTCGACTCAACTCCACTCCTCGGAATTGGATTCAGCTACTCCACTCCTCGGAATTGGACTCAGCTACTCCACTCCACTACCGGGACTGGGCTACCAGGCCTTCCTGCAGGACCAGTGCCTCACTGGGCTGCACAGCTACCACCCTGCTCAACAGGGTGTCAGGTTGTACCGTGACTCTGTCGGTTTGTTTATGCCGGTGTTTCTGTATTACTGCATTTATTTTAACCTTTTTTATTAAAGTTGTAATTTTGACCTAAAATCTCTCGAGGTATTCTGTGTGGGGTTAATTTCCCCTGCTGGTTTACAGCCAAACCAGCACAACTGTGAAAAGTATATTTTTTTTATTTGTTATGCAGTGAAAACTGGATGTAGGTTATGTCAGCCAGTCTTTATAACCCTTTGTGTAGACACAGTGGTAAGCAAGCACTGGGCCTCACTGTCTCTGTGCTGATCTCAGCATTCATTTTTTCTATGTGAAGAAATATAGGTTGGGTTGGTTTTTTATTCAAAATGTATTTAATTTCTCTAGAAGGCAACAAAATCTTATTCCACAGATTTCTGGCTTTTATTTATTTATTTATTCATTGAATTACTTCTTAAGAAAAGAAACAGAATGTATGGTTTAATTTTTTTTTTTTTTTTTAATAAGAGATATTAAATAAAGAATTATAGAATGTTTTGAGTTTGAATGGAAATTTAAATATCATCTAGCCCAACCCTCCTGTGATGACCAGGGACATCTTCAACTAGATCAGGTTGCTCAGAGCCCTGTCCAATCTGACCTAGAATGCTTCCGTGGAAGGCATATACACAACTTTCTGAGCAACGTGCTTCAGTGCTTCACAACCCTAACTGTAAAAAATTTCCATGTATCTAGTCTGAAGAAAAATTTAAATAATCATAATGAAATGTGAAATAACTGCTGAAATTTTCCTTTATATTAGTGTCATATAGATAATTTTGAGGAAAGGACCACTGGAATTAACTCTTTACAATAAAATATTTTTTAGAAATATAAATATGGATACCAAGACCTTGCTTAAAACAAAACAGTAGAAACAAGCAAAACCAAGCCACAAGTCAAAAGAAAATGACATAAGAATTTCTGAAGAAAGTTTGAAACTTCCTGGAGACAGTCTATACTTCTCTTAAATGTATAATTAAAGGGAATCTTAAAATGATTTTTTGCGTTCAAGAATTTTTAATGTAATCACTGAGAAAACTAAGCAAATACAATCATTTAAGATTCTGTTATCTAAGCAAGATTGGATCCTGAAAATCTTTGGAAAGGAGAACATGTAGCTATGTTGTGCACCACAAGCATGAGCCAAAGGACTGTCTTTTGGCAGAGACATGCTCTCAAATTTATGGTTTGTCAGAGTATCTTCAGTATAGAATAATTTCTAATTACTATCTTTCATTCAAATACATGAATCGTTATTTAATTCTTTGTTATTTTCCCATAGCTACTACCTTTGAAATGAAGATGTTCTTAAAATTTTGTTAGAGATAAGACTACGGGAGTCAAAACAACCAAGGCACTCCCACAGGTAAGAACAATTAACAAGTACACTTACCTAGTTTTGAGCATTAATAATTAGGAGGTTCAAAAAGACACTTTCATGTCTAAAGAGCTAATAAAACAGATCTAGAACATGGTACAACTATACACTTTAGGAATTATCCCTGCCTCTTATTCTTCCATCAAAATTATGTTTCTTTTTTCTAAAACATTGATAAACCATGATGATGTTGAAGTTATGTGTAAAATATTGCGCAGTTTTGATTTACAGGGATGGAAGCAACTTTAATGAATATATTACAAGTTAGGAGAAAAAATCAATGAACTTCAGGGTGTACTGAGCTACAACACACGATTTTGAAATCTCTTGGCTCCAAGGCAAGATCTGCACACTCTACTTTAGTCTACTGGAAGTTCATATTCCCCAAGAATGTATCATTATAGGAAATCAATAGAAGACAACTTCATGCTTGATATTTGGACAAATAAATCACAATAATAAGCATTCTTGCTACTCTGTGTATAGTAGGTGTTGTGCATAAATTGTGGAAATTACCAATATTAGAAAAATGGATGCATGCAGTTAAAAAACAAGTGTATGCATATTTACATATTTACTAAAGACAGAATGTCAGTTGAGAACCTACATTTAATCTGTTTCATAATATCATCAACTCACTGTTGATAATGATTAAAACTGTTGGTACTGCTTTATAATAGGGTAATTATTTTTCAGCTGAAAAATATATTTTACAAATAGCAATATGAAATAAGGCCAGCATGATAGAGGAATATTTAACTATAGGGCCTAGAACCCTAGAATTCCTTTTACTTTTTCACTTAGACATCTACAAATATTCAATTATCTTTACTATAAAATGCATATTTTCACATATAAGAATTATAAGAGATAGACAAAAAAATATTTTTTTACTGCAGTCTTCCAGAAAATAGTCTAGGCAGTTCTTGTCCTCAAGCCCATACACACACACTACACAGGAAGGCATATAAGGAGAGTAAAAATAGAGAAAATAACACTTTAACATGTTAAGTAGAATAGCCAAGACACCAAGTCAGTACTGCAGTATGTTTGCAAACACCTGTCTGCAGATATGCGTGTTAGATGGTGTGCGTGCACACATATGCAAATAGAATGTAGATTTTATTTGTAACAGCTAAGGTCAAGTTAAGTTTATTAAAGGAAAGAGAGTGTTTGAAAGCTGCACGCTGTTCCCAGCAGTTGTGATCTCTGGCAAGTTCCTCCTTGCGATGGTTGTCCAAGAATAGACTACCAAGGATAGTAGTCATTGACATTGACTTTCTTGCTTTCTCTCTCCTGGATCATCAACTTATAAATTATATGGCCCTGAGAGGGAAAGGATGAGAACTATTCCACTAACAACTACAGAGGAAAAGTTTTGGTTATGTCTATCAGAGGTTTACAGAAAATAATTTTTAAGATGTGCAGTACATGTATGTTCTTGAAAACAAGTTCCTAAAGCAGTCTGATTCATTACATCAGGATTTCTACTTTTAGGAAAGTATTATTTGATTTTTTTCTGCATACCTATACAGACTGGTGGGTTTGGCTGCCAGAAGTACCGATTTTCTACCTGAATGCAGGTTATTCTCTCATCTCCTTGAAGTTCATAGCCAGGGTCACACTGAAAAATGACAGTGTCTCCAGGTTCTCTTCCATCGCCATTTCTAGTTCCATTCATGGGCACACCAGGATCACGACAGGCAGTGGCTACAGAACCTAGCAGTGAAATGAAACAATAAAAATAGATTTTTGAAAAAAACAGCTTTTCAATCAATTTTTTCCCATTTTGTTACAATTTTCTAATCAGGAAGCTCTTCAAACTCAATATTTTCCTAATCACTTAAAAAATCTGAAATCATCCAACAATCTGCTGCTTTTATACTATTAATTTTTGCTGCCTCCTTTAGTTATTAAATTGTCTAATTTTTATTTTAATTATTTTTTTAAAATTCTGTGGAGCACTGCAATATATAAAAATTAAAGTAGGAGATTTCCCATTGTCCTGGACATTTAACACTTTTAACTTAGAGCAATTTTTAATATGAATAAAGGAAAAATCATAATAAGGACTGCAGGTTTTCCAATAAAGTATGCTTGTACACATCTTCGATTCTCCACAATTCTATAGGTCATAAATTTATGTATGGTGTAACATTTAGTAGTAACCTGGGAAGTGAATTTCATTGATCATTCATATCTATACCCTTGCATATGACCTATCTACAATGCTAGACTTTTGTAAATACGTGAAAGAAATCACCTATACAAAAAATACACATGGATTTAGTCTGAGAGAATGTACAGCTATATATAATGTGTAAGCACAGATTATTACTAAAACAACATACAGTCCCAATGACTACAAGAAAAGTATGAAAAATTTATAGATATTTTCCTCATATTTAATGTATTCTAACCAACATATTATTCAATACATTATGCGCCAAAATATGTAAGTTTAAGCAAAAAGTATATCGATGTATATTTAAGTAAATATTATTTCCTACTTACATTATAGAACTGAAACATGTTATATGTATTACAAATAAATACCAAATGTCAGACTTGCCTGTGGAACTAGTCCCACTGAGCACAGCAATCTGTGTAACATAAACACAAAGTGGCAGTACTGAGATTTAATTCAGATGCCCTCTTGCTGGGGAGGTAATACCAGCAGACAGCAATCTATTAATCCAAAATGTGTGTAGGTTTTGTATTTACAATGTTTTTGAAGAGAAAATCTTGGTCTAATGTGGAGGGCTGTGAGCCCTCAGGAATGGAGCTTCCAGCACTGCCTTGGAGAAGCCAGGTATAGCAACTCACCTCTGGTTATGGCGAGTTCCCAACATGCCTTGTTCCTCCATGGTAATAGCCTGTGCCCTGTTGGCTAACTGGTTTCCACCCCACCCCCTGTTTTCCCCATATAAACCCCTGCTTCTACCCCTGACACCAGGGAGCTTTTGTCCCTGGCCTCTGCTTCGCAGGGTGGTCGGACAATAAAGTTACCTCTGTGGAACTGCTATACGAAGGCTCTTGTCTCTCTTTCCCCGAGTCTGCCCAGGGTGATTTCACAAGAGCTGAATCACAAGAGCTGAAATCACTTGTAGCTGAGGTTGCTACACTTGCTGAAATCACCTGTTGTCTGGGAGGGCTTGCCAAGTGCCCCTGGAAGAGCAGCTCTCTGTGGGACGCTCTCTAGGAAGGTTGCAGGCATACCAGAGCTGGATATCACCACCCTCCCCCCCCCGACAGTCTAAACAGGTTATTTCTCTAAAAAAAACCCCTTCAAGTACCTTTCTTTCCAAGACATACTTAATAAAATGTATAAGAATTGGCTCTATAAAGTTATTGGGATTTTATGGGGTTGTTTTTGCACATAAAAAGTACTGGCTACAGGGGAAAAAATCCCCACAAATAAATCCTCACAAAAAATCAAGTATGAACAAAAGTAAGGGAAAATTTTTGTTCTTAGTCCTCAAAAATTAAATGAATATTTATTTAAAATCTTAACTATTGCATAATAAATGAAAGATAATGTTGGGGTTTTTTTTTTTATACTGTCATGCCCTTTTTAAAAATTTCTGCTTTAGACACTACCATGACTCCTGTTTATATCTTTAAATACAAATGGGTTTAAATTTAGAAAAAAATATTAGTAAGATATGAAATTACTAAAGTCACTGCACCGTACTAGCAGATCTTGTAGAGGTTGCATGCAAGAGAATCATATACTGGAGCTAGATTACACTGGAATAAAATTTCATCGAATATGAAAAAGTTCATAAGGTCAGAAGTAAAAGAAAAAATCTTTATGGTAAACTCAGACTGAAGCAAATAGTAAACCCAGTAATATATTAATGAGCATCCCTCCCTGCTGAGAACACAGGATGCACTGTATCTTTTGATTGGTGTTGACCAGTCATAGCAGTCCATATTAGAGAGAAACTGTGTTCTCTCTTAAATATTACCTGCCTTGAATTTTGCCGTAAACAAGAAAAACACTTCTTTATCTAAAACATGCCGGTATCACTTCCAAAAGAATTGGGGCTGATTCTTACCCAGAATTTGTAATCAATCTTGAAGGGCCAAGGAGAGAAAGCTGTTGTTATAAAATTTGTTTTTGTCTGAATATCATATTGCTGTTGCTAGATTGCATCATTCTGCAAAAAAATTGTATATGGCTGAAAAAGATGTTAAGGGACCACACAGGAATTTCTAATACAATCTGTTTGGGTTTTTTAATCACTTAGTAATATTTATGCAAATTATAATCTGAGATCTGCGTGCCAAACTTATAACCTTATTCTTATTTGCCATGTATAGTAGTAGTCATCTTGCGTGCTTGCGTGCTTGCTCAACCTACCTCCTGGTCTTTTGGTCTGTAGCCAAACTGGTGAAACATGGATTGGGTAAGTGGAGTATGAAATGGATGGAAAACAGGTTGGTGTGCCAGGTTCAAACAGTGTCCATGATCCAAAACCTAGGCAGGAGCTGATTAGCAGCAGTGTCCCTCAGGGACGGATGTTGACTTCAATGTTCATGAAAGATGGGGACAATGAGACAAAGTTAACTTTTGGCAAGTTTACAGACACTGGATGATTGATTGATATGCTCTAGTGCAGGGATGCTATTTAGGGTGGTCTCAGTAGGCTGGAGAAAAAGTCTGGCAGAAACTTCATAAGGTTCAAAAATGGAAATGCAGAATCCTGCATCTGGGACAAATCAATCCCAAGAAACCATTTACCAGGAAGCAGCTTTACAGAAAAGGAATAGAGAAGACAAAAACCCTTCTAGGAAGCCCGTGTGCAGCAAAAGCACAAACACAGCATTCAGAAGTTGCAACAAGCAAAACTCCAGCTGCATAAAAGAAAACATGGGTTCAGTACAAGTGTGGTCAAACAATTTTTTTTTTTTTCTTTTTTTTCCACAGAGGCGTTGTGTTATCTCCAGCCTTGGAGGTATTCAAAGCCCTAAGTAGGCTGATCTGTTTGATTGTTTTGTGACCAGGCAGTTGGACTAGAGGTCTCCAGAGGTCCTTTTCAACTTAAACTGTTTTATGACTATTTTCAAAATTTGAAAATTCCCACTAAATACATACAGACTTAATTTAAAAATAAATCCACTGCTTTAAGACTGATTTTTGCATTGTAGCACTAGAATGCAAAAGAGAGATTCTCTGCTCCCACAGTCACATCCTCTGGGTTTTTGGCTTTTAGGTAGATGATTTCTAGCAGTCTAATTCTTATTTTTTTCAGAGTATGTTCAGCATTTTGCCAAGCTCCATTAAAAGTATTAATTCTAATTGCAGGATTTATGAATTGGTCTAACAGACCAGGTGAGATTCTCAACAGCCTGAGAAAAAACACATTAATTTATTCTGAATGTACAGAATGCATGAAAGGGAAAGAATGCAGCATGCCATTAAAAGCACTGAATATCCTTTGCTTTACTTTATCATAAATAAATAATCATTTTGGTTAGATTTGCCTAAGATCTGTGAGAAATTTTACTTCTATATTCTCTGTAAAGTGCTACTTTAAGGAAGAGAGAAAAAACCCTGCATAATATTGCTACTACATGATAAGTGATTCATTTATTCATGTAGTTGTATGACATTACCTTCAATATCAACATCAGGATAATAAAACAGCAATGAGTTCTCGGTGAAAGTACACTGTAGAGCTACAAAGTTACTAACTTAGCGAACTTAGTATAATTTGTCACAGAGCCTTTGGAAATATGGTGAGGTAAAAATAGGTAATAGCCTTGGATATGTATGCATACTGGACAAGTCAAATATATATATATATATATATATAAGGTTTTGCTCTAAATTTTTAATTTATATCTATATAAAAATCAGCATTCTTGTATTGCTGTTGTTGAAAGCAAGAACTACAATGTTTTGTCTCTTTCATCTGCATTTTACATATACACATACCTCCACAGAGCATTTCAACAACTGGAACTGACAGATTCACATACAAAATTTTAGCTGTTGTTTTACTTTGACTGTAATTTTGAATGGTGGTAGAGGCTTATGTATATAAATGGTGGTAGAAATATCTATCTATCTATCTATCGATCTATGATGCCTTAAGGATTAGCTTTTAGATTTTTCTAACCCTGTACTGTACTAAAGTGTAATTCTGAACTCCATATTATGTGCTTCACATTCTTGTTAGACAAAACATTCCTCTTAGGCCTGGAAAACAAGGTCACTATCCTAGGCCTACGTATAAACAAAAGTGAATTGGGAGGGGGTGAATGGGGGAATATTACCTCATTACCTGGAACTGTAATTGGACAACTAACTTCTGATAAGAAAATGTACCAAACCTATATCTGGGGGGGAAAACTCGTGATTGGGGTCCATCTTGGTCTAGCCTAGCATCGGCAAGGCTTCTGTACCACCCGAAGGCCTTCAATAAATTCATACCTCTATTCACTAACTTTGTTCAGTCTCTGTTTCAGGTACTCCCAATTTTAGGCATCATCTATCTATATCTCTGCATGTTTGTTTGCTTATTTGTTTTTCTTATGTGTTACCATATTTTGTGGTGGAAATAAATGAGCATTATAGAATTCCTAAAAATGACCATTTCCTTAATCTTCCTTTTTTTTTTCCTGTCTAATTCATTTTAAAGAGAATAAAGCAGAAGATATCCAGAGTTCCACAACAATAATGAGATTAAAGTGTAAATAAATTATTCGTCATGATATTTCTGAAAAGGACATATCTTTCTTTATAAGCACCTGTCTAAATTCAACTTGCCTAATTAGGAGTGGGATTAAATTAACCTCATCTTGGCCATGTAAAAGTTAGGTGTCTTATTAATGTTTGTTTCCCAGCTTCCCTCTACAATCAGTATCACAAGGGAGAAACTTTTACTTAAGCTAGGCACTTAACACTCTCATGCAATGGAACAGAAGGAAACATATGATTTTTTTCATTGAGATAGAAATCCTGTATTAATAATTTCTATTAAATGTATAACCTCTATTTTAGGAATAAATCTGTTATTTGTTAAATTGTATTTTGACTTGCTAGTTGTCATATACTTGCCTCAGGAGGTGGATTTTTTTTTAATAAATCAAATTGACAGAGTAAGAATCCTCAAATACATAAATACTTTTTTTTTGGGAAAAATTAAAAAGTAGTTATACAAGAAAGAGATTGGAGAAAGAAAATCTCTGTACTGTGTGTAATTATAGAACTAAAGCATCTCTTGAGAGTTAACATATATTAGCCATATATTCAAACTGAATTTCTTAATCACAGCTTTCTGTCATGTCTGCTATACTCCTTAGGTTTTTTTTCATGTGCCTGACTCTAGCCCATCATTACTACTGTTAAAAACTGTATGTTTTGGGGTTTTTTTTTATTTCAGAGATGATATCTGTGTGTTCTTCTCTGCATCGTTAACTCTGCCTCTTTAATCTGTTCAAATTTTTAATATTTCTCTTCATTATCTACCTTCAGCCTATTTTTTTCTCTCCTTTTGAAGTGTCAATACTGTTTATGAACTGTATATTCCAGTACAAGAAGTGGGGTTTTTTTCCCTATTATATATTCAGGCACCTCAATCACTGCCTTCATCATTCCTCCTGAAAATTTGTGGAGTAAGCAAAAAGTTTGAGAATTATAAAGTCCCTGCTGTCTTGCTATCTTACCTGCAATGCAATCTTGAAAGCTTTCTCCAAACTAAATGGAGCAGGCTATCACAATTCCCTGCAAGTTCATATATAAGTGCTAAAGTTCTTTGTGACATCTTAGAATTAATAAAGTAAGAAAAGCATACATCATATATTACTCTATTACTATAATTGGAAACTCAGAGTTTAGGAAATTTTGTCTTCAATAACTAGTGAGCTGTGATTCGTAAATGTAATCCATTAAATTCCTATTAAACTACATTTTTGATGGGAAATGGACAAACTTCAAATGTGTTTATTACATAATATATGCAGCATAACAGGTGCAAGAGTAACTCTGTGTGTAGCATAACCTGTACGTCATCATTTGAGAGCTTTTTTCCCTAATGAAGGTAGAGAAATGCAGAAACTTATTTTATTTTTTTTCTTGGCACTGCTCATTTGGAGTAATCACACTGCAATTAGTCAAACCATTTGGGCTAGATAAGGAATTAAGAGACAATTCTTGATCAAGAATCTCAGGATGGGGATGAACAGTGCTCATGTTCAAACTGTTCAGTGGGTGAGAGATTAGTGAACATATTAGACACATAGAGCTTGTATGTCTCTCTACATGGTCAGAGTGACAGAAAATGTTTCAATGTAGTTATTACACACTTTCGAGCTGAGCGTGTTTGTAAAATAAAACTCCAGATGTATTTTGGTTTGCAATGAGGCATGGTTTTGGAGCAGATGAATTGTTTTCCTTTGGATGAAGCTTAATTGGAAGATACACTACTGAACTACTGTAGAACAACACTGAACAGTGTTGCCAGCAGTTGTTCAGTGCCAGCTGTTTCAATCTATATATCAGCTCCTCATAACGCAGAAATAACCAAAAGACCCACAAGCGAGACTTAACATCTCAGATAGCCATATAACCATATTCTCTAATATGGACTTTGAATATAACACCACCAATCCTCCAGAAAACAAGTGCCATTGCACAGGCAGAAGTAATATTTATTCTGGAGAGTTGCTTATCTTACCCCATTCCTGCTATGTGACTCAAAGGAAGTAGGGCAGAATCTTGTTTAGCATGTTAATGGCAGACAAGCCATGCAAAAAATTTAGTTCCCTTCTCTCCCACAAGTTGTTTGGATTTGTCCTAAGAGCATTCATACAAACAGATTCATATGTTCTGAGCAGTTGAGAGGAAGAAGAATCCTAAATCATCTCTTTACAAGCTGTACAATACTGTGCAAACACTCCTACAGAGCCACAGAAGCCGTTAAACCTCAATTGAGTCATACCCAGAAAAGATATAAACACAGATCTCTCTACAAGTGTCCTGTATGTGAGGTATAAAACCAGTTTGATACATCTTTTTAATAATAAGGCACAAAAAGATATTTAATCCATAAATCGGATAATTAAATACTCTAAATTGATCATTCCTATATCAAAAATAGAAAATTACTGCCAGGGTCAAAAAGTTTCTGATAGTTCATAAGCCCAGGCAATTTAATACGTGACTGAAATGTCCTAAAAGGACAGCTCGATTTTCATGCAGGAAAGATACTTTGAAACATGGCATTAAAAGTGTGACAAGGTTGTAATAGACTCCACTGATGCTGGAAACAATATAATAAATGTCTTGGGATTTCTTGGTGTTAACAGTGATTTCTAAATTTAATGTTCCAAGGCATGCCAAGTCCAATATCATTAAAGAGTCTGAATCCCAACCCTGAAGAATTAAAGAAAAAAAGAAACTTTTTTCTTTTTTTTTCTTTTTTTCTCCTTTTCTTTTTTTCCCCCAGAGCACACAATCAGGTCAGAAGCTTTAAACCTTCCAAATTTCAAGCTCTTCATAACACACAGCATGTCAAAAAAAATTACTGTTAACTTATTTAAACCAATGTGTTCTTCCCAACTCCTATCACTTTAAATAAAGGCTTTCTATAATTGCTGGTCTTTCAAACTTGCATCAGCCTGAACCAATCCTGACAGACTGCACCTTCAAAATTCAAGCTGTCTCAGAATCCACGTAGTGCCTTTACCCGTACGGACACTGCAGTCTCCCTGCATCTCTAATGCTGTTTGAGAACCAGGTCAGCCTGGTATTTAATATCTCAAATCCAACCTTCCATACAACTTTTCCTGAAAAAGAAACAATAAATTATCTACAGTGTTTTCATTGTCTTCTACCAACAGAAGCATTGCTGATAACATTTTTTTAATCTATTTTTAACTTTTATTTCTGCCATAGATCTAACAGAGATTTAGGAGCATAGTCGTTATAATTCTTAAGTAAATTCTAACCACAGACTCCATTTGTTGATTTTGCATTACTTCACGGATTTTATCTAAGTTTGTCAGTTATTGTTTGAAGATTAAAATGGGAAAATATTAAGAATAAAGCACAGAATCAGAATTTTATTTGGGACAATGCACCCCTTCAACAAAAGAAGTTTAACATCTTGCACAAACAGGGTTTTCTAGGTTGTCTAGGCAGGTCTCTGTGTTAAGGAAACTTCCCCATTCAAGCATCCAGGACCTACTCTGGCAGTCACACTCGCACAACCAGAACTGGGACCAAGGCTTCTTCACAGTTACATACCCCACACTCACACAGTAAGAACAGGTTTCCTCTACTCCATCTCAGACATCAAGTGAACTTGTTTTAAAAGCTTTGTTTACAGTGTAACCTGGTATAGTCTCTTTTTTGTTTGTTTGTTTTTGTGGGGGCAACAGTGGACATCAAGTTCGTTCTTAAGGGACTTCTTCACCTGATTTTACTATCAGATATGTTAGGGTTATAGAGAGGTTATCAGAAATGATAGATTATGGATCTTACTTAAGAACATTGTAGCTCTTAAGGAGATCACCACCACAGGTTTAATGAGATAACATAATTTTATTTTTTCTTATTCTTTTTGTTGTTGTCAATTTATATTAGTTGTTAAAACCATCCAAAGTACTACACTTCTCTTACCATGTCTAATTGCACAGCCTTATGAGGTATTTTATTCCCAGTTCATAAGTAATAATATTTTTCCATAAATATGAACACTTCAATTTGAAACAGGTATTATTTCTTAAGCATTTGCTCATAGCTTTGGCGCTGAGTATGAAACCCAGCCCCAAGTAAATTAATTGACATAAGGTTTCAGATAATTTCTGGAACTCAGCAGACAGTGGATACTGTGACAATATGTAATGATGCTGGCAATGCATTTCAGCTGGGAAGAAATGTTTTGAAAGTCTTACTTTCATTTAGATTGCATGTTTGGGGCTTGGGTTTTTTTGGAACCCTACAGTCTTTAAAGCTTTTTATTCCACATCCATTCCTACGTCAGATGGCATATTTCTTTATGTGAGCATGTGAATACAGTGAGATAGAAATAGCTTCTCAAAAAGAAAAGTTATGAGGATCTTGGACCACACACAAGGGCTGTTCATACAGTGAAAATTCTTACCAATGGTCATTCAGTTCTTAATACCGTTTCCACTAAAAAGACTATTAAGATAATTGGAGTTAAAATATGTCTGCTCCATCTGGTTCTTTGCAGAATAGTGTGCAACCTGCTTTGTTGCAACTGCTAGGGATGTGGTTGTACAACAGAGAACAACACTTCTGGTTTGCCTTGTCCTTTAACTGAAATTTTCTGAAGAGAGGTAGAGATTGTTCCTATCTTAAATGTTTTATCTTGTCTTTTATTATCACAAACTATATATATGCATTATAGCTTTATAGTTTAAAACACTAATAGTATTTTGGTAGTTCTTAAAGTTCTGCCAAATTTGGAGCTCCTGACACCTGATAAAGTAAGAAGGTACCTAACCTGTCTGAATTACTCAATTTTTGTTATTTTTTTCCATTCATTCTTTTTGTTGTTGATTTGTTTGGTGTTTGATTTTGTTTGTGGGGTTTTTTTTTGGGGGGGGGGCATTGGGGAGGTTTTGTACTATAATTAATAAATTTGGCATGGATACAGAATTGGCCTTCTTATTTGGTAACATTCTGTCCATACACTTGAATGTCATTACTCTGATCTCTTCTAAGGCAATGAATTTTTCCTATTGAGGAAAGCATTATACTCTAGTCACTTAAAAAAAGTAAAGAACATTGTCAAGAAATAGCTTATGTTTTCTTTAGTTGCATTATACAGATCACATCTTACCAAAACAACAATGGAATATAAATAACAATTTTATATTCATATTTATATTCTTTTGCAAGATTTTAAAATTCATCTATCTAAATAAATTATTTCTCCAACTGCATGTCTGAATATGTCAGTAATTGAAGATACCAGTCCACAAATAATTTTTTCCCCATTCATACACATAGGACTGAAAGATGAGCATTCATCAGTCAAGAGTCTCTTCTATATCTGTCAATTATGAGATCAGGCACATTATTGGAATGTTATTAAGTAAAAATGAAAATTTCTCTGGCAATAAAATAGCAGCAAAAGTCTCCCTTTAATATGACTATGTTACAAAACATCTATCCCTGGCCAGAAATGGGGTAAGAGGGAAAGCACGAACAGACAATGACCTGACAAACTTGAAGTCAACTCCATCGTAACATGGTGTTCATACTACATTGATGGTTGGACTTGATGATCTTAGAAGCCTTTTCCAATCTCAGTGATTCTATTTTAGATAGATAGACAGATAGATAGATGGATGCATTTTGGCCATTCTCTCAAAATATTACTTCTCTCTAGATACATTTCTGTGGTGTTCATTCAATTACAAGCTGGCAATAAAACCTCCAAAACACCCTTCTTTCCAATGGTATGGATTGCATGCAATAGAATATGCACTTCTGTTACACTCATGGACTGAAAATGAGATATGTACAGCTGAGAGGAGGATAAGGCTTTGGAGAAACAGAGGATAAGTCTCAAAATTGTTGTCCCTCCCATACATTTGTGAATTCTACTGTAATCTGGGTGTAGAAAAAGGATGAGAGTCCTGAAGACATACCTGTATTTGCAGGAAAGATCCCATCTCAGGTGTGTATGTGCATGTATGTGCGTCTATCTATAAAGGATGGCATGTGAATGATAAAGAAAGGAAACTACTGATACTGAAAACGATGAACTGAAAAAATATCTCCAAAGTAACATTAACACAAACCCAGAATTTCTCAGTGACAACAGAGAGCACAGTAACTATGGCATCTAATTTATTTACCATCAGAAAATGGCTTCCCCAGTCATGTAGTTGAATGTCAATTCCATGCTCTTCTTCTGTCTTTTATATCAAATATTTACCAAAATATGTTCTTGGATAATTCTGCAAAGACAGCCCAATGTACCATTCTCCTATGTACAAAACTTATTGTAAGAAGATATGTCAATGAGCCAGGATGAACTCCACATACAGTTAAAGATGTTCAACATGTCACCTTTACATGGTTTCATCAAAGTAAATCATGTAAACTTCAAATGATGAATTTGTCAGTCACAGAGTAGTTTGCTTGTAGTTGTATATAAGGTTGCAAATAAGGACTGCTGAATAATCAATATAGCATATGAATGCAGAGACTCAATTTTCAGGGTGCAATTTTCACAAGTCAAGTGGTTTGGGTGATGATTCTTTGTACATAGAAGACAAAACATAGCAAATCCCGGTCTCATGCAGTTTTGTCCACTTATTGGTAGCAAAAGAAATGCAAATGAAGGAAAGCTTAATTGAGATTATACTCCTTATCCAGTCAATGGAGTCACATAATTTTGGTCCCAAAGGAGCATAAAGAGAAAAACTGCATTATTAAGCATAGGTTATGTGTTGATCAGGCTTCCTTGTAGACTCATCCTATGATTTGCTACTTTGAATAAAATCGTACCATTGTGTATGTGGCTATAGACCAAATTGTAATGCCTTTCTATTGGTGTCACACCTAAATATTAGGAAGGTAACAGGTACACAAAGAAACATAGCCTGTATACTTTTGCCTCTATTTTTAGTGACTAATACAAAATGGAAAATAAAATACATGCTATTAATTAAATCTTCAAAGTATCTTAGTTGAAATAATTTCAAAGATTTGTATTACTATATAAATATTTGGCTGTCATGCTGTATTTTGATCAACAGTAGACTTGAAAGAATTCAGTGAAAGAGATTAGATTAACCAAAGATAAAAAATTAATAAGGAAGTTAGAAAACCTTTTCTGAAATAGAAAAGTAGTTTAATTTATAATATTAAGAATGACAGAAGTATACTTTTGCACTTTGATTTACATTACTGTATGCACAATTACAAATACCTGTAATGGACTTCCTTTGCAAGTAAAATGACCCACTCAAAGTGAAAATTTTAGCTGATCAACCTAAAGCACAGTGTTCAGTTTTATTATCCTTTAACAGAAAACATACCATCAGATTTTTCAGATTCAAAGAATAGCTTTCCCCCATATAAAATTGAAATACAAAATTAAAATATTAACCTGAGACACAAGACATTCCAAATTTGGAACCATATCAGCTTGATCTCTCCGAAATGCTATGTCACAAGTCAGACAAAGTTAACTTTACATATGTAAATTTAGGGCAAGTGAGAAGACTTTCTATTGATATGAGTTGAAAGGTTTTGGAGAAACTATGTTGCATAGGGTTTAAAATCAGGAATGTCAGTCTCCAATACAATTAAAATAAGTTACTTTTATGGTGACATGGCTGAGAGGATGATTTGTTTATTTATAATGTTAAAATGACTTATAATGCCACCAATTGCTTTTGATACTTCCTTTCTGCTTTCACCTATTAATACCATAACTCCAGGTCTCTCTAGCTACAAGCCATTACCAGGACATTTCACACGGAAGCATTAACTCATGGTATTTGCCTGAATAAAATGCACGTGTCTTATATGCTACTGAACTAAGAGATGATAACTACTAAGCAGTTATTGTCATTTACAAACTTCTGATAGGAATGACATTTTTGTCATTGAAAAACATTCCTTTTACTAATATCTGCTTCATAGAAGAAAGGCAACAGCTGATAGAAGGAAACAAATCCATTAAATGTTTTCTTTCTTTTAAACCTCTTGACGCTAAAAACAAAGCAAAACCACATCACCACCACCCCTGAAAACCCAACAAAACAAAAAAAAAATCCAAAACAAAACAAACAAGGAAACACACACCAACACCATCCCCCGCAAACCTAAAACAAAACCACTGGGCTGAATTTACAAGTGTGGACATTCACAGATATTTCTGATAGGAAGGTAGTCCTCCTGAAATCTCTAAATGCAAAGAACTCGTCTCAAAGTTGAAACACATCGGTAAACATGAGTGTGAAAATATTTTAGATTCAAATTTCATTCTGCTATGGAATAGACATGAGGAAGAATAAATCCTATCTCAGTGACTGTAGAAAAATGAAAAAGTTGTGTTAGGAAGTGACCCCTACACCAGCAGGGCTAGGAAACAGCACTCTGAGAAAGAAACCAGTAAAATTCCCCATAGGCATTTGCAAATCACCTTCAGGGTAAATACGTCAGAAGTAGAGATCTTTGTTACTGGAAAGCTGAAGAAAAGAAAAAAAACCAAAAATATGGGAGAGTGTTCAGGATCAAAAGAATCATCCTAAATGTGACAGCAGTTAATAGGTCTGTCTTTGAAGCAAAAAAATCTCACCATAAAACAACAAGAAGAAGAAGACAACAATGTATACAACCAAACGAAAAAAGGAATTGAACACAAAACACTTAGAAGACAGTGTGGCTAGAAATCATAAATACAGAAAGCTGACTTGTAAGCATTTAATCATCACAGCAATCAAAGTCAGCGATATGATGCATTATAATTGTAGACTGGAAATTAATATTGCCAAACTTAAGCCATGCAAGCGGGTATCTGCCTCAAGTGTTCTAGGCTTTTTCTATTGCCTACTGTGGAGGCAAGTAACTCCAAAGGGCTATTCACCCAGTCTTAAAATAAAGAGGAACAGCTGCAGTTTGACAGTACATCCAAGCATTTTAAGGCATATCCTGTTATATAAGAAATTGCTGTCACATGATATAAAATACAGCTAGAGCATCTCTTTACAAAAACCTCGCAATACTCAAAAAATGTTTACAGGTTAGTTCTGCACTGGCTGCCTTATAATGCTCAAAAAATGCTCTGTATTGTGTGATGTTTAACTAGTCAGAAATGTGACTGCACTCTTAAATCCAAGCAGAATGCATTCTGTAATGCTAAGTGACTCGGTAGTGCAGCTATTAGTGGTGAAATAATGGCCTACGGAAGATGAATACAGATCCTTCCTTTCTGCATAAAAGATAAATGGCACCTGAAGTGCTAAAGTTAGCAGAGAGAAAACTTCCCTGTAATACCAGATTCTGTGGAAAGAATCTGATCAACTTCAGTAGGAACTGATGTGATATTACACACTTCACATATATTAAAGTGATTATAAAGATTATTTTAAACACACACACAATTATGATCAACAAATATTTTGCATTTTAGTGTTCTTAACTGCTTTCAGTTCTGTCTTTTTTCACAGCTACTACTTTCATTGTGACAGGAAGCAACGTCACCTAATGAAAACATTTCATTATGCCTAATATTCTGGTCTGACCCTGAGATATACAGCTCATGTCTCTGGCAAATACATGATTGTTCCCTCCTCTTTCTCCATCACTTTTCTTGGAAGTCTAATTTTCTATTTTGTGCAGAATTTACTGTTCAAAAAAAATTACTGCTGATTTCATTTGTGTTTTTCCAGCATGTACTGGGCTCTTCATGCTCTGTCTCTGACAGTTCAGAGAAAATATGCTGTAACAAGTACTTTCTGTTTCCATATTGCTTCTGGCCTGTTGTCAACCTTTGACTCTTCTCCCAGTTTAAGGATAGACCTCTGGAACCTGTTCTATTGCTACATTATTCAATCTGTACATGCCATTTAGATATATTCCAAAATCCTCATTTTGTAATCTTACTGTTGAATCACCAGAGGTTCTTATTTTTCTTTGACACATATATACGAAGTTGAAATATTCTCCTTTATTAAACATATTTTGGTACTTTGACTTTCAGGATTTGTGGGCTCTGTTTTCTATCATGTTACTTCATTGTAGCCTCAAAGGAGACTGCAGAAACTGAAAAATTGTAACATTTATATTAAGAGATACTGTAGTGATCATTTGCAGAGGTCCAATGCAAAAATGAAAGACATAAAGACACATAAGAGACAAAAGACATACTAGACCAAAATTCTGCCCTGCCTAGTCATGAGATGTAAAGTCATTTAGTTCTTTGTTTACATCAGATGTATAAAAGAAGCTATACTTTCACTAGTCCTGCATAATTGATAGTGGTGGAAAGTGGAGAAGTACAATCAGGCTGAGTTCCTTTATTTCATCCGAAATTCATCACTTTCACTTCTTCCTCTCAGAGTAATGTACAATAGTGTTAAATAAAATTTATCCTTGTAAAACATAAAAAGGTCTCCATTACTCCTTAGTTCAGCATAAAATAAATAGCTTCTTGCCTCTCTACTCTGCTCTTGTGAGACCCCAGCTGAAGTATTGCATCCAGCTGTTGTCCCCAGCATGCAAAGGACAACAGCCTGTTGGAGTGAGTCCCGAGGAGGCCACCAAGATGATTAGAGAGATGGGACACCTCCCCTATGAGGAAAGGCTGAGAGAATTGGGATCGTTCTGTCCAGAGAAGAGAAGGCTACAGGAAGTCCTAGTTGTGGACTACCGATACCTGAAAGGATCATACATGAAACATGGAGAGAGACTTTTGACAACGGCATGTAGTGACAGGACAAGGGCAAACTGAAAGAGAGTAGGTTTACATTAGATAATAGAAAAAAATTCTTTAATATGAGGGTGGTGAGGAACTGGCACAGGTTGCCCAGAGAAGTTGTGGGTGACCCATATCTGGCAGAGTTCAAGGCCATGTTTGATGCAGCTCTAAGAAAACCTGGTCTAGAGAAAAGTGTCCCTGTCCATGGCAAGAGGGTTGGAGGGTTGGAACTCAACGGTACTTAAGGTGCCTTTCAACCCAAATCGTTCTATGATTATTTTCTTATGGAAAGAGATTACGAATGTTTAGATCATCAAAATAGTTCTACTATTTCAGATACAAATAACCTTTTGGGTTTTTTTCTCCCCCAAAAAGGCAAGCTAACATAAAGAAACAAACAAAAGAGTCGAATTGACACAATGGACAAGAAAAATCTCATAGTGAAACCCTTTTCCTTCAGATTCTCTAAATTTTACAAATTAATAACAACTTCCATGCCTTTTAAAGGGTTATTTTGGGCAGCCCTAGACAGAAACAATTCTAATATCACCTGCTGTAATACATGATACTAATTAAATAATAATTTTCTTTCTACTATTTATATAAGATTTCAGCTTCTCTAGGCTTTCCCTTCCACCCTTCCCCCTTTAAGTTGGTGAAGGATGTTATCTCACCTGTATTTTATATTACCAGATACAAATTGTTTTTCTGATTATATTGGATGACTTATAGAGGAGTCAAATATAAATTATACCACATTAACAATGGTGAAAGTTTTCAGTCATTAAATGACAGATGCAAATTTGTGTAAGAACAGTTGATAAAATGAAATCAAAACCTGTAAGGAACTAATAAGAAGGTTAATCCAGTTTTTGAAACATTTCTTCTAAGGATAAAAATATAATAGAGAAAAAATTAAAGTATTCAAAGTCTTAAAAAGGTTTGAACATAAGGTATCTGTTATCACTGAATGACATTCCTCTTGAGGTAAAAGGGCTGATAATCCAGTTAAATACTCTTACCCTATTTCACAAAATGGCAAGAGGAAAGTAAAAGTAGATACCTTGTGTGAGCTTTCTGTTTGTTAATTACAGTATAGCTAAAGTATGAAGACACCATCTGTTTCGCTCAGACATTACATACTCAAAGAAAATATATGAATTCTTGAAACAAAGTTACAAAGGATTGCCCTTCTCTTTCCTCCATCTCCTCAAATATTTTTCTTTATTGGTTAGTGAAATAATATGTCCATAGAGCAACAGTGTTATACAGGTTATGTAGCTATTTGCACATTACTTTTAAAATCTTAACTTAGGAAAAAAAATCTGTTATTCTACTAAAAATATACACCCAAACTGTACCACATCAAGTATTTGAGAAGGATCACTGTGATTTTGAGAATCTGGACCAAAGAGTAAGAGTAATGTTAAGGCAGTAAAACTTAATGGATCCTTTAAACTGACATTAGAACTCAACAGACTGAAACAGCACAGAGAAACAATTAAAAAGCCTCTCCTTTCAGATAAAACTCTAAAACCTCTTTTCACGTAAATCACTCCAAGTGCATCAGTAGCTGTTTTATAACTTTATGCCCATGTACCGTCCATTTTTTCCTTGTAACTCCATTCTTATTCTGCATCAATCTATTTTTCCACTCAAATGACTGCCTAAATAAGTTCAGTGCACAATGGTCTCCCTCTCTGGCTCCAACATTAAATATAGGAGCATGTCTGAGAATGGAAAGCAGATATGTGAGACTTTCTTGAACAGGATGTGGAAGGGGGTAAAATGGCAAAAACACCTTGGCTTTAAGCCAAGGGATTAAAACCTCTATTCATGGCTTCTAGAAACAGCTGATGAAGCAGAAGCACTCTTTCACTACAAATAAAATATTTTTCACTTTGTACTCTCATTTACATAATTCATTCTTCCTTCACAAATACTGTATGCACACACATGTATTTGTCATACACATTGAAAGAATGAGGGTAGGAAAACAAGGGCTAATACAACTACCAAGCACAGGAAGCACAATGGGGTAAACAGTGTTAACATTAAGAGTCTCTGTATCAACCCATGTTAGAAACGTTGCTACTGCTACACAAAATGATGATATTAGACTAGATCTTGCTAATCTTGAAAAAGTATATATAAATTTCACTGACCAGAGGAAAAAGAAGGTCAAAATGGACCTCGTTCAATGATTTCTTCTGTTTCAGCAATAAAATGTCTAAAGGGATTTAATAACAGTTAGGTAACTGTTTAGATTTGTCATTCTGCTGCTTGTAATAAGATGATACAGCACTAGAAGGCAATAGGGAGGACAATGCTCTTCCTGTAGAGCTCTTTCCTGTTTCACCCCATACAACCACAACAGGAATGAAAACTCCCCACAGATTCTGAAAGCAGAAACTCTTACTGATTAGAAAAGTATGGAGCTTTTAACATGCCTACATCACCTCCTTTGTGAAAAACACTTATCAGAAGCACTCTGGTACTGCCCCATCTGCCCTTGAAACCAAGCCAAAACTAGCAAAGAACATGGTATTTTATTGGTTTTGTTTGTTTAAGATAAAAATATAGCTTTACAACAAATCTTTAAGTCTGTGCCAATTCTTTCCTTAAAAAAGTCAGAAATGTTGTCACTGATTTCAGGTGTTTCCAGCACTACAGTTATCTGTGATTGAACTACCTTATAAAATAAATTAAAAATTAAAATAATCAACTTACTTGAAAACTGGATGGCGAATCCAGATTTACTGATATAAAAATCTGTGTCAAACTGGATAGTTACTATGTTGAGCGTACTGTGAATGCCTTCAGGAACAAGGGAGCCACTAATTTCTTTAAGCAACATTTCATTCTCAGGTGGACCATCCCAAACTCGTAGAATGTCATGGGATGCCTCAGTATCAAAAGCAAGGAATTGGAGGCTGAAAGAACACAACATTTTATTGTCAGCTTTCATATTACTCAACAAGATAACTTTAACAACAAAACTAAACAAACAGGAAAAAGCAAATAAATTTTAATTTTGAAGGGTAATTTTCTATAATATTTCACAATTTATCTTTGAACACATGAAAGCCCAATATTAAATTAATTTGAAAGAAAAAACCTTATAATATTTGAATTTGTCCACCATGAAGTAATGTATTACTTTTGCCATTCAAATAATCCATAAGTATGTACACAATCTTTTCAGAACAGAGTTTCAGTTTTCCAAGACAATATTATGTATGACATTCCCATCAAAACAAATTAACTAAAAAGAACTGCTAAAATGCATGTTGTGTAGTTCATTGGGTTTTTTTTAAATATAGTCTTTCACTAAAGAGTTCTGCTGCCTCCAGCATTTCACAAAATTATAACCAATATTTAAGCTTGATCTTCTTTAGATAATGCTTATTGAAAAATACAGTTTCAACCCAAACCTAAAATGCCAAAAGCACTGACCTGCATCTTAAATTTTAAGTCCAAAATTCCTTTTTTTTTCTCCACTCTAGAGGTAAGATTTGGTTATCATAATCAAAAACAATTACTAAAATTGTAAGATTCATTTTCAGTACCTGACAATATTTCCTGGGTCTACTTCAATCACCCACATGCAACGCAGATTGTTGTCATAGGGAAAAGGATAGCCAGGAGATAAGATTCTTCCTGATGATTCTCCTTTAAAACGGCCTCCACATTCAGCTAATAAAAAACAACGTTATGTAATGGTCTTCCAGCTAATCATCTGAGCAATCAATTTATACATCTACTTTCTTGTTGAACAGGTAGCACAATGAAACTGACCATATGCCACAATATTGTAAAACAGTATATAAGGACTGCATTTCACCCCTTGCTTCCCCTACTCACTCAATCCCAATTTCCTCTAAAAGAAGATGAAAAAGAAATAAGCTACTATAATATATGTCTTGTCTTCTTTTCGCTCTTCTATGGGAATAATTGGGCCTGTATGTAGCTGCAAAACTTATAGTACTATTGTAAAGGAACAGAAGTGACAAAATACAAAGTAACTTTGTCTCTTCATATCTTAAAGTTTTAATTTTATTTATTACATAAAAATATATGAAATTTTTTCTAGCTTATTGATATTTATATATAAGTAGGAAAAATACTAGTTTGACAATGCCTTTCTGATTAAGCTGTCTTTTTATGTTGATTATTTGCTGACAATAACTAGATTTTTTATGTATTAGGACTTTCAGTATGCACAAATGTTTAATAATTACTATCCTTTTTAAACCTAAAAAAGGCAACACCACTCACATAGACTTAGATGAGATCTATGCAGAAACAACTATACGTGGCTTCAGATGACATCTATGCAGAGACAACTACACATGGCTGTGTAAATAGATCTGTACACATACAGATCAGATTTCATAGAGATCTAACAATGCTTACAATTTATTATTCTTCATTGCATTCAAAAAAAATAGTTTAAATAAGTAAAGAAACAAAAAATTAAAGAGTCTAATACCAATGCATGATGGTAGAGGATAGTCCCATGCCCTTCTTTCCCCAGTCATACACTTTAGAAGGCTGCTTCCATGGAGTGTGTAACCTGGATTGCATCCATAAATTATAGTACTTCCAGCAAAATGACCTTGGTCACTGATTTTATATCCAAACTGTGGCACACCAGGGTCTTCACAATGTGAAAGCTCAAAACCTGTGGGAGGAATAAAATGGTGTAGTTACAAAATCAAACAGATAAATACATAAATGAAATTCAGATCTTCTGTTTTTCAATGGAATTCAATCATTTTCAAACTACATGTAACAACCTCTTTAGGATGTCTTCTCTGTTTTTAAGCAGTCTAACTAGGATAACTGCCTATACATTTTTCTTAGAGCATGACCAAGCTGTGTCATAATTTCAGTTTTCCTAAGAGTTCAATTAAAGACTGAGAAAAAAAATTATTATCATTATCAATCAGTTTTAAAATATTATGACAAATTATAAACTGGCAGCTAAAGCAACTGTCCATTTACTTGTATAGAATAGACATTTAAAGGCTCATAAACAAAACTGAGCAGTAGATTTGTCATTATTTTGCATAGTAACAACAGCAGCACAGTAGCACCTGTGGCTCACAGAAATACTGTTATTTTCATCAATCCCTACCCTAATTTTGTGCTCAGTAATTTGTAAATTTAAGAACTACATGCAGGACTCAATGATAATGATGATATAGAGAATTCAAGCCAAACAACTTGGACATTTTTGAGATTTAAGAGATGTGAAGCAAGAAGAAAACAAAATAACATATGCATTATATGGAAACAGGGAGGTATACTAACATATGGGGAAATATAAGCTGCAATTTGGGAGAAAGATTTTCTATTCCAAATCAGGTTTTCTGTTATTGACTGTGAAACACCTTGAAACCTCACTTTGTTCAAAACCAAATGATGCAGCTTAGAATGTCATAGGCAAAATGCTTCATGTTGCTCACACAAGGGGAAAAAAAATATGTCAAATGCTGTATCTTTCCAGTTCTTTGTTCAGCTCATTTATTGTGTGACTGAACATGTCTCACCTATTGAAGAGCCTTCACAACCTTTGAGCTGAACTTTTCTCATTACTAAGCTATTGTTTCTCAGTACAGAGTGTGCTACAGAAGCTCTGAAAGACTAAATTGAGTCTCAGATGAAGAATCATTTTTGATAAAGCTGGTCTGGACACTTATTGACAGTTAGAATTTCCCGTCTTCTAAGAAAACTACTGATCACACTGAGTGAAAAGAAGTTCAAATCTGCCTTGATCCCTGAGTAGTCCTTATCTCTGGATAGCCTCCTTACAGACACAGAACCAAAATCAACTTTTAACCGATCACCTCCCTCTTGAGGGTGAACATGTAACTCCATTGCCTAACCATGGGTACTAGCAGCATTTTTGGTGCCCTAATTGCATATAACCAGGAGTGCTGTGACCAGAGCAGGCAAAGAGGTTGTGGGGCCTCAGCTATGGCGTGGTGGGGCAGTTTGTGCAGGAGGGCACACAGGGAGAACACCTCTTTGAAGGGTGAACCTTCCACTGGCCCAGTAGAGAGACTTGAAGTCCTCATAACGCAGCAAACGGGCACCATTTTTTGACCATCTGCACAGCTCAAGGGTGCTCACCCTACCTGACCCTTAAGGCACAAGGGTGGGCACTCCTCTCAGCAAAGGCTGCAGCTCTGACTGGGAGGTCTGCACCATCTACCCTGGCTGATGCATCCACCCAGACGGAGCTCAGACTGAACCCTTCCTTGTATCCAATCCAACCCTTGTACCCTCTTTCAGTTTAAGGCCAGTACACCTTGTTCTATTACCACATGTCCTTGCAAAAAGTCCCTCTCCATGTTTCTTATAGGTTCCCTTTAGGCACTGGAAGGTCCTCTAAGGTCTTCCCAGAGCTTTCTTTTTTCCAGGCTGAACAGCCCCAACTCTCTCAGCCTGTCTTCATAGGAGAGGTGCTCCAGCCCTCTGGTCATCTTTGTGGCCTTTGTCTGGACTTACTTTTTCTCTTCTAATTTTACCAGTATCAACAAAAAAAGATTCAGCATTGTTCAGGCTAAGAACTCTCCAGGCTAGGAAAGTGTATTCTAATAAGAATGTCTCAAAAGACAGGAAATGTTACTGATAAGGTTCAAGTGCTGGGCTTGGATGCACCTATATAAATAAGAAAAGTTAAATACCTTGACACTTACATAGTAACACAGCACTGAAAATCCTATATTTAATCATAGGCTACAGTCCTATTCTATCACATGCTATTACAGAGTATAATTATGCAACTTTCACCTGGAAAATAATTACATACTCTTTTATCATCTTGAAATATTTTCCTTTTGTTCTGCTAGACTTATGTTTTAATTTGAATTAGTTTTAAAAACACTATGTTGAGTTTTTGAAACAAAAAACCAGTTTTTGAACAGGTGAAAAATGAATGATTTTCATCCATTTTTGTCACAAGGACAAAAAAAAGATGTTGATAGCTGCATTGCAGAATTAACTTTTAATACTGTCCTGCTTGATAAAAATTGGTTTTGCATAATAATTCAGTGGTGATGAAATAATTATACACTAAAAAAGTCATATACAATACATGTCAACAGTCATGTGCTACAATTTTCACAAGCTGACACTTGGTAAAATAGATGTATATAGCTGCTTCCATATACCCTCTGAGACAGAGATTTGAAACTGTTTTTCGCCTCCACATCTTTATAGTTTAAGTCCACATATAGGTTTTTGTTAGGAGCCTTTCTTTATTATATTGGTTCCAAAGTGAATTATTCTAAACAGTAATCCAAGCTCAGAAATAAAAGCAAATTAAGTATTGGAGATGAGTCTTAAGAATTTCCCTAACTTATGATTATCTTCATGAAGCAATGTTTTTTGGTTGCACATTTTTAAACTACTCGCATGTTTCAATATTTTTGTGTGCTGAAACAATTAACTGAAACTTACCGTGTTTTTTCTTATGTTTTTCCAACATTTAAAAATAATCCTCTAGAAAAAGGACAGTGATTTAAGTACAAAAGAAATTACTGTCAACGTCAGGTTTCAGGATGCTATGTGTTTTGGGTTTTTTGAGGTACAACTATGAAAGTATATTATTTTGATGAATGATTTGCTGTTAATTTCTTCCGTATTTGTCATTTAACTGCATTATCATCTTATGAGCAAATAATTTTCATTCCTTTAAAAGCATAAATCTATTCCTATTGTTTTCTCAAATACTTACTGGTGTACACAAGCTGGAAACCTTCATCAGTGCCCTCCATGTCTGAGTTAAATTCCAACCATAAATGATTTGAAGTACTACTTAGTGTCAGGCCTCTTAATGATGCCCCAGTATATGCTCCCAGCAGGTGAGCAGTGTTGTCTTTGCCATCATAGATCTGTAAAAAATGTGAGTTTTACAGTTATGAAGAAAGAAAAAAGATACATTTTAATTACAAAACAATTCTGTGCATCTGCATTAACAGGGAGAACAGCTCTGCCAAGGAAGATCTATTGCCAGTCAACCTGAAGTACTATTTAGATATACTATTTGCCTCTCTTGAGTTGACTTAAATTTGGTGATTTTTCAAATGCAGTTTAAAATATGTCAATTGCTTCTGAATAACAATAGAAGTGGGCAGAGGTGCCATGTCAGCTCAGTCTTTTTAAATCTCTGTGTTTTCTCTTTCACTGTCAGTATTTTAATGCTGATCACAACCTATCAGCAAACACCTATATTGCGTACATGCCTCAAGTCACTGAGGTGGCGTAACAGAAAATCTCACATATTCCCAACTTTGGCTTCTTAAATAAACCTGTGGTGGTTTTTTATCATGTGAAGAGAGATTAAAATATAACTATGAAGTAAAAGGAGACTAGGAAATAAATTTAACAACTCCTGTAAGTTGAAAGAGTAATGCAATCTATATATAAATCATAGTACAGCACTTGTATTATTTAGTTTTATTCAAGTATTGTTCTTTTCCACATTTGAATTACAAAATTCCATCAGAATACTAAATATATAGAACAATCTTCTAATAATTCTCAGGAAATTTCCCTACAAATTTGGTTGCTTTAGAACATCATAGATTGTTGTATTCCTGTAATTCCTAAAAAAAAGCCCTCTAATTTAACAATAATTGCTAACCCAAACATTATATCCTGTAGGATTTATTCAGTGACTTCTATAATAACTAAAACGTTGATTAGCGTGGTTTATGAAAAATGTCACTTGCAAATCAGTGAATTGACTTCTGAATAATTTTCAAATTGCAATAAAGGGAAATTACAAAGACATTAAAAAATACAGAATTTTCTGCAGTTCTAAATAAGTTCTAATTCTATTGATTACAAATGTAATTAAAGCTTGCAGTTATAAACAGGAATCTTCATCAGAATCAAATCAAAACAAATACACCAGCGATAGTAGCAAGGCAACAAAGTGAATGTGAAGTATTATGATGCATGTTCCCCATCTGTAAGAATAACTTACACACCTAAATCCTATTTTCCAGAAATCCTTGTCTCTAGTAATAACAAAGACTTTACATTTAATGATATGCTGAAATAAAACAAATAGGTGACTTCTAGTTATCTGTAATGAGTAAATAATTGCAAACAGTTTAAGATGCACACAAAATGACTTGGCATAATTCCTTGGTTTTTACTGACACAAGCAAATAAATTCCAAGCAAATTTCAATTTAAAAGCCAATGTGCTCATACGGAGTAAAAGTAAGAAATTACAGAAGAAAAAAAAAGATGCAATTCATGCTTATTGACTAAAAAGGAATTTCAAAATATATGTATCAGTATTAAAATAGAAGTCTTATTTTTTCTAAAAACTCCTTTGAAACTATACTGAGATCAGTAATCAAGCCAGAAAAAGAAAAAAACCCCAAAACTAACCCCCCAAAAGAAAAAAAAAGCCAACACAAAAACAAATTTAAAAAAACCAACCAAAAAACAAAGCAAACCAAACAAAACCAAAAAATCAACAACCAGAAAATTAATTCTGAAATATCCTTAGTTTTGTTTTAGCAACTGAAAAGAAAATAACCATTTCAGGAGAATTACTATCTCCTGATAGCTATCTGGCAGAGATATTTACATCATGACAGACTTAAACAAAACCCAGCTTGAATCTACCTATAATTAATAATACCCAATGATTGAGGATTTATTTTATTTTTAAAAACTATATGAGTAGTCGATTTCCTGCTATGTGCGTACCACTAATAATTAACCAAAGGAAGATGTTAATAAGTTATACCAACTATTCCCAATGTCTCACCAGAACTTCCAATAAGCCATGCCATGATACAAATTTTCTTCATGTTAGAATTTCCCCACACACCTTTATTGCCAATTTGGTTAGATGTCCCACCATATTAAATCTTTCACATTAGTCCACCAACATCTCTTGTTAGTTAATACTCATTCTATTTCATGGGCTAACAAGCTGTCGCACTATATAATATTTTTAAGCCTATAAAATTTCTATGAAGGAAGAGAATTTAAAGTACCTAACACTTCTGAAACTGATTCTTTTGAGTAGGAAAACTGCATCTGATTGAGGCAGGTTTGTGATTCATTTGAACACTAAATTGAATTCTTTTTTTTTTTTTTTCTTTTGGTTGCTATCTTACAGATATTCAAAGTGCCCCTTTTCTTGAGACAGTGAGGTCTCCCTTAGGACAATAAATGAATGCTAGTTTTGCAGTGTAACTCTCAATTTAAGTCACGTTTTCTTTTCTGTGCCTCATTTGACTTAATACAGAAAAATACAGAAATTTAAAGAATAGTTTAAATGATAGAATTTAGCTTACCAATAAAATGGTAGCAGAACCTTCTGAGATTTGCAGAACCAGCATTTTCTTTCCAATCTTGTTAAATAAGGTGAAAGCTAAAGATTTTGAATGAGTTAGTAATTCAGCTTCCTAATTTTTTTGGAAGGCAAATGTGAATTAAGGTAGCACCATTAGCTTATTTTTAATATACGAGTATACTTTCTTGTAGGCCTTGCCAGCACATCCAGATTTAAGACACTTGGTCACTAAAGGTAAGTCCAAGAATAATCATTATGAAAATATTATTCAGTAGGATATATTTTTCTTAAAGCCATCCTGTAACATTGATGCAAAGATAATTGATTCAAGACTGTATAATGCCTGGGTATGCCAGTAACACACTATTCAGAAATTTATTAGCTATATTATTAGCTATATTATTAGCTATTTATTAGCTATTTAAAGGCCCAATCTTTTGAATTATTAATTAATAAATGAAAAGCAAAGGCACAGAATGTTGCATTAATGTTCTTCATATTTTGAAATGTTATAGGGAAGGATGCTAATAGTGAGCACTCTACCTAAATATGAATTGAACTAATAGATTCAATTATGTTCAATTCAAATATGTTCAATTTTTGAAGGAGGGGTTGTTTGCATTTACAGTTAGAGAGCAAATAAAACTTGCTAATTTTTTAAGTGGCTCCATTATCAACAAATTTTAAATGGAAATTAATGCCCTTTTTTCTGCTAATTTATTTAACTATACAAAATTTTAGTGAGGGAGTATCATAAGTGACTGTATAAAATTTGTGCATTTTAGTCAAACTATTTTCGAGTTTTACCATTGAAACATAAAAGACATATGGATATGAAGATCTGTTCCTTTATAAAGAGAAGAAATAACATAAAATCAGCAGCTCAGAACTCAGGCTGTCAACACCCTGTCAAATGTACATCATATGCAAATAGAAGCACTAATATAAAGACAGAAATGGGTCCATATGTTTTGGGGTATTTTTTTTGTCCCCTACATTTATTACCTATTTATCACTCATATTTTCAGGATTATATTGCTAGAAGTATTATTATAACAAACAGGTAGATTCTTAAGAAACAAATTAGCAAAAAGTTCCAAACATCTCATCCCTTTGAAGTCTTTGCCCAAACCCCTCTAAAACTGAATCATGTGCACACATTTAAAATCTGGCCCAGAGATGAGACAACGAACAAATGCAGTAAAACCAAATCCTCTATACTTGGCAGGAGCACAAACAGTGCTGAGCCAAGCACAGGCAAAGGGAACCCTGAGAGCCAGTTCTGTTTGCTGACATGCTGTTACCTGCCTGTTGCTGCACTGAGTGCTTGAGTAAAAGGATAAAGAAAGATTGCTTCATTACGATATCAAAAATAACTCTTAAATCCATTTTTTCCACATAGGTGCAATATCACCTACCACATCAGCTCTCACTCTACATAAAGCCAAGCACATAGTCTACTACAAAAGAGAAAAAAGGTCCCCAGAAACAACTGACATTCTCTTTCTGTTTCAGTCCTTTTCATACTTGGTGTTCCTCTCTGTTTTGGTTTAGGTTTAATCAAGGGAATCTGCCTGTAGAATTTTTGGAGGTGGTTTGGTTTTTTATTTAAACATTACCAGAAAACTACCCATTAATTAATATCATTCATAGGTACATTTTTATTTATGCTGAAATCTACTGAAAATAAAGAAAACAATCACATTAGCCTTGTTCAAGCTTCAATTTTAATAAATGTGCCTTTTCCCCTGTAAATTAAAAAGTATATTAAAATATCTTTGATATAAAAGAATATTTTCTGCATTCAAGGTATTTCAACACAACGTGTTCACCACTAACAATGGTGAATCAGGCAAGCAGAACAATGGCAACTGTTCTTTCTGTGTATAACTAAAGGATTTGCTTACAGCTCTCAGAGACTAGAGAGTTTATGAATAAAACTGGTGGATGGAGATAAAAGCAGAGGAGAAAAGCACATAGAAATATTCTCATACTTTGGAAAAAATGTATTATTTCTCTTTGCCCCCCACAAAGGGAGTTTACTCTAAAAATGTTGAATTCTGGAAATACAGTGCACAAACTCAGTTTTCAGTACAATTGCAAAGAAGAAAGTAAATGTTACAGAGTTCCTGAGATTAGTATTAAATGGATTGGCATGTAGTGATCATACAGATCCTAAATTCTCCTAAATTCTCCATATGTCTTTGTGTAACTCTCATAAATATTAAAACAAGATGTGGCACTATCAAGAGCAGGTTATATTCCTACACACACACACACAAAGTAGTGAGATTTATATATTTCTTATATTTATTATAGTTTCGAATAAAAACCCAAAAGAACTACACCATTAGTGTAAGTAGCCAGAGCGGTTACATTGAAAAGAGAACAAAAGAATTACATAATAAATGAAGCAAATGAAAAACAAATTATACGCTCTGAAACCTCTGTTCTACACCAGTTCAGAACTGATAAAAGAGAACTCCTCCTCCTCTGCTTCTGGAGTAATAGTAAGGGTGGTGATTTACTTGTGTTAAATATGCTGTTTCTCTCTAATACTTCATTCCCAGCACAGCTGTTTCATTGTTTCCATCACAGTGCTTGTCAGATGTAAATGTGAGCCATGGTCAGCTAATTCATGTGGCAAGCAGCAGACCTCATGACTTCATTAAAGAACTTATCAAGTCTTTATTAGAGTATTCAGTCTATTCAGACTTTGAATGGAATTTTAGCTGCATAGCTCTAGTACTCTAAAAATCCTAGCTGCACGAAAAAGTAATGCAAAGTACATGACTAACTTCTTTGCCAGCTTTTTCATCTCTCAGTTCTGATGAAAAGAGATTGATTATCCAACCAAAGTTTGTAGCTAGAAACCCAAGCTTTAACCATGAAGTATTATGGAGTTGCTTCATCTGTGTTTTGGGGAAGGAAGACCTGTCTGGAAGCTGGTGTTTTAAGTATCTTGATTTTAAAATGGTGACTTCTATATCCTCACACATAACAGGGAACTCAGGATGTCATTTGTCTGTTTTCTGTAAGACTGGATGATATATTTTTTTAATTTAAGTTCCTTCCAGTTACAAAGTAGTGATATATATTAGGTTTAAAGCATTTGTTGACTACTACTGATTCATTTAAAGTATAACCCTAATGTCCTATTACTGTAGCCAAAAGCTTATTCTCCACAGTCAGCAAAGCAGGCAAAGTAGGCAGTATTTTCCCTTTCTTAGAGTAGAATAATGAGGATCAACAGACAACTTCAGAACTGATTCTGGGAGAAACGTTTTGGAATGTGTGACTGCTAATGTATTTCCTGAAGAGTTTTCTTTTATCAAATGAACAAATGAAAAAAAGAGGGTAGTAGAATTAAGACAGTTTGTAAGAACTTCTAAGAAAGGAGGCAAGAAAAGACACAATGGTTTTCACAGGTATGTCTTCCCACAATTTTAAAGGTTGAGTGGCTCTGTCTTGCTATGATGTTGGATGGACTGAAAAAAGTGACGATCATAATAAAGAATAAATGTTAGGGGTTTTTTTTAATAGATTAGGAGGACTTTCAACTCCTTATTATAATTCAAGGCTTCTGACTTGAAAAACAAACATTCTAATTACACAATACTAGTTTCGTTTAAAAAACTCACCTGTCAAATAGAGCAATATTTCTGACAGTGACACTTACAGCTGAGTGGTGGCCTTCCTCTATTTATAATTAATTTTGTATTACTCTTAATTTCACATTAATTGAGTAGCAGCATTAAAGCAGAATTTTCTTCTGTAAGTCTCTGAGGTAATATTGTCTAGTTAAACATCTGAAGTGCACGTGGTTCAAAAGGCACTTGAAAAGTCATAAGTGTATAGATCTTTTCAAATATGTACATTAAATGATTAAGAAAGAAAAAGAAGAAAAAAGTTTAATTGCTTTATATTTATATTCATTTCTATTTATCTAACTGTACATAACTGTAGCTCCCTCCCTACAGTGGTATGACTTTTAAATTAAGATAATAGAGTTGAATGGTTTCAACCCAAAAATTCTTGAGAGAAGTGCAGCCATATGCTTTTATTGGCTAACAGTTACTTGAACAGCAGGGTGGGTGGATGGGTTGGTTGGTTGGTCGGTCGGTTTGGGGTTTTTTTCTATGCTACTTATATGCTAATAAATACTAAACAACTTTCAAATTAAGTCTTTCAAAATTAATTAATGTAACAATTAAAAGACATCTACTTGGTTCTGAAATAAGCAACAAGTTCAAGATAAACTAAACACACCTGTGCGTTCTGGGTATCTAGTAGCCTTTGGTGTATTTTTCTTTGCTTGTGTTTTTCTTTAAGAAGAACATAATATTTTTTTTATTTAAAACCATTTGATTTTTATTTTTTCTTTCTTCTTGCTCCCTGATTCTATCCTAAATTAGTTGTTTAGGTCTTCTTATACTTCTTATATTTAGGTATAATTAGACCCATTTGGAAATGCTTGTATCAACTAATGACAGAAATCCTAACTTGTATCAGCTAATGACAGAAATCCTAACCTAACACACAAGTGGCTACATTTAGATGAGATAAACCCCAGTATGAATCCTAGTTGTTTCTAAAAATATATATTTTCATAATCCTTCTCATTTAATAAGTACATGGAAGAATACAGCAGAAAAACTTTTTTAAATGAAACATGATTGGCATGGTACCTCTTGTTCCTTTCATTTCACAGGGGCAAATTTAATTAAATTGCATATTCTGAACAATTAGACAATTATTTAATCCCTTTCATGGATATCTTATTACATTGGTGTGCTATTGCAGATGGTATGTGTGAAAAGACACCCTGATCAACATCAGCTTTAAATTTGTAGTTGGCTAAGCAATATACGCCTCTGGAAATATACTTTTTGGAGTACGGTAATAAAATCTATGAACAAATTAGATAGGGTGAATTGCTCTATAAAACTCTGGTAGGTTCTAGTATCCTGTTTTCCCCTGTGTTGTTCCTTTTTTTAATGCAAAAATTCTATTCACATGCAAATGCTGTGATTATCATTTTGGAGATGTTACATACCATGCCAGATTAGAGCCATTGAAATTGTAAACCTTATGTACAAAATGCAGTATGTAGACTGTGTTAATTAAAGTTATGGGAGTCATATTTTATTATGTTTAGATCACAGCTCAAGTTATGAAGATACTGAGGAAGCAAACAAATCAAAAGATGTAACTGATGAATATTTTGAATATTTAATACTAAAAATAGAATACAAATAACCATTAAGGCAACATTTGGTTTATCATTTCAACCTCTTTTTTAATTATCTGTGGTCAGAAAAACATGTTTTAAGAAACACATTATGAAGACACCTCAGGGTGCCTAACATTTAACTTTTTAAAAATGGAACGAGTTTAGAAACACATTTTTTAAGAGATGCTTAATATCCACTTACCTAGTACTGTACTATTGCAGACAGATAAACTTCAATGATATGAGGAACTACAAGTTTAGAAATAACAAATAACTTACATGATTACATACCTTAAGAACATCTCCTTGGGCTAAGTGAAAGGTTCTGGCAGAAATATTGATTCCTTTCCCTGCTTGTACCTGAATGCTATAAATACATTCATGGTTGTTTTCATAGTTAAGAGGATAATTTGGGGACAATAAGATTCCTTCATTGTTTGTCGTGGAGGCTCCACATTCAGCTGCAATTAAAAGAAAATGTTAAGGCATATTTTAATAGAACACATAAACATTTTTAGCAATGGTGATAATGTTAATGTTAATTTAACCTAGTTCAACATTATTAATGTTTGTTAATATCTAAAATCTAGTTTAAAGTATATGATCATGATAGTGATTGGAGGCTGCAAGAATATTTCTAAATTGCAATACTTTAATAAAACTATGTTAAAAACCACGGAGAATTAAAATCGTTTTAATGGCACTTTTCATAATCATAATGCATCTTTCTTGAATTTTGTTATGGAGGAAATATATTGGTTTTAAATTCTCCAACACAGAAATTCATAGACCTTCAAATTAAATGAAAGTAAAAGAATTCTCTACATTTCTATGCACATAATTTATATATACATGCATGTGCATAAATATATCGATAGATAGATAAATACATACATTATCACATAGATTAATGAAAAAAAGAGATTTTTTTTTCACTGGTATTATTTAACCAAGATAACCAACATAGTCAGTGGTATAAATTATGGTAGAAAAATAGTTATATTATATCTACCAGAAAAACAGAGGAAAAATATTCAATAATAAAAAATTAGAGAAATGTAACTCCCAGGAGGAAAAAGAATTAAATTTGTTTTAGATTAAGATTTAAAAATACAAATAAGAAAGTATTTTCAAGTAAGACTGTTATTATTTCAAGAAGTAAACCTTATAATTCTAGATTTTGGCAATTAAGTTTAATAACCAAAAGCCCCCTGAAAATATAAACACTTGTGGCAATGCTTTATTAGGCATTAATAACTAACTTTCATTTCACTTTAGACTACATACATAATTTTAATTAGTCAATAAAGTCATTTTTAGCATTTAGCTACCAGGTATTTTAAATAAACACTGAGAAACTTACTACAATTCTTTGCTTCCCTTTTTAGTCTTGATATGTGGCCATTATAGTGCAAATACAAGGGTATTTCCTCTCTTTTTAATAGATTTAGATTAATTTTAAATTTAACTGTAAAACTAACTTTTCTGGGTTTATGTTTGCTTTCAGGATTATTTCAATATTCTTGCCATTTCTTTTACCCAGTCTCATGAGAATGCATCTCATTTATTTTAACCTGGGAAGTTAATTGATTTATAATTTCACAGAGTAAGTAATGTTGTTCTGCAAAACTATGTGGTAATCTTAATGGTTTGAAAAGATGTTTAATCAAACAATAGTGTCTGCTCTAAAAGCTTTTATTTTTTAATAGAATTATTGTAATTCCCATCCCAGACTTGTTTGAGCAACATTCAGGATATTGAAATATATATTTTGTATATGAAATTCGTACTTCAACAACAAAAAACCTCCCAACTTGATTAACTACTCTTTCTGTAGTCAGCTAAAGCAGCCATTGCACAGAAAGCCAAATCAGGCACAGATCAAAGAAGAACAAATCCTTGATGACTACGTCTAATTCAGTGATATAGAACAAGTAAGCCAAACAATTCAGGTGATATTGCTTTGTCCTGGAACAGTTGGATACACATAATCTAGGCAGAAGTGGAAAACCTTCTAGTCCATATGATCACATCTATCCTTTTATTTCACTCTCAAATAAATGGGTATTTGCTACTCCAGGGATGCCTAGGTCACTTTGAATCACAACAGAAAGGAGTAAGACGATTGTAATGTAAGATGAAGCGATTTCAAGATTGAGATATCTTTTCCCATTCCTGAGAGATATAAAAGCCAAAAGGCACAAGGTAATTATGGTATTAGGTTGATTCAACAACTCTGGGTTATGTCAGAACTATAATTCAAAGCAATTTTTAAAAATCTGAGCACAGCAGTAAGCTGTTAGGACATTTTAACCAGTATTTTAAACCATGCTAAAATTTCTGTTAAAAAGAAGGCAATTTTTCATGTAATTATATTTATCAATATGATTTTCTGAATTTAGAGACTATTGTGTTCCAAGTTGTGGATGCCTCATCCCTGGAAGTGTTCAAAGTCAGGTTGGACGAGTCTTTGAGCAACCTGATCAAGTGAAAAATGTTCCTGCCTATGGCAGAAGGATGTACTACATGACCTGCAAATGTTCGTTCTGAACCAAATCATTCTGTGATTCTTTGTATGTTGTGTTAGCAGACAAGAAAGCTAGTTTAGTAACAGTCTCAAAACCCACAGTATAATAGAATTTCTCCCATAGCATTCAGTCATATCATCACAGTTCATGGAGGCGCACAGTGCAGCCTACTACAGTAGCTTCTTTTGAACACTTCTCCGAGGAATTCTGACAAAATCAAGTTAATTCCTGGCTTCTCTCCCTGTCTGCTGTCAGTGCAAATTATGATTTAAAAGCCCATAACACAGCAACGAACCACAAAGCATCAAATACAAACACAAACACTCACACAAACCTGGGAGTTAGGAGTATATTTCCGAACAAGTGCTAAATCAAACTGGGAAGATACACAAGTAACATTGTAAGACTTCCCAAACTACTACATAGATGGTTCTATCTGCCAATCTCCACTCCCATCTATAAACACAAACAGATGGCTATATTGTTTAACTTCATGGACCCTACAGTTTGCTTCTATTCTCTGATGGTAATACTAGTGCAAAAATAAAAAGAGACTGTAATAATTCTATTTGTATTTAAGTGCTGAGTAAAAAAGTGTCAGGAAAAAATATTGTAAATGGCATTCTTAACTTTAAAATGTTTAAAAACCCAAATATTAAACATATGCAACTTGTTGAAAGTGTTTGAAAAATAATTTTAACAGGCATTATAGTGAGTGAAAGATAAAAAGAGACTTAAGAGGCAGACCAGGATAAAATTAAGGGAAAATGTGTAAATAGGGAAACATAGAAGAGAGAAAAGAAGTGACAAAACATTATTTCAGAAGTAAAGGAAAAATTACAGTGGAACAGAGAGTCTGTAACTTTTCTTTAAAACATACTTAGAGCTGTTAACAGAAATTACAAATACTTTACTGTATTAATGTTTCATTTTAGCAACATTCCCTGTTCAACAGAGATAAAAATCAGGCTGTTTAAATTATAAAGTTTGTTTTCTAAAAAAAATTCCACTTGTTTCAGCTGAAACTTAGAATCTACACTACACTCTTCTTGCAGGAAAACAAAGTAGGAAAAAATATTCCACATCCAGATATATTTTCACAAAGAATTTAGTTCAGCCTAATATAAAGTACAAGGATGTAACAGTAAGATTGAAATAAATTACTGTTTCTGGACTTTGGCAGAAATATAGATTCATTTCAGTATTAGAAGGAAAATAAACAAAAACTCAAACAAAAATAATAAAAAGTAAACGAGATAATGATAATAAAAGACTGTTATGCTTTTGGCTATGAATATATGTTCACTGCACCTTTCCATAATAAAACAGATGAATTTTAACTACTGTTTATTCATGTGCTTAAATCCTGTAATCATGTAAATTGTCATTGTTATTGTAACCAAGGAATGAAATGCATCTATTTGGGTATTTGAACACAATTCTTCAATGAACTGAAAGGCTTTTTTAAAAAATATTAGGAGAATATTGCAATATTTCTCACAATTTAGCTGATTAAATGCTCACCATAAAGAATTTTCAATCAAAAAAAATTATGTTCTCCTAGAGATCAAAATTCAGAGAGAGTGAAATTCTTTTCTTCAATACAATCCCTCAGAATCAAAAGATAAGAGCTACATCTAGCAGTTCTGTATTTTGAAAAGATGGTATTTCTTGGTTAGGAGACTCTATATTGTAACAGTTTGACTGGGCAAGTAAGCAGAAGCATCCTAAAAAGGATTTTATCTTTAACCAACTTTGTATTAGACTGTAAATCAACAGTTACTTCAGAAAATATCTAAATTCAGTGCTTGACAAACAGTTTGTTATAAAGCCATTAGTCTTTAGGAGTTCTACCTCTTCAACTGTAGGCTGGCATAAACCAGAAGAGAGACTCTTGTCAAAACAACACAGCAAAACACAGGATAACACAAAAATTCTGGAAGAATTAAGTTGTTACTGAAGCTTTCTTTCAGTGAATAACATGAGTTATAAGATCTTCAAAAGTTTTCTAGGTAGATTTTATATTCTGACAGGTTAAATATAGGGAATCCTATGCTGATAAACAAAGTGAAAAGAACATTGTCTTCTTCAATCAGTAAAAATAGTGGAGTTTCCTTTTCATTTTATATTCCTTTTATTTTATATCCAAAATACAAGACTTCCTTCCATTGAGACAAAAATGGATAACAGAAATTTCTTATTATATATCTGCAATACATGTATCTACAGCAGAGTTGATCTGAATATCAAAAGATTAATGTGGCTGTTTGTGTATTAAATTTACTTTCAATACACTTTGCAAATACTCTTTTGGCTGTTTTATGACTACATTATTTATGTCATAATGAAAGACAGTATTTCCAGACCTGGGAAGAACCTGTATTTATGACGTACAAATAATTTTACAGCAAGATGACGTTTCTACATCAATAGCCAAATGGCCAATGGCCAAATACAAGAGAAATCTTTCTTAGAAAGAATTACTTATATTATTAATATTATTTTTCATAACTGATAGCTCTAGCTGACAAGAATGGGGAGGAGTCCCATATACTTTAAATAATATGCTCCTGTACTGCAACAGATCAAAGGAGGATGAAGAAATAGTATGACAAATTAGCTTCTGCATTAATGTTAACAAGGCAAATTGTATTAAAAACCCCATATTCTATATTAGGAGAATTTAAAGTACCAATGTGCATGATCTTCCTTTAAACTAACTTAATGTTCTTACAAAAACCCCAACAACAACAACACAAATATCCCAAAACACGAACAACCAAATAAAACCTCCACAAAATAACTCAAGAACTGTTGCAACTGTTGGAACATAGCGAAAATTTCCACATGGTGAACAGGAACAGTTAAAACTTGATGCGAAATAGTAAAATACATAAGAAATATTACGAAACTGCTTATCACATTATAATGCTATTATACTAACATATGGTGAGACATCATTGAATGTATTTTGCTTTTTTCAGGGTATCCTATCCCTGAAGAAAATTACAGACATACAACATATTCAGATATGATAAGAGGAATATTTAAGGCAATAAATTTACTTCTGGCAGAAGAAAGTTTAGGATTCATTTGTTCTGAGATGAATCAATGACATTTACAAGTGGATATCACAATGTTTAAACTCAGAATTCATGCTGTTAAAACATTCCACATAATAAAAGAAATCTCAAAACTAGCAAAAGGACATTTTTTTCAAGCAAAAAATATTAAAAGCAACCTTTATCTTATACGTTTTGTATGCACAAATATGGATAGAGCTATGCAGATGCAGCAAGATAATGGCATATAGAATAAGACGCACAGAGGGTAGCTAATGGCTCTGGTGCTAATTAAGGAACTTGCTACAGATGTATCTGCAGTAAAACCTTCACTTCATTGGTTGCATATTTATGCATATCCAGTCAACACTGTATTTATTTTTTCTCTCATACAATATAACCTTTCAGACATTTCTGGTTTTGTCTTTCCAGGTGTTTTCTGAAAAGCACCCTAATTCAAGCTTGGTAAAGAAGTTCCATCAGTGAACATCCTGGCAAAAATCTTTATCAGCAAAAATTCATGTGCAATATTATCGGAAAAGTATGCAACATGACAGAAATTAATTTGCCTGTGTATTTTTTATGTTTGTTTTTTTGCTTTTTATAATTGCAACGGGCATAGTTCCTTGGAAATCTGTAAGTTCAGAACACTAGAGACTTTTAAGGACCTACTTAGGAAGAATGAACAGATGATGTCATAAGTAAAAATATAAGTGAAAGTAGCAAAAGAAAAAAAAAAGTTTTAAAGTCAATGTCTTCCAGTGAAGGTTTAGCAGTCTGAAAAGAAAATTTATGGCTCTAAGAAAGCCAAAGGAAAAGACCTGACATAGTTGGGAACCTATGAAGACATGGATTATTTTCTTTACATAGACATAGAAATAATTAGGGTCTATAAATTCTGACATGACAGTTATAACGAAAGGTAATACAATCTGGCTATTGGACAGCCTTATAAGGAATGAAAAAAGAAACTGGAACAGGGCAGGGGAGAGAAAACAAAAAGACATAAGAAATCCTGACATAATAGAGACAACTTTCTACATTTCACTGAAAAGAGAAGTAATTGGAAGAAAGAAATGTGTGTGCTGAATATGAACACTGCCTTTGGTTATCATTTGAATATAGCATGAAAATAAATCATAAAACTAAGTAATGACAGTATTCTAATAGATCTTTAATCATCTCCATTCCATTATTGATTATAAGCAAATTTTATCTATGTCATTATTTTACCCTTTAAAGTGATAATAATTGCTCTTGTTTATTCCTGTCTGTAACACAGTTACAGGAAAATTCTTGTAAGCTAACTATGGCATTGAAACTTATAAAAAGAACTAGGCAAGACATTTGAAGTACAAATGCATCAGAACATTTCAGAGGCACTACAACCCTATGAAAACAACTCCACATTCACAAACTTAAGACGATTCCTCTGCTCTGTATTACAAGCTGGAGACAAATCCCTGGCATATTGATGAAAATGTTGATTCCTTAGGACTACCCAGAGCTTAGATTTTGCTTTTATAAAAAGCCAAAAGGGAACCAGCATTCATACTTACTACAAGTATTTTTTTAAGAATCTATTACTTAGAGTCAAAAAGAGACTTTTTTTTTTTAACTGTCCATGGAAAAGTTCAAAGCAAGCAATTTAAAGATTATGGACTCTTATCATTAGATACATCCATTCATTAACAGTTTGTACTGTTGGCTGTGTTGTACTTAATTCATAGTAACTCATATAGAGTGTGTTTTAGATTTGTTAACCAAAACAGTGTGGATACCACACCAATGTTTCAGCTACCATTGAACAGTGAGTGACTACAGACATCTACCCCAAAAAGTGCTGCATCATATGGTGAACAGAAATATAAAAAATCTTTTCGCTTTTTTAGAAAAATCTTGTTATAAAAATTGTTCCAGCACAACATCAAGACCTATGGAATTGAGATAATGCCATCATTTGAAAAATTCATCTTTAAAAATTCTATAAAAATATATTTGTTTACTATTTGAAAATTACTTTTCCATTTAATAATTCTTGATTTCAAAATTTCATTTTGTAAGGGTTAATTCAAATTATTTTGAAAAAAAATCTTCATAGATTGAATAATAACATTAATTAATAAATAAAAATTATATTTCCAGCTTCCAAACAAGAAAAGGAAAGATGGCTTTAATTCACTGGAAAATTATTTGGTTTAGAATTGATTATGATTGACTACTCTGTTTGAAGAATCAACACATTGGCCTTTGTTGTACCCAGAAAGGGATGCTTGGCCTTCCACCAAACTTCTATTTTATCTGTCTTTCTTGCATTTTATTCTTGTGTTCACAAGCTGAACACAAATCCTATGAGCAGTGGTTAGTTTCCAATTGATGTATGGAAACTACATGTGAAAGTGCACATGATATCAGAAGCTTTAAATCTCATTAATAATTTTGACAAAAAATGCCAAACATGAGCAACAGCAACAATACATAAACTCTGAATCCAATACGTGGTCAACAAGAATTTCTACTCTCGACTTGTTTGACTTTTGTTATTGTGGCATATAAATTAAGCACAAGATTGACAAAGGCTGGATACTTATGGGGGGAAAATTGCTAATTAAGCTGTTCTAGTAAAGGCTATGTTTCATTTTCAAAAGTAAGGAGAAGAAATGCTGACTAGAAAAAAATTTATTCCTTGCGTTACAGCTTTTCTCTTCCCCCCCAACAAACACAAACATTATTTTCTACGTCACGAAAGCTATATAGTAATTTTTTTCATTTATGCTGCTGTGAAAGTTTCTTTTTGCTGATAATTTACCAATTCATTTTCAGTATATTAAGACTTCCAGAAATTGTTACTGAAATTTAGCCTGTCTTCACAACTGTGCATACATTCATTATTATTCTTATGGTTAAAAATTTATCAACCCCAACACAGAAATAACTTTTATTCACCCATTGCTCTGACTCAGTTTCTAAACCATCTCTTCTATAGGTACATATATTTGTTGCTTATGCATATGCTAAATTCATTATTTTCCTTATATCGAGGTAGGCATAGGAGTGGTTTGGACATAAAAAGTTTGATACAGTAACTAAAAGCAAATAAGAGGAAACATAATCAATCCATAGTTACTATGCAATCAGCATCTGAAAGACATTTATGTTTTACTAACATACAGTTTAGTATGAAAAAATAAAATATTTCAAATGCACACTGATACAGATGTTTTCATGTATAAATCTTTTCATATAGTACATACTCTTTAATAAATTTCAGCAATATATACTCTTAAATAAAAATAATGCAGACACTTAAGTAATTTTCCTACTTTTTAGAACTCTTATTGTTTTAATAGCTCCCAACAGGACTGAAAACCAATAATTTAGGAAGAATTCAGCTCAATCAACATTCTTTAGCCATTTAAAACTAAATTTCTAGTCAAAGCTACATACATAGGTTACCTCTACAGAGAGTGGAGAGTCCTAAGTAGGAACCATCAGAAAATGTTTCTTCTCATTAGGATCTTAGCTATCATTTTAAAACTAGAATAACTGTTTCAAGCATATTCTGAGGATATGGTTCTTATATAAGATGCCCAGGTTGACTGTACTCCTATACTTGGACCTAGTTTTCTGAAATAAATCTGGTCTAAGTGCTCTAACTACAATTTTATAATAAGGTATCACTTGGAAGCTTGCATTGACAAAAAAATTCAATTATTAGACATCTGAACTGGTAAATGCTGATTTAAGTTTATACTCAGGTTTCCTAAGCTATTAAAATAAGAAGAGTAAGTATTGTGCCCTCAATTTGAATTTCTTTCAAGTATAGACTATGAAGTTTACTGATAGTTATAATACTAAATATATTAGAAAAAGGTTAAAAAAATTTACTAAGTAGATATGGAGAATATGAGAGTACATTAAAAAGAGGTGTATTACCATGCTTTTCCATGCTGTAAATCTGCAAGTCCATGGACAATGACTACACATACAAGCAAATGAAAGCAGCTGACCACGTACCCACACACCTTGGCAGAGGCGCACTCCATACTCGTCGTCCACCACCAAGACAAATAACCTCTGAAGCTCCTTCTAAACGATATCCAGATGAACAGGAGAATGTCAAAATATCTCCAACTCCAAAATTAAATCCTATTCTGTTACCAAATTGTGGGATACCAGGATCTTCACAAGGTTCAAGATTATACTCTGAAAACAAGAGAGCAAATCAGCTTGTACGAGTGAGAACATGTTCTCTACCAGTTATATTTGTAATCTTGCAGTCTAGTAATTTCTGTATATTTCCACTGGACTGTCAGTGCAGACTTCAGATTTTAAAACAAAATGAATGTGTGAATGCTAAATTGGTAATTATACTGTGTCAAAAAGTAAGAGAAATTATTACATTCACAATGTTTTAAAGATGCATAACACATGATTTATCATTCTTCTAAAAGCCATAAATATCTCAGGTAAATAAAACAAATTAAAACAATGGCACAAAAAAGCCTCTAAATAATTGACGCTTGAGCTCATCTGGAATTTCACTAACTGAAATTAGACTAGTGCTGTTTCCTCCCCTCACCTGATAATGTGTCTTACAGTTTAGTGCCATCTTATTTATCATGTAGTACAAATATGTCCTCTTTCTCTATAGAGGCACAGAGATTTGCTTGCTTTGAAATTATTTTGCTTAGGAAACAACTTATATAATATGTTTTTTCAGTATATATATTCATCAAAATAACTACTTTTTTTTTTTCCTTTATGCAAAGTACAGGAAAAAAAAAAACAAAAGCAGGGAGCCAGGTATTAGAAGTATTTCCTTACCAGAGAAAGAAATATTGAATCCTTCATATGATATTGAAAAATCTGAAATAAAGCGCAACTGAGCCCTGAAATTTCCATAGAGACCAGCATTGATTGGTGAAGGAAGCTCTGAGCCAGTCAGACGTGCCAATGGCTGTGTGAAACTGCCGTTCTCAGTTATTAGTAAGTAGTCATGATGATCCTCCAAATGGAAGGTGTAAAAGGTGAACTGCACACCTATTAGAAAAAGTAGAATTAGATTTACATATCACCTTATTAACATCAATGTAATTAAGCCAAGGTTAAAATGTATGCATCTCATTATGAATCATCGTTCAGAAAATGAAGATAATCCAATTTTTCCAAAAATGAGTATCTTTCCTGATTTTAGACTTAAAATATCTTTGCAGCATGTTTTGTTTTGACACCACCTTTCCCTTTTGCCTTTAGCTGCAAAATATGGACATCTGATTTACAGAATTCTAAGACACTCTAAGACATTCATTTTCATGTAAAATCCAATGATGCACTATGTATGTTCAAAACTACAAATTGTTTATGGCAGAATTGAAAAGCTAAACTTTATTTTTTTTGTAGTCACCAGTATTGTTGTATAACAGCAATGAAAGGAAAGATTATAAAATATTTGGTATTATACTCTAATGGCACATACAGTAGAAGCAGCACTTCCTCCCAAAAAAGGGGAGATCTCCTAATAAGATGTGCCAGACATCAACAGTATGATTTTTTGCCACCCATCAGACATATATCACACATCTAGAAAGGAAGATATATCCTGGAACACAATAACCATAAAAAGACTTATAGATCAAGACAGACAATTATATCACTTCTGCATTTCTAACTAAGAGTTAGACCATGATCTTTGGGTAGAATGCACAGAAAAGCCAAGAAAAATAAATGGAAGAATCCATTCACTAGCTTAAGTGATTACTACTATCTACTGCAATAGCAGTAAGTTATCATGTAAGTTATAAACCAATGATTCAGGCTTTGTCAAATATATCTGATAATGTAATACTTGGGAAGATCCATTAATGTGACTGCAGATTAACACAGTAGATGAAGATTAATGATCTTTGAGTACTCTCATGGTCAACAGATTTTTAACAGTAGACATAATTTAATCAAAAAGCAAATAAATATTTCCCCTTCCTACAACCCCAACACTGCACTACTCCCCCTCCCCCCGCCACCATCAGTGCCAAATTTCCCAACGAGGCTAACAAAATTCAAGCTAGATATACTGTGCTTGACTCAGCTGTCTAAATATAGGAACGCTTCAGGAGTTGTAGGTTACCTTTTCTAGACCTCACGTGCAGCTTTAGAAGCTCTCAGTACGATTGTCTGGTACTGTTTGTTTGGTTTTTATTAATAATATTCCTGAGGTTGTCTGAATGGCATTAAACATTTATGTTAATGCAACTCAACCACACCTAAGAAATACAGCTTTTAAGGGTATCTGGAATAAAAGGAGACTTTGTTTATGAATCTAGTAAAGGACTTTTCAGTACAGGAAGCAAAGACAAGAAATGAGAGAAGTAATGAATGGTACACACACAGGCATAAGCTTTAATGAGCAGGATTAAGTGGAGATACTAACAAACATCAGAACTCTTATGTTTCTGACTGATGGGAAATTAAATATATCACTGTATTCTTAAAACAGTTCAATCAGAACTTCGTAACTGATTAAAATGGAGGACAGAATATTATCTTGGGTCTCATGAAAATTAGAAATTTATTGGAATACTTGAGGGAATTTGTGAGATTATGTAAAAGTGAAGATGACATTTTTTTAAAATGACAGTTGGAGAACTCAAAACTTTTTGTGCAATGTTTAGGGCCCAAGGAAGATAAGAGAAAGGAGCATGCTAGGCAAGAGAGAAAAAAGTGTGGGAAAAGAGAGAGGATTAAGCCTCTCTCACTAATCTCTGCACCTAACCACTGCAGCCTGTCTTCTCTTATTTTAAGACTCTGTTCCTGACTAGTGTGCAAGTGTGCCTTCTGTCCAGAGTGTGAGCACATGGGTGACCACTAGTGAACATTAGGAATGTCTAGGGAGCAGGATGAGATCAGGGGACAACTGAAATAGCACCATTGGTCACAGGGCAGGCAGCACCTGGTAGGAGTTGGATCTGGAGTCCAACTCCTGGGTCAGGATATGGAAAGCAGGGGGAGCACGTGCATGTGCTTTTGTGAGTCTATGTCACTTCTAGCAAACTCCTTTTCCCATCACCTCAGATGGAGAAATACAATTTGGTTTCCCGTGGTGTTCATGTCTGTTTCAGTGCTGTTGGTTTCTATGTGTGCCAATAAGACACTGGCATCTGTCCTTGTTAATCTGCCTGACCAGGCATATATATCAATGTGTGTATCTTTGGAATACACGCTTAGTCTTGCCATCAGTTGGACATACAGATGGGAGCAAAGAGAGAAAAACCTTGGATCTTAGAGACCTCTAACTTTTACTTCCCTTTAAAGAGACTGGAGAACCATTCAGCTTTTTCAAGTAGATACCTTCTCTTCTTATAACTCCACAGACATCACATACTCCCTCCAGATCCAGAAAAACATATTGTTACTTAGTAGCACTCATATAGAAATTACTGGTTGAGATTTTACTTTATGCTTATGGTAAAAATAAATAATCCAAAAGATTTATTCTGGATTTTAAAAATTCTTAATTTACTAATTACATGAGCAAAGCCACTCATCTGCCTTGATCATCCTTTTTATTGTCTCAGATTGTGTGACAATAAATTGGCAAAAATCACACACCGAATTCTGGAATTGAAATTGGGTTGCATATCTTTTGAGCTAATGTATATAAATTTAGCTTTGGAACTAGTAAACACTTAAAGGTCTGGGGGGTTTTTAACATTGTTTCACATAGAACGCAGTGCTGATCTGAAATGAAAAGAGCTCTTAAAACACCCCATGTGATATATACAGAATGAGACTGAAATTCAGGTCATATTTGTTGCATTCAGATTAATTTTGGCCCTTTTTGTGCATGCATGTATACTGAAACAACAAAATCAGAAATGCCAAAGAAAATTTTATGGGAGTAACCCAAAATAATGAAATTCCTGTGAATCACAGCTGAGCTTCACTGAGTATTGTTCAAACACGAGATTCAAGGTTTAACTCAAGGGAATGTTTCAATCAATTTTCCAGATTGCCATGACATTTCTAAGCAAAACCCCAAGGTATATTTCAGCAGTAGCTGTACAATTTAGTTTTCTTCAGAAAATATTCTAATCGCATTAATGTATGCAGTGTGACAGATTGTGTCTTCTCCAGGGAAGAATTTAAAAAGATATGTTCAGGTAGATTCCTTCTTCTTCTGGCTCACATGCCCCTTTTCTTTACAAGGGGAATATTTTAAATCTGAAATGAAGATAGGAAGACACACTACTACAAAATGTGGCTTCCCAATCCAGACTGTTTGGGGGGGTGGGTAAATTAATTGATCCATTAATAAATGTTTTAAAACAGATCACTGATATTAAAAAGATTTCATTTCACCATATATTTAAATTTCATGCTAATCACAGAAAAAGTGCAATAATTATTGTCATGATAGATGTTTCCTTTTCTCTTCATAATAGTAATTAACAGACATGCTAACTGTATTTAAAATACATGTTCCATTTTCTAGTTAACAAATTTAAAAAAAACATAAAAGGAAATTATAGCAAGTTTTAATGGACACTTCAGAATCATAATGCTGGTCCACAGGAACACAAATAACCAATAAATTCTAAAACTTTAAAAACACTGAAAGAGTAAAATTAAAAACATGTATTTTTATATTGTAATATTATGTTATTTAAAACTGTATATACAAACACAGACTGTTTTTCCTAGCTATACAATATATCTAGACATAAAATATACTTCTTAACTAAATCTATGCATTTAGTTACCTGTTATTATGTAATAGCAGTATGAAGTTGTAACATAAAGATGTGTGTATAAAAAAGTACCTCACAGCATTCTGGAGCTACAAGTTATATACTTTTTCTTGGCAGTCTGACATGAAACTAAGAAACTTTGCAGAAAAAAACCCCAAAAAGTCTAAAGTAAAAATTATCTCACTAGTTAGTGGCCAGTAGAAAATACTCCTTGAGATTCTGAAATTGAAATTATACTAAATATGAAATAGAGCAGAAAATGAGATATCCAGAACAAAGTTTTTTCTCCCTGTCATTAAAATAACCCATTAATGCATATGGGATTAATTTTTCTAAATGGTAACTATATAAAACCTAGTCACTCACTCTCCCCATAGACAATTAGTCTGGGGAATATATTAACCCCCTGGACATTAGATGATAGAGATAAATAGGTGCCTTCAGCGGACAGTTCATTCCATCTACTTTAGATACCTCTTCAGGATGCAATGACTCATATCCTGAAGATATATGCATTTGTCCATTAAATATAGAAGTGTCCTAATTGACTGGCTCACTGTGACATAGAACTTTACTGTTAGAAATTTAAATTAAGTAAGCCTGTGACTTACTGTCATAAAAAAAGAGCTATCTTCCTCATGCAGTACAACAGGAAGGGCTTAAAGAATTGATAGCTTTTTGCCAAAAAGTACAAAATATGAGAAGTTCACACACTATTTCCTACACAGAGCAAATCCTCACTCTACAATTTTTTCCAGCAGCTCTTTGAGCAGCATAAATCAAAATGTCCAAGTCAAGTTGCAAAATTGTGTTCATACTTAATGTTTCTCCTTAATAACATTTCCATACGATAATATAAAACTTACAGAATCATAGGTCATTGAGGTTGGAAAAGACCTCTAAAATCACTGAGTCCAACCACTAATCCAGCACTGCCAAGTCTGCCACTAAATCATGTCCTTAAGTGCAACATCTACACAACTTTTAAATACCTCCAGGGATGCCACTTCCCTGGGCAGCCTGTTCAAATGCTTGATAACTCCTTCTGTGAAGAAATTTTTTCCTAATGTCCAATCTTTGGACATGCCCCAACGCCCCAATGTCTTCCTGGTACTGAGAGGCCCAGAACTGGTTACAGCACTCGAGGCGTGGCCTCACCATTGCTGAGTACAAGGGACAATCACTGCCCTGGTCCTGCTGACCACACCATTTCTAATACAGGCCAGGATGACATTGGTGTTCTTGGCCACCTGGTCTCACTGGTGAATCATGTTCAGCTGCTGTCAACCAGCACTTCCAGGTCCTTTTCCACCGAGCAGCTTTCCAGCTACTCTGCCCCAAGCCTGTAACATTGCATGAGATTGAATTAAAGAAGAATGTAATTGTATAAATATATGTGTGTGTGTGTATATATATCAGTGTATATATATCAGCTTATAAAAATCCATATTTGTACTATAATGTCTTTCCCTGTACATTTTATTTCTGTAAATTTGTTTTCTCAGGAGTCTCATTGTATATGGTGGGTTTTCTTAACAGCCTCACATAAAATGTTACAACACTGAGAATTTAAGCTTTTATTTATCCCAACTTTTAAGTAGTTCTCCAGCTGAGGTTTTAAGAAAAAAGATAAACCACAAAAAAGCTACTTCATTTTCTAAAAAAAAACCAAAAAAAAACCTAAAAAACCACCCCCAGCCAAAACTTCCCAAGTACTTTTCTTCATACTCCCATTTTTATTTTAAGAAAAATAAAAGTATTAGTAAAATGTCTTTCAAGAATCCTGAAAAATGTGGCTTAATGTGACCTCATTTTTACTGTAGAATTCACGTCATTTTCTGTCATGTATCACTCCACGAAGCTAAACTCTTATCCATCTCTGCTACTTGCCTTCAATTCTCATGCTATAAAGCTTGAGCTGTTTCCAATGACTTTTCAGTCAGAGAGCAAGATAAATGACTAAAGGTCTAACCGTTTCTTTACACTTTATATTAGTCTTTTTTGCTCATTCAGAAGAAGATCCACAGTCCTTTATATTCCCACAACTCTAAAAGCCACATATCTTCCCTAGAGGTAACAAGACCAAATGTAGCATGTGATGTAGGATCAGTAAGTTCAGGAGGCCTTTTCACTCTGGATATTTAGAATCAAATTACATTGACACAATGGCACCACTTGCTAGTAAGAGAGACTATAGAACAGCTGGAGCAATAATTTTGAGAGATACACTTTGCCACTTTCACACTTTAAGGAGTTTTAAATGGGACAACCAGTCAGAATGATTTAACATCTAGATCAGGAGCTATCACAGTCTTCGTACAAAATAGGATAAGAGGATCACAGATCAGCACAATTCTCTGTATGTGAAGTTTTATTATGTTATCAATAACTCTTTCTTAGAGGAATAGATCATCAGCATACTTTGTTACATTTTTCATGCCTTCACAGAGAACATTGATGAAATTCAGAATTGAACTTGTCTTCCTTCTCCCTTTCCTTCCTCTTTCTGTATTCTTTCCAGTGTTGCAATATAATTGTCTTTTTTGTGTTCTTACCAGCTTATTCTATTTGTATCCAATTTCTCTCATGACATCTATCTTTGTCTTCTTCCCCTAACATTAAATCTTATACCTCTCTAGGTCTTTCCACTCATAATACAAGAGTATTATGCAGTTGCTCCCATATTTGAGATAAAATACCAACAAAAATCTAAAAGTATGATCCATCTCTTCTCATTTAGAACCAAACCCTTTCACTTGAAAGCAGCTAGGACATATTATTTCTAGTAAACTTTGCTACCTGGAAATACCAGCTTCCATTTGTGTCCTAAGCATTATTTAACCTCTCAGAGAAGAGTTAAAATCAGTATTATATAATTTTTCCTGAAATCTGCCTTCAACAAATAACTACCTCTTTCTTAAAAGCCTCCCGTCCTTCAGCTTCTGTGATCAATCACTATATAATTCTTTCTCACTGACTTTCCATTCTGTGGGAAGCATAAGGATCTAGTCCAGTTCTGGAATTCTAGCAGTTACTACAAAAAAATTAAACAAAAACGAAAATCAGCAATGCAATTCCTGTGTTGGCTGCTAACCTGGTCTACTTCTATAGCAGAGAATACTAGACTTATGTATTAAAAAGAAAAAAAGGTGGAAAAAGAGAAAAGGGTTTATTTACCTTTTCCATGGGTGACATCCACAGTCCATGTGCAATTCAGTGAATTTGGATATATATCAGGATAACCTGGGGATAAAATAGTTCCACTAGGTCCTCTAACATCTCCACCACATAAAGCTAGAAACAAAGAAAATAACAGTAGTAGTAATAATAATAATAATAATAATAATAATATTAAAAATAATAACATAAAATTTGCACATAAGAGAAAATGTAAGAAAAGAAACAAAAATTTCTGCCTTTAAAATTACTTAAAAGTAGTTGCTCAAATGATGTAGCAATTTCAGATATAAATACCGGCTATTTTTACACAATATAAAGCAATTAATGAATAATTAATATGCATCTAATAGGCATAAGAAAATCAAAATCAAGTTTCCTTAGCTGTTTTCTCATGTTTTCTGGAGACTCAGTGAAAGTCGTAAGTTCAGCAGAGATGATGGCAGAGGATATAGAGCCAAAAAATATCAGTTGAGCCAGAGGCTAAGGCTGGAGAGTTACAATGGTGGATCTTCACTATTAGAAAATTATTTATTTAAAACATTTTTGCCGGGAAGCTTGAAATGCTTTCTTGTATATAACTGTAATTAGTGATTATGCATTTATATCTATAATGTTAGTGATAATGACGAGTTCCAATATAAGAATAACCCTTTCTATGGTTTCAATAGCAACTTTACAAAAGTAATCAGGAATTCAGCAATACAAAAATAAAATTACAGCTTGAATTAATACAAAATACAAAAATTTAGTCATTACAACACTGGCAAAAATAACTTCAAAATTTGCAGTTTAGTGGAGGATTTTCCATTCCAGGTTTTTTAAAATATGACATTAATCAAGCAATTTTTATTCAGGAAGAGCCTTAAATCTTAGAATTATCATCTATCAATAACAGTGATTCAAATTCAGTACCAAGGAAGTTATTACATCATAGTTCTCTGAATACAGATTATCTCAGAAGGGCATACATTATAAAACAAATGAGTAGCTCTAATTCTTTTTTCCTCAAGATTAAAAGCATCTATTCCTTTTATTTTCCTTAGCCTAATTATATGCATTACCAAAATTATTCTATAGTTTAGAATAAAGAAAAACAGTGAACTACTGTCACAAGAGTGAGGTCAAATAATATAGACTGTTCCAGTAAGGTTGCTTGCAGTTCTCCATATGAGCAGTCCTTCCAAAGTAATTAACACAATCTCTCCCTTTTCAGCTATAAGTAGTCAAGCTCTCAAACAATGTCTTTTCAGAATTTTTATTGGTGTCCACCATAGTTTCTGAGCCCTCACCTTAATTTAAACACTCCTATTCAGCACTCCTATTTTTAACAGTAAGATTTTCTCTTTAGCAGATGTTAAAGGTCTTGAAAAGCAGTTTTTGGGAGATGTAAATAGCAGCTACTTGTCTGTAATTCCAGCTGATGCAAATATCAAACCCTCTTGTTGTATAAGCTGCCACTCATCTATTCTTTGCTCGTGTCTGTGCTTTCCGCCTCGCTGCCACAGCAATGAGGGTGAGGGAAGGAGCCTGTCACAGGCTGGAGGAGCAATGACTCTTTCTGAGAGATGCTGACCCACCTGCACTAGCTGGTTTAATCTGCTCCTACCCTCCTGTTAACATCAGCAGCAACTACTAATACAGCACTCAACAGTGTGAATTGTAAAGATGGAAGAAGTTTGGCCTTTCAGTATGTGCTCAAACAACTACATACTTCAGGAGAAACGTGTTGTGAGTAATTCGTTGCATCATGCTGTTTCTTCTGCTATGTCTTGATGGAGTATACGTTGATGGAGTAAATGATGGAAGTTATACCGTTTATGCCCTTGCTATTAATGTTATATATTTGAGAATGAATACAGTGACATGTTACAATTTTGTGCTTGTAGATGTACATTCATAACTGATTTGAGGACAAATCACACAGTGAATCAAGAGAATACCCAGAATGTACCTTCTGTCTCACCCTGTACCTAAGCAGACATTTGCCTTAATGTAATACATGCCTTTTCCAGACATTTCAGTAGCACTGTGGAATGTTTTCATAAGGATCAATAATTTCTCATAATGACGTTATGGCATTGCATACCATCACTATCTTCAGGGCACTAAATGAAAAGAAGTATACATTTCATTACAATTTTTTTTTATAAATCAGAAATGGAACTTCATCCTATATCCTAGGATGAAGACTCTCTTTCCTAGCTAAAATTTGTTTGAATTGTTCTAACTAACTATATTTCTGTTTTAAACATGCTTATTTGTCTGGATAGCCTCATGACTGCTTTGTATGCACTGTTCCTCCTGCCAACTTTCTAGCCTCTGTTGACTTAGTTGTAAGATGGAAATTTGCAAATCCAGTACCATAGGCTGAAAGAAGACATTCTAGGACTACAACTGCCCAATCTCTTCATTGTTGCCACAGGCAAATAACCTCCTTCCATATTAATTTTCCTCCTCACTTCTTTGATGAAGAGACAGGGAAGGCAAACACTGCCACCTTATCATCTGATCTTGCTATATTTAGACATTAGCAAAACACAATCAGGGCTGTGACAGCTTGTTATTGGAGCTCCTGATGGTAACTATCTACTTCGTCCATTAAATAAGGAAATACAGTCAGTTTTTACAATCATGGGATATAGACCAAACAAATAATATATTTTACAGGGAGTGTTTGGAAAACCTTTCAGGAATGCAAATAGTGACAAAACATCTATGGCGTGCCATTGATGCCTTAGGAATTTGGCTTTTATATTTTTCATATACTTGTAACCCTGCAATTCTTAGTGTGTAACTCTAAAGCCCATATAAAAGTGTTAGCTACTGCCTTTCGACAAAACAATCCGTCTTCAGGCCTGGACTTCAAGGACACCTTACCACCTCAGGCCCAAGATCTGTAAACAGCCCTTGATGAAGGGAGGGCAAACTTGGGGTGAATTACTTCATTACCTAAAGCTCCAATTGGAAGATCTGGCCCCAGTATGCTAATAGACAAAACTTATAAAAGTATGGAGAACTCTTGACCAGTCGTCCATCTTGGGTGGTCCATGTTGGGGAGCGGATCTCAGGGGGTCCGCCTGGGTGTAAGCCCCCACCTGAGTGAGCTTTGACTGTCCTGGATGTACCTGAAGGCCTTCAAATAAACACCACCGCTTTTTAACCTTTTAATCTTTGTCAAATCTCTCTTTTAGGTAGTCCCGATAAGGCATCACCATCAGGCCCTCAGTATAACTCTATGAAAGCTAGCAGATGGCAAAAAAGGCATCAAGGGACCAGTCTTTTAGAAAATAAAGCCAAGTTGACAAGCCTGAAATAGTAAATGTGCGACTGGCCCTGATAAGACGGCAAACAGCCTAAACATGTAATATCACTACTAGTATCTGACTGTTTTTCAGAGTGCAAAGGAAAACAGAAACACATGAAAATAAGAACAACAAAGGATAAAACACACATATTTCCAGATTCTACCTTTGTTTCACTTTATCTGATTATACAGAGATGGAAGCTAGGAAAGAGTAAAAGTAAAATGAATACTTAAGCAAATAACTGAAGCAGTCTTTTTGATTTCTAACGTGGAAAATGGGATATTAGGTTAACACACTAATTAATAATTTCTTTTTTTGTGCAATCAGACAAGCCAAATCAAGACATGCCTGCATTACTATGTTTTCCAAATAGTGAGAAACAACAACAACAACGAAAGAACAAAAAGTAAAGAGAGCAAAATATAAAAGTGATTGTATGAAATACCCGGAAGTACAGTATAAAGCATCTCTACAACACTGTGGTGATCAGAAATGATGTAACACTTTAAGAAGCAAGTTATGGATAACTATGACTGAAGATTCTAATTTAATAGTGGAGTTTGGTGGCTACATAAGATGTTTAGCTGAAATAAATTCTTACAATATTGGGTTGATTACTTACACTTTCTTTTGTTGTAAATTTTTGCAAATGCATCCATTTTGCTCAGTAATATGATCAATCACAAAAGAAGTGACAGCAAGCAAGCCTACCCTAGAAAATGGCCCAATATATATTTTGAAAATAATTTTTGGCCCAAGCCATTTCAGGACTTTTAGTCAGCCTACTTTTAAGTGTCTTAGTGGGAGACATGCAGGCCATGATTCATCCCTAAAATACATGAATAATTGTAATAAAAACACTTGACTTGTGTCATTCATAGCAAAGTTCCACTTCAGAACATATTTCATGGTACTATAAAACTGTTATAGGAAATCAATCTTGCAATACTAGAAATAGTCTTATAATTTCTAGCCTAAATTTATTCATGGTCCATTTTTACCCATTTGTACTTATGCTAAACTGTCATCATGTTCTATTCCCTCTTGGCGTCTCACTTGGGAAGGCTGGCAAACCACAGAAGAATCTCTGATTTTGGATCAGTAATGAGACAGGTTTACTAATCTACTTCAGTAAGATATGTTTTCCATCTCCACGACCACTGTGTTACCAATTGCAAGTACTTAGCTCTCTTGTCATGGCAGCTGTGCTAGACAAACATATTGCTAGGGTGCTTAATATTAGATTATGACATTTTGTTCATATTTGTTTGGGGTTTTTTTTTTTTCCATTTTATTCTCACATGCCCCCTGTTCTGGTTTTAACATATTATATTTTACTGCAGAAGACAGTTTGTAGGTTCTCTTCCTGCAGGGGTCATCCTGTATTGCTAGCTTAACACTTATTTACGGAAAACCCTCTTAAATTTTGCATTTTATACCATACAATAAAACTCAACAACCACTAATTATGTTCTCTGTCACCTGAAGTCTATGAATACAATTTACTATCTATTTACAAGTAATTTATTTTGATGCAACACAAGTCAGTCTCAGAGTTATGAAGAGTATAGCGATATGAAATGTCAAGAAATCTGGATGTGAGAGGAAGTGGGTAACCATATCCAAAAAGGACGGAAAATATCAGGACAATATATGAGTTATTCTAGTTATTTTAGTAAATCAAGAGAAAATAATATATATATATATATATAAATTGATACAGAAATATATATATAAAAGATAGATATATATAAAAATATATTTATCAATGTATTTCAACATACAGTGTTCCCTAGTAATTCAGTGAAAAAAAAACCCAGAGTGTTTTACTGTTTTAGCCTATTGAAGATGGTGATATCTGTGAAATTAACATTTTTCACATTTTCAAATGATATCACCTATCATTTTCTTATGTAAAGCTTTTTCAAGGGACTAGATATAGTTCACCAGCCACAACTAAGACACTAACATACAATGATGTATCTCAATTTTCTCAGGAAAGATAAAATACTCTTAGGAAGAAGAGAAGCTTTCAGAAAAAGATTTTTTTTTTCCATAAATTCAGTTTGTTGTAATTACAAATAATTGAAAATTATTTGGTTTTCAGAGGTAATGGAAAGAGAAAACACACAATTATAATTGATTTACAATAATGATTAGTTTTAGTTTTCAACCATCATCGAAGAAGACTAATAATGCATGCTAGTTTAGAAAGAACCGCAGGGAAAAAAAGAAAAATCTATTTATACGTAAATATGTTTAAATACAGATATATATGTGCACAAACACACAGAGATCTCATTACATTCATTTTCTTAATTGACTCTAACTTCCAACTAAAAATCTAATTCTAATATGATTTTCATTTATTGTGCAATTGGATAATAAAAGTGACATATAAAATACAGTTTAAAATTAGAGAAAAAGTGAATTAGAGTTTGAATCTTATATACTGTGCTTCATAGACCAAGAAACTTCAGCACTTGTCTTCCCTAATTACAGTAAATGTAATGTATCTTAAAACGGGATGTAGTTCAGTAGGTGTAAATAAATAACAATACGGACATCAAATTAGCATATTCAGCTTCAAGAAAGAAACCTTGGACTTGAGTTATATTACACAAGAGATTAACTTAATAGAAACTAGTGTATCTAAAAACTTGTATTTTTACCTTCTTATTTAAATCTAAAATAGACCAACGTGCTATACATTTCCAGTTCTGGCCTCTACCACTGAATATTTGAAGCAGATTTTTTAACAGCAGTGTTTTAATGGAAGTATTATTTTTATCTTAGAGATGTAAACAGAAAGGACATAACACCTATGCATTATCTCCTGAATATGTTCCTCATGGTACTGCATAAATCATATTTGCTAACTCAGTTGGACATCTAGGGGTTTCCAATATAAACATTAAAGTTTTTTTATCTTGCTTGCATTATTTTCATTCTATTGATTAATTTTCTTAAGCAAATGAAGATCAGGTGGAATGACAATATTTATTTTTAATTCAAATAATGAAAAAGAATTATCTATTAGCATTCAATTTCATGTTATGATGAAGGGAATAAAGAGCACCTGACACTCTTAATTAAGTATCTAACTTTTACATTCATTTTCCTGCAATTTTTGATGGGATTAATACAATAATTCATACACTGGGTAGAATAGGTTTCCTCACATATATTCAAAGCTTGAAAGCAAAATTCTCTTATAATATTCATATAGAAAGGACTTTACAACATAATTTTGTCTTTTTAGTTAAGTGCTGGGAGGTGATTCAAGAAATTCAGAGTTTTCCAGATATGTAGGTAAAAAGTGAACCATTGGTAGTTTGTAGATGAGAATGGTATAAATGTAATACAAACAATATTTTCTCAGCAAAGCTCATAACTTTATCTCTTTTTTTTTTTGATGTTTATATGTGCAACATCCAAACACATCATTAAAAAATTAGTTTCCACTCCTTCAAAGAATAGAATTTCAGTCAACACCATGTTCTACCTTGAGGAAGAACTTGTTTTAAGAAGTCTAAAATTTTTCCTTTTGTACTCCTCCAAAATGCACACACTCATGAGTAGTCATGACTTACCATTTCTGTCTCCACATCACTACACGATGTAATTATAAAAAAAGAGATGCAATTATCAAAAAGAACAATCAAAAAAGAATTCTTCTCCTCAGAAGCCATCAGAGTCACATTGAATGAGCAGTAATGGTGACTGATGTGTTTATTAGTGGCATGATTAATACAAATCCATACTCTCAGTTTATGCAAAGAACAGCCCATTTACCAAATGCCCTTTTTTCCCTGGGGTGCAAGAACTCCAGATTGTTTTAAAAAACATGCCACCAGAGAAGAAAATCATCAATGAAATTAAAATTATATCAACTATAAACTGATTAAATTTAGTAGAATAAATGTACTCAATCCCACCTTTAGAGCATATTTATTGAATGGACAATTGCCATTTAGCAATGTGCTCTGAAGAAAAAGAAACCTCATTTACTTAATGAATTGCATGCTAGTTCAGCATCTTTAAGAAGAAATTTATCACAATATGTAAGTTTATTTCACAACAGAGCACAGTATTCACAGGGAGTGTGTTAATACTGTTTGTTTTACATGGTTACCATCTAGCGCCTATCACCATGAGAAAACACATCTTAGTTTTATGGCCTATTCAGCAAAATATAGTCCCCTTGACTGCAAACTGTGGCAACCCTGCAATGCTTCATTGCAAGAACCTGACTGAGATGTAGAATCTTTTAGAAAATGAGCTTGCAGAACTACAGAGGGCCATTTTCATTCATGCCGCTTTCTACCACCTCATGTTTTGAGTATTATCATATACTGACACTTTCAACTTACTGAAATACAAAATACCCAAAGCATTTCATAACTAAATAATCTGAAGGCCAAGAAAGTCCCTAGCATTTTTTAAAGAAAGTAATACAATGCAAATGAATACGTTTCCATATGGCAAATCACACATGGTTCAGTGAGCTTCTTCATCGGTCTTCATTCAGATTTTTCTTTGTAAATGAGTGTCCTGAGACACTAAGAACTATATTAGAAAAATACACTATTGTGTATTCTGTAGCTTATAAAAGCTCAGCAGACTTTCTTTGGTTAAATACTACCCTAGAATTAAATGGTTATATTATTCCTGATAAGATTTTTAATGTCAAAAACATGTACCATGCTCCAAGGAAGGAAAATGTTTTAAGAAGTAAACATCTCAAATTACGTAACTTAATGACCATTGCAATCTACTTTCTTAAAATTACATATAACTGATATCACCCTAACTGGGAAAACATTAAAATGAACAATTCAGATTCCAAGAGATGACTGAAAATATTAGATAAATTTTCAAATTTAATCATATGGTGGAGACCTGTTACTCGATCCCACGTTTCTTTGATTTAATAATCATATGCTTAATCATCAGATATAATGTGGCCCTAATAAATTCCCACAGTAATTGAAAAGTGTCAAGTTCTGTTAACAAGCTAGAAACACAGTGATAACCATCAAACAGGAGAAAATGCAGGTGTTGAGTCAGGTATAAATAAACTTCATTTCATGTTTTGTATGTCACCAAATCTGTGTCCATAGATGGATAAATACAAATATTTGTAGGCTGTAATAAGTGCTTTACAACCAGATATACACTAACCTTGTGATCAGTTAGCTTGCAGTAACATAAATTCAGATAGACATACCTCCAGTAGTCTGCAGGATTAAATAACTATATATCATTCTCTGCTTTTATGATTATATGTCTCATCACAGAGATATATGACATTTATTTCCTTTTCTTTCCTAAAAATATAGGTTTTACAAACTTTGGCATTTAACTTATTTTGACTAATAATATTGTGTCAAAATTTGTATATTTTAAAGTGCTTTTTATTTAATCTATTCATCCTTACCATCACAAGTTGGGAGTGGGTGACTCCACCAGTGATTTTTTTCACATAGTAAAGGCTCCTCATGACTCAGCCTATACCCTGGATCACAACTAAATGAGACAGTGGAACCTATAGAGAAGTCATGTCCATAACGACGTCCATGCACTGGTATGCCAGGATCCAAGCAAGAGTAAGTATTAACAGTTACACCTAAATTTGAAAAAAAGGAAAAGAAAATAGAAAGTTAAATAAACAACCTATAGGTATTTTTAACATTAATTTAAGTAATTGATTGTGATGTGAGTGGAGGTGAAGGCTTCATTATCATGCATTTACAGTGAATTGTATTTCCACCCTTCTTCTCCATGTTACCATCATAAAACGCTATGGATAATAATTTGTATCCTGCCACTGTTGCAGAGAAAAATATGAAAAATATCCCTTAATTTACAGGATATTTAGTTTGATCCTATCTCAGTAACATCAAGTGATTTTGTCCCTGGTACTGATATTGAAAAGCTTTGATGATCACTCAAAATTCTGGTTTTCAGCCTTTATTTTTTCCTGATTAAAATTTGCTGCAATAGCTGAAATTATTTTCATTTCTTTTGATATTGATACTTGAAATATTTACATAGATCAATTATTTACATAAATGACACTTGTACCTAATGTTATTTGATATGTGAGACATTGATAAGATAAAGAATTGCAGAAAAGGATAGAGAAGTTGACTTGACAAAGGGAATTTCAATGTGTGCTAAAAAATTAAAGCTTTTAGATTATTTCTCAGGGAGATGTTCATATACAAAGCTCATATAAAGAAGTAAATTTTAAAATAATCATGGAAAAAAAACCCCTCTACTAATAATACTGAAGTTAGTAAATTATAAGAAGTATTCAATGTAAGATTTTTTATGGGTGTTATTCCCTTCATTCCCCCACAGAAGTCATAAAATACCCTTCCTTCCAAAGAAATTCAGTTTGGAAAGATATCATTATCATAAAAGTTTAGAATATATAAAATATCTTAGCTTTCAGTACAATATTTGAAGGGAGACTTTATGAATAGGGGACCATTGATCATTATCACTAGAATTCCCAATAAGGAAAATAGAATTGCATTGTACTGGATAATACAAGATGAGAAACCAGTAAGAATTAAGCAAAAACAAAATGAATACTAGATGTTTGTGTATAAACAGGGGCTATTAAACAGAAAAGCAACTACTGAAATTGTTCATTTTGTGTACAAATGGTAAGAACATGTATTTTCAATTTTCTCTGATAGTATAAATTTAGCTTTTATTCTCCACTAATGTAAAGAGAACTGTGGGGATCAATTTTACAAAAAAGGGGATTTTATAATAAAATTCAACCATTTATTTATAAAGAAATTTCATGTTTTGTTTCTGATTTTATTTAATTGAAACAGTTTATTATTTGGAAAAAGTAGAGATTTCCTGTTTTTGCTGTTCACATTCCCAAAGTATAATTTGTACCACTCAACATTATTCAGTCCTTCTAAGAATTTTGTGGTCTCTGCTGGCAATATTAATGTAATTTCCTTGATGTGTTAAATAGCATCCCTTTGAACTTCAGAACTAATGAGAACGTTAGAAAATCATCACTTCTTCAAAATGTAGAAGATGGTAAAAATGGAAGTTTGTGGGTGAAGGCTAGGACAGTTAATAATTTTGGTATAATACCAGATTTTTTTCAATAAACAGCTTGAACTTAACATTCACTGGAGTTCAAATCAATCCAAATTTTTATGGAAATATCATCTCCATGTATATTGTTTTCAATATCATTATCATCAGTGATCAGGAATAGTGAAAATTGCAAAGAATAGTGTTAAAAATTAAGACCACCTGAAAATTTTTTGGTGGTAGTTCCAACTAGTAAATATATGAAACAGGAATGGACAAACATTGTGCTTATGACCTTTACTAAGCAAATCAGATAGTGATTACAGTAAAAATATTATTTCTCATAAAAATAGCAATTATTACAACAGAAGTTTTATTTAGAAAGACAAGTAAATTGAATTAAAATATTTCAACTTATATGAATTTTAATAATTCAAAAAGCATTAAATCTTACAGATGCTTTCTGCAGTGTAGTTTATATGATTACAATAAGGACAAAGGAATACTTCTATGTCAGAAAAAAAATCATATAGGCAGGTTTTTAGAACCCTAAAAATCCATAATCAAGCAATTCCATTTCTTGATTTTCAGCTCATTATGGAAAATGCATTTCCCCTTACCTTCGCTTAGAGCTACAGATGCATCAATCAGAACATTAACTCAGTTATTAGATTTTCCTAATCTTCCTGATCTCATGCCATTTTACACACACAAAACTATTGAATAAAATATAGGAATATCAAGACATAAAAGCAGCCTCCAGAAGAAAGGCATTTGCTTCTCATTCTTATCTTTTGATTCTTAAAACACAGAGCAGTACATCAATGACATTAAATATAAATAAAATTACTGGTCATCCCTCTTGCAGTTTAACATTACTAAATCTTTCTCAGACTGAGAAATAACAGGAATTTACCCAAGATGACATCTATACGTGATAAGGGTAAGCATTGAGGGGGAGGGGAAAACAAATAATGCAATACAGAATTACTTACTTTCATAGTGAATTTTGAATCCATTGTTAGAACGACTGTTATCAGTTGTAAAGAGAAGATACATGAAATTGCTACTGCTAAACAGAAATTGTGGGACCTGTGTACCATTGTAAGATCCCAGAAGTGGAGATAATAAGTTTGGTCCATCATGAACTTCCAAAACATCATAATTGAGTTCAGTCTGAAATCTGAAATTGAGGAAACACACAGAAGCACAAATTTAAAGGGACAGTTAAAACAAATTCAAAAAACTCCTATTTTTAAACTATCAGCCTTTTCCGATAATATTTTTTCTCCACTTATATATTTTGCAATATCAATGCAATCATATTAATTATCCTGTATAATTTATACCATAATAAAATTTTAGGTTAATGCCTTAGAAGATGAGAAATAAATTGAAACTCCATGAACTGGTTTGTATTGCAGGAAACAAAAGCCAAAACCACATTATTTATTAATAAAGATTAATATTATTTGCATACTGGTATATAACACAAAATTATTTTTATTTTTTGAATAATTAAGTAAATTATATGGAGTATATGTTGATCCATCCTTTTACTTTGCCCATTCTATTTGGCAGAAATATCATCAAGGTACTTTGTCTTATCAAAGAACCACACTCTTTTAAGTTCCTACCCTACAATCGTTTCTAAGCAAGGATAGAATTACTTAAGTCTGCCCTGACTCCAGTGGTGTTATGCCAGCTGAGACTCAGTCCAAAGTAGTGACAGAAGTTATGGGAAAAAAACCCACAACTAAAAATCCTATTTAGAAAGCACCAGAAAACAAAATGCCTATTTAAATACATCATGTGTACTGTCCCTGTCAAGGAAAAGCTGAGTGTGACAGTGCTGCTAGATATCTCCTTGTTTGTCTTGTTTTAGATGGTATTAGCAATCCCAAACACCTGTTTGATATTTTGACAGTGGTTTATCTCTTTCTTGCTATGACAGACTTTAGATCAATCATACTGCTTTATAATGGACTCTGATGGATTATTGAAAAACCCTTTCAGAATTAAAAACCAACAATTAACAGCAGGAAATTGCAAGGACCCTTCAGATATTCTTAATTCTCTCTCTGATTTACTTAGATGCCTAATTCGGCTTTGCGAAATCCATTCAAAGAACTGCATGAGTAAAGCTAATGTACTGAGGAACTCAATATTTCAGTATTTATGTCCCATGAGTCTGAGCCTAAAGATCTAAAGGCGTCTGGCAAAAGACAAGAAGACAAATTAAACCTACAAAACATGTGTTTTCTTTTATTGATGTTCTGCTCCCACTAAATAACACATAAAAGAGCTCAGAACTAAAGTAGTAGGGAGTTACATAAATGAAGTGGGATAATCCCAGAAGCAGGAAAACTGAAAATTCTGGGGTTTGTTAGTTCCCACGTGGACTCACAATGATATGTTGCTGAAAAGCTACTAGGCAATAACTTGCTCTTTTCAATACTTTTCTTGCTTTTTTTCCCCAGTAATCCATACAACACAGAAGAAATCTTGGAAACAGATCATTTAGTCTTGCTCTGCTTTCTTAGTACATATATCAAAAGCATCTCTCTTGAGAGAGAAGGTGTAAAAAGCCATGGACTTTGTAATGCAACTATCAGGCCAGTTAAGTCAAGTTGAAATTAAGTTGAATCTCCAAAGCCATGAAAGAAATAATCTCATAAGTGTGTGGACTACATGCACCTATTTTTCTGCTCAAACAGCAGAAAAATATGAAGATAAAAAAATTAATAATCACCCGAGAAAAAAAGGTAAGAACCATTTTTAAGGGAGATGAACTGAAACAAATTTGAAGGGGGGATCACATTCAATGCCTTTGCTTGGTCGTTTGGTTCAAAAAGTGATCAATTTAAATTTAATTTGTAAATCTGATGCTTATATCATTTTTTCCTTCAATATCTTTCCTCTTGATGTTCAGCATATATATTTACATACTGTTTTTTCTCTGGTATGAGAAAACAGTAGAGGCTTATAGAAAACTGAATAAGAAATACTTTGTGCTCATCTAAGACCCCTCCAATGTCCTTTCCTTTTCTACTTAACTGATCACTATTGTTAAATTAACCTGGGTTACTTCATTGCTATGTGACGTCTATTCTTATGGAGGACTCACAAGCAGACTGGAGTGACACAAGTGTTAACACAGGCGATGACACATACTCTTTTTTGAAGAGGCCTTATTTGAATAGATAAAGCTGCTTGAATATTTATAACCCACATCTTTGTTTGTAAGAGACACCCTATCACCTCCATGCAGTGTCAGGATATCCTGCTGCACAGTATACTCCTGTATACTCAGTAGATAAATGTGACTAGTACTCCATAGTATTTTGCTATCAGCATCTCTCACATTTAAATACTCATAATTAGGTTTCATGATAAACGCTTCATTACAATGAAGAATGGCACTGCCATTTCTCACTTCTGTCATTTCAATTGAGCCTAAAAAGATACTGATGTATGACAAAATGCCAACAGATTATCTATCTTAGTTATGCCTGTAGAACAGGACTAAACTTTTTAAAATATACAAGCACAATTATATAACAAAATATGAAAAAGTTATTTTTGAACATTGAAAGCACAAAAATTAATAGTTATTTTTATTTGCTTTGTCTGTAGATCTCCCTCTTTTCACATGTCTCTGACTCCTTGGCACAGGACCACTTTAGCATACAGTCATGGAACACAGTACCTTGCACCTATCCAATGTTGTAAGAGAGAAGATACAGGAAGATAGGAAGATTAAAAGGAAACTACTCTGCAGGGGGGAAACCTAGAAAATCCAAAAATTGTTTAAAGGTTCTAAACATATACTACGAAAAATTTTTCCCTGATCAAGGAATTAAAAATCTTTCAAATAACTACTCATTTTGTGGACGTTTTGGTATTTGCGCAGATAAAGGCTAGAAAAAGTATGTGTGTTTTGGGCAAAATATGAGGGGATTTTTTCTACTTATCTAGGAAAGCCATTTGGCTATAATTTTAAAAGTGTATATTTCAACAAAAATATCCTTTTGTCTTAAGAAAGTGCAGCTGAAAATTTGAAAGCACAAGCAGCAGAACAAGTATAGCCAAGACTAGAATGAGTCTTTAAAAAGCTAATGTATAAATGACTCAGGATCCAAATTTAAACTATGTGAAAAATAATAAAGTCTAAGTAAAGACAATAACACTAGTTTACAAAATGTTTTCTTTCACTGCACTATAAAAATTCACTTCATAATTTGATTCATAGAATAACTTTATATATGTAACTATATATATATACCTAAGTGCATCTGCGTGAACATACACAGATGTATTTTTACGTGTACTTCTGCACAGAGATACGTAAGAGCACACGTCTGTACGTGAGTAGGGCCTCTCTGGATTGCTGCATCTGAGCAATATGGATACCAGATCAATTTCTGACAAGTGACAAGTGTCAAAAATGAACAGCAATGGACAACAAGGCATCAGAAAGAGGATAGAAGCTTTCTCCGTGATCCTAAGAGACCACATCTTGCTCTTATTGCTCTTACTTACAAGAGTAATAGAGGTTGTGCAATTGTATGACAAGGCATTAATGCACTAGAAGCAAAAAGCATGTGCAAGAGACTGTCAGATTTGGAAAAACTTTGGTGCAAAGAAAGAAAATGCATAGTATCTTGCAAATATAAAGGTAAATGCTTTTAACTTTGAAATGACTGTCCACATTATGGAGTGGACACATTTATTCATTTGGATTCATTTCAACAAATGTGTAGTTGAAATGAATTGCTGAATTAAAAAATAAACTATTTGAAATTATAATTTTTTTTCAAAACCAACACAAGTTCTATTTTTTTAAATTTTTCGTTTTGATTTACAAGACAATAAAGAATAATTTTCTCTTAATTTGGAACTAATATGACTTTGATTAATTTCAGCAGGAGGGAGTTATTCAAATTTTTATTGTATTCTAATTGGCAAAAATTTGGTAAATAATTATTGTATGTGATATACTAGTGATTTCAGAAGACTAGCTTTCTTTTGATGTTAAGGATAGAAAATAACTTTGAAGTGTACATATTACCTGTCCTTTGGTTGTTTATATTGTCCCATGAACACCTTATTATAACATAAGCTATAGTACTAAAAAAAGTTTTTAAAAACCTTATCACATAAATTTTGCTAAGAGAATATGGATTTCATTCCTTACCAAAACCAACTTTTGAAGTGTAATAAAATGAAGAAATGCCTTCTTTCAAGTCAAGTGTGAGCAGGCCTAGTCAAAACATGCTGCATAAATACCAGCTGAAAAGTACTTGTATGATATTTGTACATGGTAACTTTGATCATCAACAGAACTTTTTTACTGGATTTTCATCTAATTTTATTAATATTTAAAATTAAAAATATTCTAAACCGTATGAAGAATAGCATTCCTTAACTGCATTTTCTGTTTTGCTTTCTGGTAAAGAGTTCAAATAAAATGCCAATATCTTGCTACCATGAGAAATGTAAGGTGCTCAGCACATTTCAATCCTTAGAATCAGGAATGAACCTTAGTAACAGATGTCAGTATAGGAAAAGTGGAATGCTGCAGTAATTTGGGGACACTGGAACTCCATCCTGAGAGCACACAGTCCTTTCACAAAAATAGATCAGCTGATATAATAATGAAATATTCAGAGTGGATAAAAATATGAATGCATTTAATTCAGTTTTCATGGTTGATTCAGATTTTCAGAGTTGAAGATTATGCTGTTTTGAGAGAAAAAAAGAACTTCATAATTATAATTAATCATAGCAATATGTTTGCAAGCAAATGAAACATCTTAATATTTAAAAACAGACAACATTTTTAATTGGGCCAGACAGGCTTAAATATGGGCAAGAGGGTAGAAATTTCAAAAGCTTTTCAGCACATCAAAGTAGAAATTGAACTGAAGATAATATCTATGCTCTGAAGGAGTTTTGCAAAGTCCTACCTGATAATACAATTGCTTGATTTTAGAGATAGTGCATATTAGTGTTATGATAAAGCTAATAACTCCTGCTTCTGGGTAAAAACTGGAAAACATTAAATAAGAAAAACATTAGCCAAGACCTTTCAAATGTAATTTTGATAGAGTGTCCAGGTTCAGCTTCAATCACCCACTCACAATTCAAGGAATCTTTGTAATACCCTGGCCAGCCTGGAGAGAGGATTACTCCACTTGGAGATGAAAAATGCCCACCACATGGAGCTAAAAGTGAAACAAAGAGAAAGGTAAATGATACAGACTTATTAGATGCTATTCAAAATTATCACTTTCAATACAGGACAACTAGAATGAACAAATGTTAAAAATCCAGTTGCAGAAGATGCAAAATGTCTTCAAAGCTGACAGGTTCAGTGGTCTTCAAAATTAGATGGAGACAACTGAATTAAGACCTTATAAATATTCAATAATTCTGAAAAAGGTGGTTTTTTTCTACTATATTCTTACAGGAATAATACATTTTCCTGCAATAAAGAACATAAAACCTAGTCTCTACAAAGTATCGTTATTTTTGCTTTTAATTGTGGGCAGAGAGATTTGAAACACTTGCAAAAGTTTCAGTTGAGTATAAAGCTAGAAATCAGTGAAGTGTTATTTTAATTTTGGCATGAATCCACTGTCATACCATATATATTTTGCTTGGCATGTTGGCAGTTCAAATTCCTAATTCATGAAAAAGACACGCTTACCATTCTTACAAGATTAGTTGATATTTTTTCACGGAAAACATATATAAATACTGAAATATATACTTCTGCTAGCAGTACTCATGTAGGGGGGAAAGATCACCTGCTTCAATCTGCTCAACAGTTTTCCTCATCCATGCCAGGATGCCACTGTCCTTCTTTGCTGCAAGGACACATGTTTAACTTGGTGTCCACCAGGACACCCAGGGCCTTTTCCATTTAGACACACAGCAGAAACATCTTACCTTGCAGGAAGAGAAAGCTGCACCATAGAGTTTTATAACACCATTGTTCCAGTGGTCTTTATACATACAAGGCTACTAAAAGAACCCCTCAACTTAGCTATGTGTCATAGCTAACTATGTATATCACTGTATATCACAAAGAAATTGGAAAGGTCTTACTGTAGTGTTGACAGACTAGTGTCTCTGCTAAAAATAGTGTGAAATCTACAACATTTTCTGTCAAACACATGGCTATTTATTAAATTTCTGGTTATGGTTTTTTTTACCTAACACAGCCTGCAAAACATTTTGGTTGCTCATTTTAACAAAGTAGCACAGTATATAACATTGTCTATATTATACTGAACTTTTCCATTACAAAAAATAGATTAATTTTCCTCTGTTGACACAACTTCAAGTTGAAGACCATGAATTATTATACATTTGTCTGATCTTCATTTTTCTCAGAAGAATACCAAGGTCCTATATTAAAATGATGAACTGTTGTAAATAGCTATTTTTAATTTTTGTTAGGACATAATACCCCATCTTTCCCTACTGTGTAGGGAAAAAAAGTGTTTCTAGAAGTTATAGAGTTCAGAACTCGGTATGTTGCAAACACTTCTAAATATGCAGATGTATACTTCTGGTTTTTACTCACTGATGGATTTAAAATGGGGTTTCTCACCTTTTACCTTAGAGTCTCTTTTTCAGTCTACATTCAGTAAAGAGTACCAGTCAAACAATAAGTTATGTAAACTCATATTTACCTCAACAACGAGAAGGTTAACTCTACAGCATTCATAATCCCTATATTTTATTGTATATAAGCAGTTATGCATATTCATAATACATATGGAGCCTATAAACTACAAAATATATTGACAAGAATAGGAACCAGATGGCCTTATTCTGAGCCAGTATACTCCCATAGTTAGAATAGAGTATAACTAAACTTGTACAAAGTTCTGTATTCTCACAAATTTTCATGACACAGATTGCATTTAGAATACCAAAAGCCCCAAACCTCTATTACAAAACTATTCCTATGAATAGTACATTAAAAATAATGCAGACTGTAAGATTGCCTAAATTTGGAATAATTTATCTTCGTATTCAGGATCTGGGTTTTTTAGGAGTGTTTTGCTGCTGGTTTTCCTTAAAGAAAATGTTTCTTGCCCATCCCCTGATTATGGCTCTTGCAGAGAAATATTCAACAGATTTTTTTTATTTGACTTTCACCATCACATGCTGATTTCCTAAACCCAAGAGTCCTTCCCTTCAGAACAGCTGGATTACTGGCCTTATCTTAAAGAGCCTTGTCTTTTAGAAAATAAAACTCTCGAGTCATCTTGCCAAAGGATTGTTTCCCTGACCTTTTTTACAGTGATTTTCATTCCCTGTTCTTTCTTACAGTTCTATTTGATTCTTGCCTGACAGATTCATACCCAATGTCCATGTGTTCAAAATGAAACACTAGAAATATAACATAACTAGAGGTTGTCATCAAGCAGAATCTCTTACCAAACACAGGGCTATGCCAAATAGCAAAAGACAATCTCAGTCTGATCTAAGAATTCTCACAAAGTCATTTGTATTTATTTCTTTGTATAGCAAGGTGCAGGGGTTGAAACAGGAAATTTCCACATGTGAGCATGAAAAAAGTTTTTAGGATGACAGGCTATTCACAGAATCACTGAACATCTTGTAGATTCATAGTTTTAGACATGTTTTTTTGAAGAGCTTATCACTAGTGCTATAGAACTACAGGATATTAAGCCTTACAGGAGTTATGCAGGAAGAACAAGGTTAGAGCTTCAGCATGGGTACAACAGCACAATATTACAAGAGATTATGAGAAAATCCTCCATATAACCTCACACAAGAAGGATGAAAGGCTTGAGGACAGGAATCCCGAATTCAAAATCATCAGGGAGCAGCAAAAGTAGGACCCCTTCACTAAACAAAAGAAGCCAGGAATCAGGGATGATCATGCATGCATATATACACACACACATATACACTGAGTCAGAGCCTTCACAGACAGATCCATCTCCACCTGAGAAAGGTGAACAGGACTGGATTGGTTACAGGAAAAGGGTCTGGTGACAACCAAGGGGCTGTCTGCACTGAAATAGGATCCTGGGCCATGGGCAAGGCTGGGAGGAAGCCTCAGCAGAGGCTGGCCAGGATTGCCCTGAAAAATGAGTATGTTGGCCCTGTTCATCTGCACCACATTTATTATTAAATAGCTCTCTTCTATATATTGCAATTTTGACATTTCAGAAGTGGAAGGAAAACTGCACTGTAGTCACATTCAGTGTCTCCTTGTCCATATGTGGACCTTATGCCTTTGACTTGATATATATGACAATGAAATTATGAGGTGTGTGTAAAGCTTATATGAAACAATCCTGTATTACAGACAAATATCTACACAGTCAATAAAACTTCTGAACACCCTAACAGACAAAATTACATTATTAGTTTTAAAATAAAATTTTTGTTCCAATTTTAACCATAAATTTAAAAAAATAGATCTAATTCTACAGCTAATAAAAAACATCTAATTCAAATATAGCTGTGTCTCAAATTTTACAATTTCAATATATGTTCCCCTTAGAGTCTCAGACCACATATGGATCAGATTATCATTGTGCATGGACTGACACTTAAAAATATTCCCAGTAATTTAGGATTTTAATGTAACATTGTAAACACATCCTTATATTTTATTAGCAGTGTTGTACAGATCCATGAACCTTATAATAAAGCAAAAGTATTATAGCCTATATTAATCTTGTCTAGTGAAACTGACACACCTTATATCTATGAAACAATAATCATTTATCACAGAAAGCAAACATGGATGCAAAGCATATTATAAGCAGTCACACTAATGTATTAAAGTTGTGCAAATTTTGTCATTAAGGTGGTTAGCAAAAATAAGAACTAAGTGTTTGTTTAAAGTAAAAACTAACAAACCATAAATCAGAGATTATATTATTATTGATTAAATATTTTTTTTAATCATTACAAACAGCTGAATGAATTTTTTCCCCCTTAGGTGGAAAGATCTTAGAATATAGACAAGTAATGAAGCAAAGATTATATTTTAGTGTCAATTAGTATAAACAAGTCCAAGGAAATATGCATAGCACTATGGTTTTAGCTTGCAATGTATGGAAGTATTAAATTTCTATAAAAAGATTAATTGCTAAGAGAATTTTCCTCGGCCTAGGAGTCACTGTGGATAGAAGAAATACAAGTACTGAAACACAGAGCTAAAACATCTTGAACAGTTTAAGTATCATAGCCAAAGACCCAAAAAGAGATCAACACCTTCATTCTAATCTAATATTGTATCAGTGATAACAGGAGCTTTGTACTGTCCATTTGCAAAAAATCTGAACTTCATTTGGTGACAATTTGAAACACATTACATCAAGTTCTCCTGAATCAGAAAGAAATATTATACATACCTCCACACTTAGGAATAGGTCCACTCCACATTACTTTTCCATCCATTAGCATACAAGTAATTGTTTCAGTTCCTTGTGTTTTGATAAATCCTTCTTCACATATAACAGAAATTGAGCTCCCCAGCTGAAAGTTGTCACCAAAACGCCGAGCATTGATTGGCACTCCAGGATCTGGGCACTCATTGTGTCCAAATGCTTTTTAGAAGAAAAAAAGGGGTAGAGGAAATAGAACTCTCACAAGGAAGATGCCATTTTTAAGATTTTTGCTAGTAAAACAAGCAATTTATATTAGAAAATGAAGGAAAAAATAAGAAACAAAAACTTGATCAACAGCAGAAAATGTAAAACAGTACAAATAATTGCTTAAAATATGAAGTTATACCAGCATGAATCTCAGCTTGGACAGCTTGTAGCTGGCAGATTTCAGTGATGGCCAAATTCTCCTTTGCAACAGCACCCATTCTATCTAATGTTACAATGGGCCAGAATGTTCCTTCAAGGGCAGGGCAAGTATCTATGTATGATACAATAACTTTTCTCATCTTTTGTAGATGTAATTCACCATCACACCATTTGAACCATACTGACCTTCGAGGGCTTGATCCTACCACAGTTTATTTTGTTTCCTGCACTGAGATTTGGTGAACAGTCACAGAAAGGGTTATATGGGCAAAAGAAAGAAAACATGAAACTTTGAACATTTGAAGTTTAGGTCTTGAAAAACTGAAAAAAATTAATTTCCCTTTATATATGTAGATACCATGACAAAGATTGTTCCTGTCTTTTATTACAGAATATGCCTTACTTTTAGAGAAGAAAAATCATCTTCCTACCAGAAATGAGAAAAGTAATTTTTATAGCAATATCATTAAATGAAATGTATTAATTAGTTACTGTACTTTGTAGTTTTATTGATGAAGAATACTGCATATACATCTCATATTTTTTAAAATGTTGATTTTTCAGTGAGAACAAATATTACAAGCACAATATCTACCTTCCCCACATATGAGGACCGCAAATTGTATCTTCATAAATATGTTTACCTGTGGAGACATCTAAGTCCTAAAGAGATGATTTTCATTTTTTTTCCTGCAGTTTTACTGATGTGTCTGCTAGACATATCATGTCTATATGTCATTTGTATATGTATATCAACATATACAAATCCCCTCATGAAATTTTTTAAAAAGTAATATCTCAATAACTTAGCAGAAAGATTTCTCAGATGTTCCATTACAGAGGTATTTTAAATCATAATAACAGACAAAAGAAAGTATTTATTTATTGATATTTTGACTTAGGAAATGCCATATATATTGGGAACGAAAATAGTGCTTTCATTGAACAGTTGTCTACCATTCAAAGATGGCATTAAAAATGACGCAAACCCATACTTTTTCATAGGACTGAAAAAAAACTTTTCCAAAACTTTATTCATAGTCATCACTTTTAGGGAAGGTATTGATTGTCTGTTTTTCTTACTACTTTCAGAAAAAGCAGAGATAGATTTTCAATATTGTTATCTATAAATGTAGATAAATGTTGATCCCAGGTTTAGCTTGCTTGTGTGTGACAGCAGTTTATTAAGGCTGAAAAATCAATTCATTGCTCTATATTTCAGCTCAGGAAGTGCTGCCACTGCTGCTCCTATAGAATCAATTGTACTGCATAGAATGACTTTGGGAGGCAAGATAGTGAAAAACAACCTGTCCCATCAACAGCAGTCACTCTCTTAGCCTAGCCTGGCTACAGTTACATTATTTGATGAGCAAAATGTAGTCTGCTGATACTTCTAAAAAGCTTCATGGTGGAGCTGCAATATTAAATATAAGCCTTAGGGTGAAAACAGAAAGAACACATGGGTATATAATTAATTAATGTTTTACTCATCATCAATAAATCAAGAAACCATGGGAAAGTTTCTTATAATCTATTATATGTAAAGAAGAGATCCAGTTTTCCTGGCATTTATACTCGTCAACTACCACAACTTTACAGGTGGTAAAGCAATATCTGGAAAAATGCCAAAAAGCATAATCATGGATCAGGGTGATGGTGACATTTTGCTATTAACTCAGAAGGATATTAAAACATGCATTTTGCATTAAAAAACAAACGAAAAAACCTGAAGGGAAGGAGCTGCAGAGATCTCATGAGACAGGAAGACAAGAATGAAGCTAATCACAACTCATCTCATCTAAAGTCTGCTTTGAAAGGTCCTTTCAAATAGGGCCAGAAAGGAGAGGTCCACTGGTGCCGTGAATTGTTTTGGTGGATTGCCCCACAAAGAGTTTTAGCTGGTTAGTGTAGCAATAGCTTTGGAGTAAAGGTAACTCCTTCAGAGGAAAATATCAGAGAAGAAACAAAAGTTAAGAGAATATAAAATAATAACTAAATACTTCATACTAAAAATTATTGTGAAAGATTATTTAAAGCTGTGCAAACAACTGGCAGCTTATTCAATACCATCACATGTAAACTCAACTACTTCTTGGTAGTTTGAAGAATTCTAGCTGAGTAGAACTGAGTTACAGTTCTCAGTTACAATTACTCAGTTTCAGCACTGAGATTGAAAAAGTCAGGAGGAAGTGCCAGGAAAAATGTGTTGTGATGAACATACCCTATCACAGCAACAAACCATACTAAATCAGTCTTTGGATATAAACTCATGATCTGGGATTGTCCATGACTTGGTCTACTAAGCTGAAATCTCTTGAGTAATTAGGCTGATGTCAGAGGCCCGTAGTTTGACCTTAGTCCGGCTACTATGTAATTCATAAGGTAACTTTTGCTAGCACAATTAAACATCTGTAATGAAAACAGCAACAAAAAATATCTGCATAACTGACAGAAAACAGCAGGTCTAAGCTTATTCAAAAATATTTGCCCAGCACTTTCTACACCCCAATCAATGAGCAACAGCTCAAAGTCCACCAGGTAGCATAAATCAAACAACCCAGAAGATGATCTCCACCTCAAAATACCCATTCACCTCAGCCCAAAGGGAGGTTAGCATGAGTCTGGTTTGTGGAACACCTGCCCACGGAAGACCCAGCAACTTTTTATTCTCCTTTGCATTAACTTCTTTGTCATAGGAAGTAAATATCCATTCTTTCTCACATGGCTCCAACTGTCACACAGCAATTAATACCTGCATTCTGTCTGCTTCAACCCAAGGTAGGAAGTCTAGACTGAAGGAAAGAGACTATATAAATTTATTGCTTGTAATTTATGTGATTATATTCAATACTATGTCTAGCTCTGTTCTCCGTAGTTAAACAAAGACGTAGATAAAGTGGGAAGCATTCATAAAGGAGTCACAAATATGATAAAAGGCTCATACTTCCTCTTGAACTGAGGAGTTCAATGCATATAGCTTATTACAGAGAGGATTAGGGGATGACTGACTTTATAAATATCTTCACAGGCACCAGAAATATCATTAACAGCTCCTGGGTTTGAGATATAAAGGAGAAACAAGGAATCAGGTGTAAGTATGGTGTTCTATAGCAACTTAAACTGATGTAGTGTTAGGTTGCTATGTCCCTGTGTTCTGCTGCTTCCAGTAAAACACTCCTCTGCCTCATTTTCCAAGGTGAAAATCACATTTTGAGTTCCTATTCCTTTGGTTAATGGAACATTCTCTGTATCATCCATTTTCAAGTCACATATTTCCATGGTCTTGTCCCAAAATTTAACTAAATAGAAAATCTTTGTTAGACTTAGTGAAATAACTCAAAAGATGACACATCTGAAATCTAATTTTTGCTTAATTCCAGCAGAAGTTAAATTTATGTTTCATTTTACTGGAAGGAGAATAATATCTAACACCACACACATTTCTGTAATAAAAATAAATACAGCATTAAAATAGATTCTGAGAAATACCATTAAATAATCAGATTATGTAATAGTAACTCAGTTTTATTCTTTTCCATCCTACACCTCTGAAACATCAATGAAGTTATTTACATTACTAGCCTATATCCTTTCTAGAAAAGATTGATCAAGACATAGTGTTTCTGTGACATACTGTTTCTACTCTTGAAAGGGGCAAAAAGAGACTGATAGCTCTGAAACGTATCAACTGAAGTGTTAGCAGAAAATGGATATTTTTAATTAGCTTTGGGTTTACAAATGCTAAGACAGAGTGAAATTCTACTCATTCCTTTTTTTATCATCTCTTTTGGACTTAATTTATTATGGAAAATTTACTTCTGTAATTTATCAGATTGCAGCTGTCTTTACTGAAGAAAGAGTAGAGGCATTATCTGGAGATATTTTTGCTTTTGTAAGTATATTTTAGCTACAGAATTTAACAAACACATGCACAAACACACCCATGAAAATAAATAAAAATATAAATGTGTTAAAATACTCCAATGTATAAAGCGCTTCTTTAAATTCTTTTCAGAGTTAATCGGTTTCATCATACAACTGGTAAAAGTTAATACTGGATTGTTGCTTCTTTATCAAATTAAAATTTTGCCACTTGATACTATCAGTGCATACTTTAAATAACTGATAATTACATGATCGGACTACTACATGCCCAAGGAAGTCTGCAAATTTTTTAAAGAAGCAGAGTTTATCTGAGAAACATATTTCTATGGCACTGAAATGTTCAATCTGAAGTATTGACAGTGTTTGATGAATTAGTTTATTTCAAAATAAAAACTAAGTATAAGGATCATTCCACGCTAATCATCTGCATCTTTCATTTTTACTATAAATTCTATATTAACTGACCCATATTTAGTTCTAGTTCTGCAAAATGGGATGATTTGAGAATATCCAATTATACACAGGCCTAATTTTTATCCTAGAAGACTACCTTAGGTCCTTCAATAATTGATTTTGGTTTTCTCATCACTAGACTTAGGCTTGACAGCATTGAGCACACCACAATGAAACTTTAAAGAAGTAAACTGAACTGTTATAAATGTTAAAAGGACATGAGACAGAAGAAAATATAGAGCAAATGTTACAACTTCTGTAAAGAAACATTGATTCAATATCTCATTTTCATTATAACTGATTTCATATTTCAGTAGCTCTGAATAACCCCTGGCTTTCCAATATGTAGTTACGGTACTAAGATATGTAGCTGCTGGTCAATGGCTAGTGTGCAGTCATGACTGGTACATACAGAAACCAGTAAGAAGATAGCAACACATGTTCTTCATGCTTACATTCTACATTTGTGACAAATGATCTGAGGATGAATCAGAGGGCTGGGAGGTGAAATATAAGGCAATATCAGAAAAATAATGTTTACAGAATAATCTGGTGTCAGCTTGTCTCGTTCCTATTTAGACAGCAATGTTCAAGGTAGATCTTAATACATAATTCTCTGAAAGACTGACAAGCTAAATCAAAACAAAACCAAAGAGAGAGCAAAAATAATGATGGAGAGGTGAAAGATAATGTGAGAAAAGTAGAGAGCCACAGGAGAATTTAGTCCTTGAAATATTATGAACATAATATTAATTGTTAACATTCGTTTGAGAAGAATGTGGAGTCTGGGTCTCTCAATTATCAACCTCACTTAATCTCTCATTTCCTCTTTGATTTCACAGTTAGTTTGGGGTTTTTTATAGTAAAACACACTAAACAACAAAGAATTTTTTTCATATAGTCAAGCAGATAACACATTTTTCTGGGAAGGAGAGATGTGCTCTCATTCCAATCATGGTGTTGAATATTCTCTTACATCTTGAGTAAGCCTCTGGAAATATATGTACTCTTAGATGTTAGGGAGAAAGACAGGAATGGGACTAGTTACACATGACATCAGACTTTTGGAAATACCAAAATATTTATCATATTTTGCTTATTTTTTTTCTATGTGTTGTCATGGAAAACTACTCTGCTACCCCTACCATCAGAAAGAAAGAAAAAAAGAAATCCAAATATCCAAATGTGTGAGGTGGATGAGGTGGAGAAGCTCTGGTTGAAGGATACAATGATCCCTCTGCTAGACACTCTCGTATTCCTACCATCCTGTACACATAGCAGCAAGCCTGATACTTCAGGATAGCGCTGGAGTGGCAAAATTTAATTTTGCATGTGCTCCTAGGAATGTGTCACACTGCATTTTGCAATTATTTATGCTGTGCCCTTGCATCACCATTTCTGCACTAGCTGGGAATATATCCTGGCTGGATTTTAGTGTGCAATAAATGCAAAATAACTTGGTAGCAATGCAACATAGGCAGCTCTTCATATGTGTTTCAGAAGAAATGTCACAGTTTTGCCAGCAAAAAGGTGAATAAGTGCTAATGGTATTTAGTACTGGAGAAGGTATTTAATATCACCTTCCATTATTTTTATGTGGTCAGTATATGCAGGTAAGGAAGGTAAAACACCAAAAAAAGAAGACAAGTCTATTGTGGCTTGACTGATCAAAGAGCTCCTATGGTGGCTCACTCTAGCTGCAGTGAATAGAAGCTAGCAAAGACTGCAGCCATCAGCTCCAGCATATCATATATGTTCACAGCTGAACTAGCATATGAGTTTTCAAGAATAACAGTTTTGCATAGGTAATGGTGGTGATTAATACTATATGGCACAAATTGTGCTGTCAGCAAATTTAGTGAAGTCCTCTTTTACAATTTGGAACTGGCCTCATTTGTCAGTCTTCCAAACACTCCTATCACAAGGACCTCTAAAGCTGTAAATGCAAACCATATGCATATTTTCAGTCCTAGCACATTATTTAAATGGTAATCCAAACATCTAAATTAGGAATTTTTAGGTATATAGGATTTGCTTGAAGGTGTATTACCATAGAGTCATTTTTAAATACTTGCGCCTATCTTCTAGACTTGCATGTCGAAAACAAAACACACACACACAATAAAAAAAATACTATTACTCACTGTTATAAGTGATGTTAAATCCACGTCCTGACATTGAATGGTCAGCTTGAAATTCCAGACGTAAAATATGACCATTGCTGGTAAGATGGGATGGAACTTCAGCACCTGTAAATGTTCCAATTATGGGGGAATCTGGAGAGTCACCATCTTTAACTGCAAGGAAGTCAAACTGAGATTCCAAGTCAAAGTCATTAAAGGAGAGATGAATTCGGCTCCCAGGGTCTGAAATTATTGTCCAGATACAGTTTAAATTATTCCCATATCCCTCTGGATAATCAGGTGAAAGAACTGTTCCCATTGGTGCAGTGAAATTGGAAAGACAAGGAACTGCCAAAAAAGAGAGAGATAAATTAGATAACAGAATAAAACACTTCAATAAGGACTTGTTTTAGTGCTAAGTTTTTGCAAGAGATCTTAAAACTCGCTGATTACCCAACTGAATAGTTCATTATTTTTTGTGACATGTGAATCTGGAAAGAAGGTTGTCTTTTCAATCTTCATATTCCCTTCCTCTCAATAAAACTACCTCTGAAGTGGAGCCCACAAGAAATAAAGAACATTCTTTGCCATTGGAAATCCATGGCAAATCTTTACAATTTACCCTCGATAACAACCACTTGGCATCACTTATTTTCTCTTGTAGAGAACTATTTAGATGAGCAGACCTGCCACTGAGCACATTAAAGGGGCAGATAGTCAATGGTGGCCTTATCATTTGTTGTTCACACAGAGGCACAAAAAATTAACAAGCCTCAAAGAGACGAGATATTTTGTTGTTATCAGGAAAATGTATTATATTCAGCCAATTCAGTTAAGCCATATTAAATTGAGTTGCAGAGATGAAAGCAACTGATTGCACTCTGAATACATTTGATCCATACTATTTTAGTGGAAAAGTTAAGAAAGGTGCTGCCACAAATAAGTATCACAACATCAGTTTTACTTATACTGTATAATGCAACTGGAAGAGAGCTATAAATATCTATGATAATTTAAGTGCTAAAAGGTACTCATATATAATGCATAGGGGAAAATGTAAATAATTTAAACCCTTGATTACAATTCAGCAATTTCTAATCTAAGGAAATATATTAACTTATAAAACTAACTATAAAAATTGTATCATACATACAAAATCAATAGAATCCTACCAGAAAAAAAAAAGCCAGTATAGACCACTATATCAAATCACATAAAGACAACTGCATTAAGAGTTGCTATAAAAGAAAAAAATATTTTAGCAGTTCTAGAACCTCTCTTGGACATGTTCATTAGGCAAACCTGCCACTAAACAAAAGTAAATTCACCCTGCCAAGAGAGTTAATTACACTGCACTAACTCTGAAATCAAGCACACAAATTATTACCTATAAGTAAAAACTTTTCATAATTTTATAGCTTAAAACTAATAAGAAGAAAAAAATTGGTACATACAAATACAGATTGGTATGTTTGCAGACCACTGGTTGTTTTCTTGGCAAATGATAGATTTCTCTCCAATTAATTCAAATCCAAACTGACACTCAAACCTTAAAACATCACGGTTAGAAAATCCATCCCCTTCTCTGATACCATACAATGGTGTTCCAGGATCTCCACAGCTTTCCTTTTCAATTTCTGTTGAAATAAATAAGGAATTTATTTATAGGAGAATAAAACAAACTCCCTGCATGTATATGCTAACATCTAGAAAATCCTAAGAAAATTAAAAATCCTCTACAGAAGAACAGTTGTCAAAATGCACCACTGAGTCTGATTCTACACTCAGGCTTCTTAAGGGGGAAATTCTGCATAAAGAATCTCACCAGAGAGAATGAGTGAGTGGTTTTCTTGGGCTTAGTTGTTGGCTAGGGTTAAACCACTACAAGGAATTAGAAAAATCAGAACTCTTAACTCTTTGCATTTACAGAATACTTGAAATTTAAAGGATATGAGGAAAAGTATTTCTACCCTATTGTATTTCATAAAATTTTAGACAATAATAACATTAAGTAAAATATTACTAGTAGAAAATGAGATCTTAAAAGTAGAAACACAGACCAGCTCCCCAGTGTGTAAACACTGTACATGTTGCAATAAAGCTCAAATTGATGAACCAATGACATGGCAAAAAAGGGGAATAGTGGCACCAAAAGAATTGCCCAAAGTCAAAAGGAGGATAGACATAAATATATAGGCATATATACAAATTTATATACACATACATTATGTAAACATATGCAAAAAATAACTTCAGCAGTCTTAATTGCAAGGAATCTGAATGATTCCTATTTCTACAAATGTTAGAGCTATGATATTCTCTTAAGTTGCATCCTGTTCTGAACTTTCAGTAGTTACAGCCATGGAGGAATCTTCTAAAAAACTTTTCCATTCACCTGCCTTTCAGAAATTCATAGGGTGATTCAAGCCAGAATCATAGATTTGAGTTGGAAGAGACCTTAAAGATCCTCTAGTTCCAACCCTCCTGCCATAGCCAGGGACATCTTCCACTAGATCAGATTTCTAAAAGCCCTCTCCAATCTAACTTTGATTACTTTGTGTTATGGGACATCCACAACTTCTTTGGGACACCTGTTCCAGCATATCATCACCTTCATCACGAAAAATGTCTTCCTTATACCATTGTAAATCTAGCCTCTTTCAGTTTAAACACATTACCCCTCATCCCATCTGCACTCCCTGATAAAGAGTCCCTCCCTATCTTTCCTGTAAGACCTCTGTGGGTACTCGAAGGCTGCTATACAATCTCCCCAGATTCTTCTCTTCTCCAAGATAAACTACCCGAAATCTCTCAGCCTGTCTTCATAGGAGAGATGTCCCAGCGCCCTGATCATCTTCGTGGCTGTTCTCTGGACCTGCTTTAGCAGGTTCATGTTTTTCTTATGCCAGGAGCACCAGACCCGGATGCGGTACTCCAGGTGAGTTCTCACAAAAGTGGAGTAGAGAGGGAGAATCATTTCCCTTGACCTCCTGGCCATGCTTCTTTTGATGCAGCCCACTATGCAACTGACTTTCTGCTCTGCAAGAGCACATGGTCAGATCATATAAGTTTTTCATTCCACCAATACCCTCAAATCTTTATGTGCCAGTCTACTCGCAATACACTCTTTGTCCAGCCTGTATCCGTATTTAGCCAGATGCAGGACCTTGCACATGGTGTTGTTGAATCTCATGAGGTACACCCAGGCCCACCACTCAAGCCTGTTCAGGTTCCTCTGGATGTCATCCCTTCCCTTCAGTGTGTTGACTGCACTACACAGCTTGATGTCATAAGCAAACTTGCTGAGGGTACACTCAATCTCACTATCCATGTCCCTGAAAAAGATCATACTGGTCCCACTGTGGACCTCTGAGGGACACCATTCATCACAGATCTCCACCCAGATGTTGAACCATTGACTGCAATTTTTCGAGGGTGATCATCCAGTCAATTCCTTATTCACCATATTTTCCCATTTCACCAGTCTGCTACAACTTTTCAAAGATGATGGATTAGCAACTTCATCAGTCAGTTCCCTCAGGACTCTCAGACACATCTCATTATGTCCCATGGACTTGTTCACCTTCGGGTTACTTAGATGGTCTTTAAACTGGGTAGTCTTCTCCCATAGTGGGCGGCATTTCATTCTCTCAGTCTATATTCCCATTCTGTGAGGTGGGTGATGTGGCCAGAGTACTTGCCAGTGAAGCTCAAGGCAAAAAGATTCAGCCTTCTCCTCGTTAGTTGTAGCCAGGTCTTCTGTTTCGCTCATTATTGCAGGTACAGTTTCTCTCACCTTCCTTTGTTGTCCTATGTACCTGAAGAAATCCTCATTGTTATTTTTCATGTCCCTAGTCAAGTTCATCTCCAGCTGTGCCTTGACTTTCTTGATCCCCTCCCTGAGATCTCCTGGATGGGAACTCAGGAGGTCTTTAGGCTCCTGCTCAAGGCAGACTCAGTTCTAAAGTAAGACAAGGTTGCTCAGGGATTTATCCAGTTGGGTCTTGAAAACCTCCCAGAATGAAGACTGTTCTGGGAAATCTGTTCCACTTATTGACTGTCTGCATGGTAAAAAGAAATTTTTGCTTATATCTAGTCTTGTTCTAACTTACATCCATTTTACCCCCAGCCTTCCATCATGCACCAGTGTCAAGAACGTGCCTCTGTCTTCTCAACAACCTCTTCATAGATACTGACAGGCTGATATTATACTTACTTCTACAACTCCCTCAGGCTCTCCTCACAAGTGAGCAAGTGCTCCAATTCCTGTTCACCTCCACAGGCCTCTGTGGAACCTACTTCAGTTGATCAGTCTCTCAAAACTGGATGTACTCATCTCCAGTACAGTATGACCCATTTACTACTACCTTCTATCTTATCATCCAACCTGTTGGGATATTTTGGAGGGAAGGAATGTTTGTTTAGAAGTTTTTGTTTGTTTTTTTAGGGGTGGGGATTTTTGTTTGTGTTTTTGGTTTTTTGGTTCATTTTCTTTGTTGTTTTGTTTTGCCTTTTTCTTCCATTTGGTTATCTCTGACAAAATTCTTTCATTCAAGTCAGGACATTATATTCACATATCCAACTCTGGATGAGTAGACACAGTGAAAAGCTTTGGTAAGTTTGAGGCAGGCAACATCCACTGATGTCCCCTTGCCCAATGACCAACTTATTATAAAGGAGCAATCAGCTTGGTCATGTGTGGCTTACTCTTAATAAATTAGTTTTTCACAATAACTTTTTGCACGTGCCAGAAAATGGCTTCCAAGAAGACTTGATCCATGATATCCCCAAGCATTGAAATTTGCATAGGCCAGGCTTTTGTTAAAGGTCATAACACATTTTTCCAGTCTGAGTATCTCTCCTGAGCTTGACAAACTGCCAAAGATGATAGGAAAATGGCCTTGGATGGAGATTCATCAGTTCTCTCAGCACCCTTGGATGCAGTCTGTTATGTAATAGAAATTTGTCAAGAAAATATTGTGCTCCAGATAAGAAACTTAGGAATGCACTCACTACCTACAAATAGAGGAAATATGGTACTTAAGTAATGGAAATTCAGAATTTTTTTTTTCCTTGTCCAGCTCAACTATCACAAACTTCTTTCATGAGAGATGCTAACTATAAAAAGGATAGAAATCTTAAAACAAAATTAATTTATCACATGTAATGACAGCAACAAATATCCCTGTACCATAGTTTGAAGATTTATCTTTAAAGATCTTGCTGCCACTTCTTTCACTTTTCCGTATAGTCTCCTTGGTAGTTTGAGTATGAGAAAAAAAACATGAACAAACAAATAGCAAGTGTTTTGATTTTAACTCAAACAATTTTTCTAGGGTAATATTTTCAGCAGCATACACCTGATTTCTCAAAGCTTTCAGCTATTAAGGCTCTAAATACAATTAAAATATGACAAGGAGCAAATAAAGAACATTCCATTTTAACAAGAAACTGAAAAAGAGTTGAAGATTATTTTCAAAAAGACTCCACAGACTTTTGAAAGGCTTTATTGTACTGTTTGGTTAAAGAAAAATTAAAAGCAACAAAAGAAAACCATCTAATAAAAAGCACAAAAAACCATGAACATTTCTTATTGATTTATTTGGTGTTTTTTCCAAATGGTTCTAGGAAAAGATTGATATAATCCATTATTATAAAAAGATAAAACCAGGTTCAAACTCTCCTGAGATCACAGATCTCAAAAAAAGTTATAGCTGTCCTGAAGAAACAACATAAGCTATCACAAAGAACGCACAAACTCACTCTCCTGTCTTCAATCTTTCTGAGACTGTTAATGTCAAACCTACAGAACTGCTCAGGTTTTTACTGCCAAAGAAACACAAAATTTTCCTAGGCTGTCTTGGTAGATTAATACTAGTCTAATTGTCTAAGTCACTTCATATTTCATTTGGGAAAACAAATGTATTCTAGAAAATAGTTCTTCAACAAGTAGCTACATCATGTAAGTTAATGTGGTTTTCTCAAACAATATATACTAGGCAGTAAATTTATTTATACCAACTTCAATTTAATCTCTTTTGGGGCTACTATTCTGATGTGGCTGGGCAAGAGTCTCGATACTTTTTTGTCAAATTTTAAAAGATACATAGCTGACCAACGCTATACCTATTAGGACTTAAAGGAACAGGTTTTGCATGGAAAAAATTATTAGGCAGAGTAAAATCATTTACAGGAGCTAGCTAGGAAAAAATTCCTTTATCCTATGCGATTGCTGTATTTGAGAGATTATATCCATAGTCTTATACTGAATTTCCTTTCATAAACAAAGTTAAGTTAAACAAAATTTTATATGAATAACAGATTTAGATGAAATAAAGCATGTCGGGACCCTGGGCTTTCACTGTGGTAATTAAAAAGCAATTTGTTACATCACTGGGTGAAATATGTAAAGATGTAGAGGTTTGGGTTTGTGAGTTATTAATAATGTACTAGTGGCAAGATGGAGAATTTTAGGTGTGGGTTTTGCTTCTTCTTTCTTCCTTCTTCTTCACCAATCTAAATAGTTTGACCATTGGTTCAGAAAGGCCGCATTGCGAACAATAAATGAATAGTCACTGGATTATAAGTGAAAACATGTTAGTTGGCAGTCTATAATTGGGTAAATTAGGCTTTAAATAACCTTGGAACTCACGGTTCGAGGCCATTTTCCACCTTCCTAACTTAGAGAGTGCCCTGTGCTGCCTTGTCATAGATAAGAACTTAATAAACAACCTGATTAGAACTCCTCAGCGTCTCCTGTGTCTTACTCCAAACTCTGAGCAAAGAACTCATGAAACAGCAAAGGTAAAAACAGAAACGGAATTCCAACAAAAGCACCCCTAAACCGCATTTATATCCATTTACATTTATAGCAAATATTTCCTTCATTACTTTAAATCTTTCCTGAATGCAGGAACCTGAATTGCTTGCAACATTTTTATACACTCTCTAAATTTTTTGTTACCACCAGTTCGTCTCCGAATTTGAAATTACTTAGTTTTCCATAGGAGCAGAAATGATAGGGTTTGGTTTTTTGTTTTGTTTGGGGTTTTGTTGTTGTTGTTTAGGTTTTGGGGTTCTTTTATTGAAGTGCAAATACTTTTTGGATTTCTTTAGAGAATGTCAATAAACTTCCTTTAAAACAGGAAAAAATCCAGCTGCTTCCTGGACTTTTTACAGATAATCACATTTTAAATAACATGATTTTAGGAAAGTGTATTAATATTTATTTTAATTCATATTTATTTGAATTCACTAAGGAGTAAATTATATGCACATTTTTTACTGTTTGTTCTACCACTTGTGCTTCAGCTTCCCTGTATTATATATTTGTCTCAAAAACTCCTAAGAAGTTAGGTTCAGAGCCTGAGAGAGCCTCTCTTCTTGATATACTCATACTAGTCCCTCAGTGTAAATAATTCATTTATGATAAATAGAAATAATTTACTGTTGTTTTAAGATTAGTAGAAAAAACAGTAAATTTTCAGACAGCTCAATTATTAATGCCATAATTAAAACTTAAAAAAACCCCACAATTATAAAATTGAAAATTTTGAGGCACCAAATAAACAAAAGAAATAGAAGGCATATGGGCTACTCTTCTGGAATATAACTTGAATTCCTACCAATAAAACTGCATATAAGAGTCCACCGCTTAGCATATTTGTTGGACTAAAATGTCAGTAATTATAATTGTAATGCAGCTGTTAAAAAAGGTGCATTTCACAGCAGAAAGTGTTTTAGAGTATATTTTAGTGGAAACACTATTTCTACAGGATATTGCATAGTGTAAGCATTTGGAGTAAGTTTATTATATATAACGGCTTGAAAAGTCAAATGTAAATTTAGTGGTTAAGCAAATTTCTGTATTTTATTTTACATTTTGGTTACTTTGTAGTTTTACATATTGGTTTTTGTTCTTCTTTATGTTTTATTCTGCTTTTTGAGATTTGCACTTCATGTTAGCTACAATGGCTAGGATGGATATTTGTTTTCTTGTGATCACTACCACTGTCTTACAAATCTGTGATACAAAAGATGAGTATTGCTATTTGTACCTAAAGAAAAAAGCAACACCTTATGCTAATCTTATTTCTGTTAAAGAGTCCTTATTTCCTTTGTAGACTTACAAAAAAGGGAAAAGAACCTCTAACCATAAATAAAATTTGTTAAATGTGTTAACAATAAATCAGGCACAGTTTTTTTGTGGTTTAAGGCTTTAAGACAGAAAAAAAAAATCTATTTTTGTTTTCAGAAATTATTTCACAAAGAAGTACATTAACAGTAAAAGAAGGCATTGTTTCTGATGATGTTATAAAGGTATCTTTTTTTTTTAAAGACAAACTCATGTTTAAACTAGTTCAGAAACAGTGAGTATCCTAAATAAATTTGTACGGTTTGTGGTTGCACAGCACTGAATTAAGTTAATAATTGCCAAAGTATTTTCTCACAAAAAATATCTAGAAAATTTATCAAATTAAGGGAAAATTAGAAGGATAATATAAATAAAGTTAAGATAAGCATCTCCTTTTATTTTAAATTATCCTTATGTTACTTTCGTATATCCCACAGAAAGATTTTGCAGATTTCTAACCAGTGATGTACTGAAGGGAGAGCCCGAGGCTACAGTAGCCACTAGTACAGGTATAACAAGATAGGACTGTTCTTTTTCTCTTATTCTCTCTCTGTGAAGGACAGTCCCATTTTGGAGGTGACTAAAGGGGGCCTTGGGGAAAAGAAATGGTCACTTACTACACAAATGTATTTTGACAGAATCACACTGGAGTTAGGGCTTGAAGAGGTAACTTGTCTATCTTTGCCTTCCCGTAACTCAAGGGAAAATAAAAGAATGTGATTCTTAGAAGAAGAAGAATTTTGAAAGAAAAGAGATCACTGGTGCACACTGGAAAAGTACAATACTGAAGAATTGTTATCACTTCAGCAGAGAGTCAAAATCTATGGTTCTTCAGGGAAACACCAGGCAAAGACCAATCACTCTTTAACAACATCTTAGAATAATGCCCATTATTTGTTTTACTGACCATATCAAAGGAAATATGAGACACAAGTAGATTTATTTCTTTATGAAACAGCATTTCAATTCATTACGTATTATTTCTTGTAACAAAGAATACTGGATGAACTAAATACTAGTATGTGAAAAGAAACAGCTCAAGTAAATGATTCAAAAAGGATAAAGCTTGCTGTTTGATATTTGAATTTGTTATGCAAAAGCTACAAACATTCAGCATCATATATTGACACACTGACATTTTGCAAGATAATGCATAAAAAATTATGTAATCTTTGAAACACTATGCTATGTACAATTTACATACACATTACCGAATACATATATCTAAGTTAGTTGTGAAATTGCTGTGCCAAAGTTCCCAGTGCAGGATTTGCTTATTCAAAAAGTTAGGGAAATATGTCATTATTATATATTTCACAGAATCACAGAATGGGTAAAGCTGGAAGGGAGCACAGTGGGTCATCTGGTCCAACCTCCCTGCTCAAGCAGAGTCATTCCAGACACATTGCACAGGATTGTGTCCAAATGGTTCTTGAGTATCTTCAGTGAGGGAGACAATTTGCGTAACTTTTGCTCGCAGAGGCCAAGGAACCAGTGTTAGTACAATCATCTCTAGGTTTGAATGGCAAGGTTTTGATAGTGGAGGGGCTACAGGGATGGATTCTATGAGAAGCTGCTGGATGCTTCCTCCATGTCTGAAAGAATCAATGCCAGCTGACTCCAAGACAGACCTGCTGCTGGCGAAGGATGAGTCCATCAGCCACACTGGCAACACCTCTGGGATAATCTATTTGAGAATGGGGAAAAAAAATGTTCAACAAACAGCAGCTGCAGAGGGAGGTGAGAATATGTGAGAGAAAGTGCTCTGCCACACCAGAGTCAGAGAGGAGGGAGAGAAGGTGCTTCAGACACCATAGAAGGGATTCACACCTGTACACCCCACAGTTTGTGGTGAAGACCATGGAGAGGCAGCACCATGGAGGTCCATGGTAGAGCTGCAGATCCGTCTGTAGACCCTGGAGGACCCCACTCCTGCAGCAGGTGGATGCCCAAAGAAGGCTCTGACCCTGTGGGAAGCCTGTGCTGGAGCAGGTTCCTGGCAGGACCTGTGGGCGCATGGAAAGAGGAGCCCACCCTGAAGCAGGTTTCCTGGCAGACCTTGTGACTCTTCAGGACACCTGTGCTGAAGCAACCTGTTCCTGAAGGACTGTGCCCCATGAAAGGGACTCATGGTGGAGCACTTTGTGAAGAACTGCAGGCTGTGGGAAGAACCCATGATGGAGAAATTTGTGGGAGTCTGCCTCCCCCCCTCTTGTAGGGACTCCATGCTGGAGCAGAGGAAAAGTTTGAGGAGTCCTCCTCCTGAGAGGGAAGCATTGGCAGAGACAATGCGTGATGAACCAACCACAGTCCCCATTCCCTGTCCCCCTGTGCCACTGAGGGGCAGGAGGGGGAGAATTTTGGAATAAAGTTAAGCTCAAGAAGAAGGCGGGGGGGGGAGGGGGGAGGGGGAGGAGGTGTTTAAAGATTTAGTTCTTTATTTCTCATTATCCTACTCTGATTTTGATTGGCAGCAAATTAACTTCCTCAAGTCAAGAGTGTTTTGCATGTGATGGTAAGTGGCAACCTGTCCTTATCTTGACCCCTAAACTTTTTGTTATATATAATCTCTCCTGGCCTGCTGAGGAGTAGAGTGATAGAGCCACACTGTTGGGCACCTGACATTCAGCCAGAGTCAATCCAACACATCATCTATCTTATCTTGAAAATTAGAACTTAAATATGAAGGAGAAAAAGCACTGAAAAAGCAGAAATCAGGAAAATAAAAATTAATAACTTATGAATCAAGAACATATATATTTCTCAGTGTAAATCAGGGTGATAAATAATGTAAATGATTGGCAAATTATGCCATATGTCTTCATAGTATGTATACTCAAACCCCATAATCTTAAAGATACATAGCAGAGAAACAATTCTGGACCAATTTCAGCAATCTTAGCCTATATTTACCAATTTACATGGTATAGATTGGTGATTGGTTACATTTATTTGTAATAGGGTTTAGGTATTGCTATGATCAGTAAACAAATGGAAATTTGAATCACATAACAGATTATACCTTCTCCTAAATATTATAATGTGTATACATATCTTCAAATAAAAGAGACAGATTTATCTATTACCTATCATTGTGTAAGTGTGATTATTTTTATAAACAAAGGATGGAAGAGAACAAAGTGTCTTTTGCCATGTAAATTTCAGTTATATTTTAAAGGTTATCAATACCCTTATTTCCTTCTCACAATCAGATTTTTATCTACAGATTCCATATCTTGGGAAATCCGGATAAATATATTAAAAAAAAATTTCACTTTAACCACTATTTTTACCCAGAACAACTACTGTGATTTTCTTACCCTCAATTCTGACCACAATAGGTTTTATATTTATTTTCTATTTATTTTATTTTGTTTTTCCTTGTTTGCCTAAAAGATAGGGAAGAGAATATACTTTAATGTGCAGTGTGGCTATTTTTTTAGCAATTAGCAAGTGTGAGGATAGGGAATGAATCTTGCATTGTTTCTAAATACAAACAGGATGGAGCAATGCCTGGAGCAAAACTGTGAGAAAGCTCCAGCCGTG